>OV884014.1:103060462-103571672 GCA_930367205.1 Acanthosoma haemorrhoidale | reverse complement strand
ATCTATTGAACATCTATAAGATTTATTTGTTAAGACAAATAAAGAGAACTTTACTAGATTAACTTCAAGAAGTAATGGTGGCCCATACGGACGAATACTTAAATATCCCTCAGGAATTTACTCAAAATCTTATTAACTCAATGTCCCATCAAATGCAAGCTGTAATAAAAGTAAGAGGCTGAAACACCCGATTTTGCCAATTTCAAATTACTTGATACCACTGATTTGTATTCAATTTATACTTTTCATATTCCTAATATGTTTCATATAGTCTGTTATTTATTCAAAAATTATGCAGTATGCAGGGTGGCCACTTTTTTTGCCTCTCAGTTGTATTTTGGATTATATGGACTGCGTCGCCTATCTTTCTTACCAGAAATTGAGATATTTTTAGGGCCAACGTTCTGTGAAATATTTCAAACAGATTTATTTAAGGCATAAAGCGTAGAAGATAATTAATAGTTGTCGGGATATTGGTTGAACAATTGTCGGAGGTGCACAATTGTCGGAAAAGGTGAACAATTGTCTGAGGTCAACAATTGTCGGATTGTTGTAGTTAATAACATGGACCATGTTCCATGTAGGCGTTAATATCTGACTCCATATATGATTAGGAATGTGTCCCGACAAGACACTGTGTTCAGGATGAGGTTCAGAGGTTCATAAAGAATAAGACCAGTTTTAGAGTTCGGGCGAGAGATCGGCAGCGTAATAAGTACAAGTCGTCAGGGGTCTGCTATAGGCTGTGAGGCAAAGTGCCGTCGTATAGGTGTAGCATAGCAAGAGTCGATTAGCGGAAGGCTGAGTAGGCATATCGCGACGGTGATAGCGGCTATCGGTATGTAGAAACTAGAAAAGAATGAAGAGTGGGCCTACCAGGGGCCAAGTGCCCCCGGTGTCGAGTTACTCGGAAGACTGAGAGACAGAGTGTCGACTCATAGGACAGCAGAGAAAGAGTAGAGTGAAGAGTGAAATTTACTGATATAAATATGATAACCCCCTCCCTCGTGGAAGGCTAGGTAATTGCCCGGAGTAAGTTTTACGATACCCAGGTAGTCACTCCCTTTTAGTTACTTGTCTATAACTTCCGACCTTTCTATGATTTATTACCGTCTGTCGGAGTACGTATGTCTACCTGTTCCTACTACGTGCCGCACCCTCGATCCTGTGTGACTTTTTTACGACTTCCGACCTCTCTCTGATTTATTACCAGAAGTTTATACAGATTTACATTTTCTATTATAATACATTATGAACCAGAGTGTAGGGTAATTTACATATATAGTTAGCAGTCGCTACAGAGCTCCCCCAAATTGCCCTACACTCGGTAATTATTGACAGTTTTTTGTTTACATTGACTTACATTACATAATACGTACATGATACAAACAGATTTTTACCAATTTTTCTTAAATGCTTACAATTGTGTGTATATTGGAAGTTATTTGTCGAACAATCATTACTAATAAACAATTAAATATATGTTATACTACAAAAAACAATTATCTTTCACATGGGTGACAATAAAAGAATTCATATTTTACTTGATTAAGTACCAAGTTAGCTCATTACAATGTAACAATTACAAACAGTTAAAAGTATTAAGATACACATATTTACGTACACGTTTGACTGACATTAGTTTACAATTGTTGTGGTCTATTGATCGCTGTTAACATTTACGACGAGAAAAACAAAAAAAACATATGTGCAAGTGCGAACTTTCGGTCTTGATAAAAATTATTATAGCGTATCTTTCGAAACAACCTACAACAGAGAAAAGAAAAATTAATTTATATTTGATCAGTGAGTATACTTTATATTTACCGTCGCGTTCCAACTTCTCGTTCAGATGTATAGTGATGGCTTGTAGACCCGGGGTAGCGATGTGGCTGCGGCAGGCGCGTTTCCGGCTCCCCCAGTTGTAGCGCCCATCCGGATGTACTCGTTCGCAGGGTTGTTCGGTCAGGTGTCGATTCGTCTTGAGTTGATTTTCGCGTCTTGTCGTTGTATCATCTCCCGGGTGTCGCGGGTCGTCTCTATGCAGTGAGTAGTTCCCCGGGGTTTCGTGTGTCCTGTCGAAGTCGATTAGCAGGCGTCCGGGCAGGTTCGAGCTAGTGGATGAACTCGAGGCACTTCGAAGAGATGATAGTCGTTTTACGGTTTTACGGTCGTTAACCAGCCAGTTTTTAGAATGCGACAGCTACGGTGTAGCTTCTATGACGCCGAGGTTCGACGGCTCTGGCCATCTAAAGTCAGTCGATCTTAGTGAGTTTTATCGCATCCTCGCAGGCGGTGGCAACGGTCCCATGAAGTCCAAGTGGATGTATTGTGTTTTCCTGCGTTGGCGAATTGTTGTTGAGGAGGCATCGGATGTCTTGCTTCGTGAAGTGGTAGCGATTAGGTTTACTCGGATTTTCGAAAATACTGGTCGGCTATTAAATTTGACGGTAGCTTACGGGGAAAATTAACTGTGACGTTCATTTGAATTTCGTTCGGTGTGCTAGAATGGGGTCTTCTTCGTGAACTCTGGTGGTATGCACGTCCGAGAGTTGGCGTGTACGGTTGTACAGCATGCTTCGTCGGACGGAGTTGGTGAGTTGGCCATCGTAAGAAAAGGTTTCTTCTGAGATCACGGCGGTTTCTCGCGGCGGGTTCACCAGTTGTCGGATTTCTCGTTCACATCAAGTTCACCAATTGCTGCGGTGTCTTGATCATGTTGAGCTTCTCATTCACGTCGAAGGTTACCAGATGTCGGGTAAGCTTCTTGTGCACGTCGTGGGTCACCAGATGTCGGGATAACCTCTTGTGCACGTCGAGGGTCACCAGATGTCGGGATATTTGTTGAACAATTGTCGGAGGTGCACAATTGTCGGAAAAGGTGAACAATTGTCTGAGGTCAACAATTGTCGGATTGTTGTAGTTAATAACATGGACCATGTTCCATGTAGGCGTTAATATCTGACTCCATATATGATTAGGAATGTGTCCCGACAAGACACTGTGTTCAGGATGAGGTTCAGAGGTTCATAAAGAATAAGACCAGTTTTAGAGTTCGGGCGAGAGATCGGCAGCGTAATAAGTACAAGTCGTCAGGGGTCTGCTATAGGCTGTGAGGCAAAGTGCCGTCGTATAGGTGTAGCATAGCAAGAGTCGATTAGCGGAAGGCTGAGTAGGCATATCGCGACGGTGATAGCGGCTATCGGTATGTAGAAACTAGAAAAGAATGAAGAGTGGGCCTACCAGGGGCCAAGTGCCCCCGGTGTCGAGTTACTCGGAAGACTGAGAGACAGAGTGTCGACTCATAGGACAGCAGAGAAAGAGTAGAGTGAAGAGTGAAATTTACTGATATAAATATGATAACCCCCTCCCTCGTGGAAGGCTAGGTAATTGCCCGGAGTAAGTTTTACGATACCCAGGTAGTCACTCCCTTTTAGTTACTTGTCTATAACTTCCGACCTTTCTATGATTTATTACCGTCTGTCGGAGTACGTATGTCTACCTGTTCCTACTACGTGCCGCACCCTCGATCCTGTGTGACTTTTTTACGACTTCCGACCTCTCTCTGATTTATTACCAGAAGTTTATACAGATTTACATTTTCTATTATAATACATTATGAACCAGAGTGTAGGGTAATTTACATATATAGTTAGCAGTCGCTACAATAGTTATTAAAAATAATCATCAAGCAATCATTTAACTTCAATAATTCCCATCTAAAATAGTAGTTTTATGCTCTGATTTTCTTGTTTGGATTTCTTTTTTTTTTGGTCTTTTTTTATTGCTTAGATGTTTTCATTATATTGCTTTTAAAAAAGTTTGTTATACTCAATTATTATTTTCATACATTGTTAGCCTTGTTAGACCAATGCTACAACCCCCAAACAAGCATCAACCCATTGAATAAAAGCTATTTAGTTTTTATTCGGTACCGATCTTTTATTTTTAATGATTATTTTTATTTTTTCGTAAATAGCTTTGTATCAATTTGATAATGTTTACAACGGCTATCGTAAGTTAAATAATCTTTGTAGAGAAAAGTATTTTAAGAGAAAAGAAAGAAAAGCTTTATTATGAAGTACACATATTAATAGTTTAGTAGTTTATTAATAGTTACATGCTGGGTGGGCCTGTCTAGAGACGAGTGGGGTCTGAGACATATATGTATTAGAAAAGGATGATATTCTTGGAAGTAGGGAATAAGGTAGGGGGAATAAGGGAAGTAAGGAGGGTTGCTTACTTCAAAATAATAGGAACCATTGGTGACTTCCATGAAATCACGAGACAGGTATACAGTTCTGCTGAAGCACCTTCTTTTTTTAGCATTATAAAACTGTAGAACAGGCATACATACAAAAAACGAATTGTTTCTGTTGGAAAATAGAGCCTCTCCTTTCGGAGAAAGCAATAACATTGATTTCAAAGTCAATAATAGGAATCAGTGTCACGTGCGAATTTCAACAATAAAAAAAAAAAGGAAAATGAAACCTTAAACCACCCGGTGTTTCACAGCCACCGCCATCATGGAACTGTTGTGATCAATAGTAATAACTGTAAAAATAATTAATATTTCAATTGTGATTATGAATGAATGTACATAAATAGGGACAACTTTTAAAAAATTCAAGTTAAGAACGAACATTAAATTAGAAATAAATGTACGACGTAATTAATTTAAAACAAAAACCAAATTGAATAATATCCGTTTCCCTAGATTTCTCAAAATCAGATGTGACTTAATTTGCTGGCAGAAATATGTGGTAACAAGGGCTAACTAACTTTCCGAAGGAGGGGGAGGAAGCCATATCAAAAACAAAGCTGCTACTGAATTCTGAAACTTCCGAACCCCGAGCATCCAACATTATTACGAACAAATATGTACAATTAATTATTGTATTGTATCAACTGCATTGTATTGTAACAATTGAATGGCAAAACCCATTCAGTCATCACAAACAATACTTTGAAACTTTCCACTATAAAACCATTATTATCAGAAAAGCCTTCTTAAGTCTTCTTAATATTTAACACCAATGTAGACGTTCATTTAAACCGTACCCGTTTCAGACAATGCATCTTATGTCCTTATTCCATAGAGCTGCAATTCTTCACAATTCATTAGTAATAACTGCAATATCCTTCTGAGACTCCCTCCCTTCTTTATTTGCCACGAATATTTTCATACCAGCTTGTTTAATTATTTCCTATCATAAAAAAAAATTCACAGTTGTTCTAATCCAAATGGTTTTTAAATTGATTTTATTTTTGGTGTTATATTAGTTTGTTTTTTTTTTTGTTTTTTTTTACAACCATATATTTTTTTTACATTAAGCCAACCTATACATATGGAATAGAGCTATGGGGTACAGCGAAAAAGTCGAACATCAAGCGTATCCCATTATTTCAATCGAAAGTCCTGAGAACAATACTAAATGCCCCTTATTACTTCCACAACAAAACCCTTTATAACGGATCTTAATATACCTTAAATTCTCGAACTCATCCTTTCCAAGTTCATGACATTCCATAGTAACATATCCAACCACCCTAAACCCGTAGCACAGTCGTTGCACTGAACCACACATCCCTATAATCAATCCTCCTCGGAGACTAAAAAGGCAGTGGCCTCCTGACCTGCTGTAAATACGTGACAGTGAAGTCCTGTCAATGGTCAGTTTCCCAAATCATCTCCTGAGCGTATGTGGCTCTCACGCTCTTATTCAGCCTCCGCGGGCTCTTAACCAGTGAAACGGCTGACGGAGCAGCGAGGAGGACTTCCCAAATCTCCGCTTCCTTCTTCACACGCGAGGGAGGTGACCACCATGTGGACTTAAGAGGTCTCTGGGCTGTTTGTATGAATGAGCTGTATGAATGAGCGTGTGAATAAAACTTGTAAATATGTTATGAATGAGATAATTTATCACAAATACTTATTTCCCAAAGAGGTGTTGTAATTTGTAATATATTTGTTTACTAATAAAGTCCTAACAACTGTTTGAATGTTGTTTCTTAATCTATTATTTTTGAATCTCGGTAATCCTTGGAATTTTAGCTATATATGTACGTGCCCTGGTTTAAAATATGAAATTATCGATACATATGTTAGATACACATCCTATGAGATGGATGACATAAATCAAAGGGTATAGAATAGTTTAACAGTCTAATTACCATAAGTCAACGGTTCATTTAAACAGCTAGAATCAACAACCATTAACAATATAAAAGTGTCACCTGTTTCAAACGACCACTTTATCAAAGGTTTCTGGTTTTGAAAGAAACTACACTCAAGGAAACCTTAGAAAAGCAGAATTGTAAAGAACCGGGAAAGGGTCGGTATCTTAAAGCATTCACGAGGAATTCTCAGTAGGGATTGAGGCTCGATTGAATGCATTATTCGTGAAACTACTTGGATCTTCAGGGATTCCAAAGTATTTTCCAGGAACCGAACACATCCTAGTCTGTCTATGAGTTATGTAATGCTAAGAATATTGTAATGCTAAAGGTAGAAGGGGTTGAGCTGTATACCTTCCTCGTGACTTCATGGAAGTCTCTGATATTTTTAAGTAAGCAACCGTATTCCTTCCGAGACTTCCATCCCAATCCCCGGAACTACCTTTCTGTTATACACATATGTCTCAGCTTTAGCCCCAGTCCCCACTTGTTCACAGGCAGTATGTAGTAACATAACTCTTAATATTTGTTTTGCTTGTACTTCATAATAAAGCTTTTCTTTCTTTTCTTTTAAAAGGTTCTCCTCTACAAAGATTATTTAATATATGGATAATTTACATCTACCCTTATCTGCAACGAAATTATTCTCCGAATCGGTATAAAAAAAAAGGTAGTTTCCTGATATTTAACTTTTCTGAACCATGGAATCTAATATTTATTTCGTTGTAAACAGCATAACCATTTTGGTTAAAATTAGTTGACGTTATGAGAAATTTAGTAATAACCTTAAGTGAACTTTTCTGGGGAAAAAAAGGTATAATCTATTAGACTTTAAGCACATTTTGGTTGTATATTACTTAAGGTTATGTAACATACTCATATCAGTTGTCAGAAAAAATGTCTAATTGAAATGTAATTTTAATATATATAGGATGGAGTCAGGAGCGCTGATGGTGAGCAGGCGTCGTAAGAGTGGGATAATTGAGAAAGAGAGAGGGACTCGAGAGGAAGACGCTTTTGAGGAAGGAAGAGGCTGAGTTGCTGTGCTAAATGTTTTGTGGAAGTCGGTGCATGTATTTGATGTTTGTTCGTTTTGTTTTTTGAGAGCGTTATTAAGAATAATTAGTATGTTAATGTCTAATTTATAAAATTTGCAAGATCAATTTTCATCATTTTTTAAAGAGTAAATAAGCCACTCATGTTAATATATGATATAATAAATTTTGTAGTTATAGAAGTCTGCGTAGTGTTTGGTCCTGGTTTTAAATAATCAATAGATTAGATTAATATTAATAAATATTGTATGAATATTTAAATGGTTCAGTTGATATAAATAAGTTGGCAAAAGGAAAGTTGTAATATATCTCCGTTTGAGATGAAAAGTATATTCACTTTATTTAGCATGACCTAATGATGAAAATTATGTAATTAATTAATTAAACTTGAAATAGAGCGGAGAGAGAAACGACAATATTATTTGGCCCATGCGCTTCTCGCATTTTACATAAATCAAATACAATAATTTGAATTATCACAATTAATGACGTTTCTTCATCATCAGGCAATATCAACACGCCAAAGTTACAATCAACCATTTGTCAAAATTGTTTTGGCTTCTTGTGATGACTCGTCAGAAGATGAGTGACAAAATGCAGTAATTAGGCTCAAGATCAAGGTTTGGCACCCATACATGTCTTGAGCACAACAACCCACTTGTGCATACATCACCATAAGGAAGCATTAAATCTATTGATTCAACACGATTCCTACAAACCCACAATAAAACAAGCAAATATGGTAGGTGTGTGGGACAAGAAAGGCTTTCTACCCCTCAGACTTGTAGATCGTCCTCAAAAAAAAAAAATTAAAAATAATAAAACGACTATAATATAACCTAAAAAAATCGTAAATTGTCTGAAAAAATTTTAATAGCGGCTAGTTGTTATAAAAGAACTACCTTGAGCAATAAAAGGCAAGACCATAAATACTCTTGAATTCAGAAGTACAAAATAGATTTTTCGTTTAATTGGTCATATCATATTTATAGCGTTGCGAAAATTCTTTTATGAGCTCTCATTATGATTTTTTTTTAATTCTAAAGGTAAGTGAAATGAGTATTTCATCTTGTAGACAGACTTCATCTAATCAACACAAATTTTGGCTAGTTGGTCGTTGAATCATTAGCCTAGTTTTGTCATTGTTAGTTGGTTTTTAACTTTTTCCTTTCACCGACACAGATTCGTTACATCAATTACGAAATTGATTGAAAGTGATTGAGTGACCATAACACTATAAAGAAGTAGTTCAGGTCACGATCTGTTTTTTGAATAATTTAAACTTTGTGAAAATTCCAGTCGGTATTTATGACCAAAGCACCTTGTCGGGCTCAGTTTTTACCTGAGTATCCCCAAAGTGGGGAGCAGACACCCGCCACGGGCTAGGGTCACTACAACCTCTTAGCCCCCGTCCGGCGAGCACCCAGAAAGAGATAAAGCGGGAGGACCTATGGTCTTTCAGCCTGGCTGCCAACCTAGTCGGCGGGCAGCCTAATTCGCTTTGATCTGACTCCATAAGATCTTTAGAAGGTGTGTGTACCCTGACAGTGCACTGTGTTCAGGAGAAGAGGTACAGGGTAGGTTTAGAGGTAGTCTATGTGGTATTGGAATGACCACGAATTCACACTCGGTATCTAAGGGTAGGCGAAAACCGTCCAGATCCAAAAGGCAAGTGTGCACCGGAGAGAGGCAGACTGGATTGCCGCGGGAGTGCGGCTAGGAAAATTCGCAGGGCCGCGGCCACCGTTGTCCACGAGGGAGCGGTCTCTCCCAAGGTGGTGCTAGATCCTAGAGATTCCCACTAGGAAGGTGTGGGGTCTGACAACGCCGGACTAAAACATAGCGAGGTTAGGAGAGAGAGATGCAGAGGTAGTTGAAGTTAATTTTATATTAATCTTTAAAATCAGTACTTATCATAAATAGATTGATAACTGGGGCTTAAAATATTTTTATTTCAATTAGAAATTTGTTAATTTTTTTTTAAATACTAAACAAGGATGTATTTCAAATAGAACATATACACAATAGCATCAAATACACATTTAGATCGCTTTGATATTTTAAAATTGTAGTGATGAAACATTGTGTAAAAACAAATAAATAAAGTATAGGGTATAACTGTGTCAGAAAGTAATACCCCAAATCATACATGTGTATCAGGCAAGGTACAAACAAAACTTTAGTGATCTTCAATAACAAGGTTTAATGGTGTTTGCAAGGTAATTTTTTTTTTTTTTTTTCCTTAGCTCTCAAACTTATAAAATATAGGATGTAGGAAAAATAAAGGAAAATTATTTAGGGCTAATGAGTGCCTTTCACTATGGGGAGTCTCCCATTTGAAGGATGTATGAGAAGGATATAGGGTGTGGAATGCCTAAAAAGGTGGATGGAATCAGGAAGGTAGTGAGAGTCTACCAAGGATTGAGCCTAGGGGCACCTAGGCAATGGATTGTAATCGGCCAGGCGAAAGCCTGGCCCGCCCCGGCAGGGGCCTGAAATAAGTCGGCCAGGTGTAATCCTGGCCCGCCCCGGCAAGGGCCTGAAATGAGTCCTCTCGGCCAGAAGGTCAACCTTGCTTACACAGGTAGATGGGGTCATTGTGGCTTCGGTTGAGTCGGCTGGGTGTAGGTCGTTCAGTCATCGGGTTCTATGATCATCGGCTTCGGCGGTCCAGCAGTGCTTCCATCTGACGGGCATTGGTAGCGGTTGAAGGTCGGAGAATAGTGGGTTGTGGCTATGTCTGAGTGATTTTTGATTTGCCTTCTCTTGATAAAATCTTGAATGGTGAGCACTCCAAATTTTTTATGAATCTCGTCTGCCTTTATTCGGTCGAACGGGGTATGTTTGAGGGAGGTGCGGAGAACTCTGTTCTGAAATTGCTGGAGCGTTTGGAGAGTGTTAGGAGTCAAATGATTGAAGAGAGGGGTCCCATACATCAAGGCAGGTCTTAGAACGCTCTTGTATATCAGCAGCTTGAGGCGTACCGATAAAGCCGGGCTGTGAAGTAGGTGTCCGAGGCTGAAGAATTTCTTCCTAACACTCTTTAATTTCTTGCCGAGATGCGTTGTGAACGACAAGTGCCTACCGAGGGTAATCCCGAGGTAGCACAGCTTGTTGCTTACAGGGCACTCTTTGCCGTCTAAGACGAGGGATTTCGGGAGCTTCTTTTTTCCGGATTTGTAACTAAATATAATTCCTTGCGTCTTGGCCGGGTTGACTTTAATGTGGACGGCATCGAGTTTCTCGGCGATCCTTGACTTGCGCTCTCAGCGAATTTCAGGGCTCTGGTGGAATTGATGCTAGTGCTGTAAACACCAATGTCGTCTGCATACGCAGATATCTCGCAGTTGGGGTACGAGGCTCCTACGATGGGGGCGGTGTAAATGTTGAACAGCAGGGGGCCTAGCACCGATCCTTGGGGGACACCGGCAGTGTAGTTTCTTCGGGTCGTAGACGTAGTGCCTATACGAACCGAAAAAGTTCTGCCTGTATGGTAGGATATCATCAGGTTCTGCAGCTGATCCGAGAATTTATATTCCCTCAGACGTTGGAGTAGGATGTAGTGGGCCACAGAGTTGAAAACTTTCGAACAGTCCAGATAATCATAGCGGTAGCTCTGTTGCTCCGGACGTTCGATGCGACGTGGTGTTGCAATCTCACCAGGTTGTTGTTCGCGCTTAAGCCTGTGCTGAAACCAGTCTGCTCTGGTGGGATGACTTCTTGGGACTCACAATGCCCGGAGAGATGTACGTGGATGATTCTCTCGAACAGCTTCGAGAGTTGAGTCAGCAGACTGATGGGGCGGTAATGAGATGGCTCATAACCGCTCTTCGCTGGTATCAGAAGAGGGATCACTACTGCATGTTTCCAGTTCTGAGGGAAATAATGCAGCCTGAAGCAGGAGTTCAATATGTTGTTGATATACGAGATTCCTTTCCTCGGCAGATGCTTGAGTAGGATGTTCTGGATCGCGTCCTGCCCTGGTGTCTTCTTGCCGGTCGTTCTTCTAATGATAGCTGAGACTTGCCTGTGAGAGGTCCAGATATCGGTAGTGGTGGGGAGGGAGGGGGAGGGGGGGGGGGGTCGAGGGCTCCTATTGGCTCGTCCTGGCCACGACTGACTTCCTCGTAGTGGGTCGCCAAGATGTCCGCTTGTTCGGTGGTGGGAATGAACTGCCCGTTCACGGCCAGCCTTACACCGTTCCTTTTTGATCTGCAGGTCTTTACAAGCTTCCACAATTGCTTGTGGTCACCGTGGAGACTGGTGAGGCGATCTTCCCAAATCGAGTTTTTCCACTGGGCCATCAGGGACTTAACTTGGTTTGTGCGAGAATTTAAAACCGGTTTTAAGTCCCTGTTTTTGGTCCTAAACCACCTGTTCTTAATATTGTTACGCTGTCTAATCAGTTGTAGGATGTGATCTGGAGGTTTTCTCAGAGAAGGGGGCTTTGGAGAAAATTTAGGGATCGATGCATCGTCAGCTCGTTCGATGACGTCCTGTAGCTGATAGATAGCGTAAAAAATGTCCCAAGTGTGTCTCAGGGGCGCAATTGTGGGCAATTCGGTCTTGATGAGACGCTTGTAGAGGTCCCACTTGGCCTCATCGTACCTGTATCTAGAAGCAGGATGCTCTGGCAAGTCGCCTTCTAGTTCATAGAGAACAGGCCGGTGGTCGAAGGTGGTGAAATCTAAGGTGGAGAATCCGGTGACCCGGTGTGGCTGTTGTGTCAGGAGCAGGTCAGGAGTGGAGGTTCAGTCTGGGTTAGCGAAATGACGGAAGGTCGGCAATCCTGGGTGGATGACCGTAAATGGAGTTTTAGTGATATAGCGGCCTGGGGCGTTTGCCTTAGTACTGCTCCACCAGCTGTGGTTAGCATTTAGGTCACGCACGATGACGTGTCTTCGGTTATGAGCTACCGTAGTGAGCAGAAGCTTGTACGTGTCACAGGCGGCTCTCGGTCTTGTGTAGACTCCTGACACAATGATATTTTTCGTGAGCCGTAGCTGGAGCGTGACTATGAATTGGTTGGGGCCTAGGTTGACGGGGGGGGGGGCAGTCTCCTACAGGGTATACCGTTTCTGGCTAACACTGCTACTCCTCCAGAGATAGTTCCGGTGTCTTGGCGGTAAGCAGTATAACCCGGGAAGCGGCAGAAGTGTATTTTCTTCAGCCAGGTATCAGTGAGGACGACAACGTCTGGCGAATGGCACCGTAGAATTACTTCTACGTCGGCTTGTTTGGGCGTAAGGCCGCAGACGTTGTAATTTAAAATTCCGTGCCCATTCATTTTAATGCTTGTTTTTTTAATGCACTCATCAGTTCAGTTATCGCTTCGGTTAACTTGTTCATGGTCGCGAGCAAGCTGAGCAACACGGGCATGATGGCATCGTTGTTATTGTTACTGTTGTTATTTGGATGTGGTAGGGGCTCTGGGAGAACTTCCGGAGCCCTGGTGTTTCCGGATGCCATCTGGGCACAGGAGGCTGTCTGACGTGGTGGAGGGGGAGCAGGCTGGTATGTGGCCCTTCTTGGCCCGGCTTTAGTATTTTGTTGTGCCTGCTTTTTGTTCTCAGCGGCCTGTAGGAGCTGCAGTCTGTGGAGACACTGTTGGATTGAGGCCACGTGGTTACCCCCGCAATTCGCGCATTTCAGGGGAATTGAGGCGTCCCTGGGGCAGTCTTTAGTTTCGTGAGGCTCGCTAGACCTCACGCATTTTGCCTGCTTGAAGATTCACCGCCTGGTGTGGCCGTACTCCTGGCAGTTAAGGCACATTGGAATGCCCCTTTTGTCATGAAATGTGCTGATTATTAATGTGGCCGATCTGCTTGATTATTGCTTGACTTAGAGTGTGATCTCCAATAACGAGGATCGGCTCGATCTCAGTCTTAGCACCGTTATGGTCGGAGCGCCGTAATCGATATACATCGATTATATTATTACCGAGTTGTTGTACTTAGGCTTTTATCTCGTCGATTGGGTGCAAGAGATCGAAGCCGTGGAGCAGGAATTTGTTGTGCCGCGGGGAGCAAACGTGTAAAAAGGGATATTGAGTTCCTTTAACACAGCAGCTGTTCTTTTGTTGTCGGAGACAGCATGGCACAGGACTTTAGTGTCCTGTTGTGTTTGTGAGATTCTAAAGTTTCTCACACCATTTTCAGTGAGTAGACGGGTTAGGTCGTAACTGTTTATACGGCCTAAAATTAGGGGGGGGGGTGGCGATTTGGGGGCTGCGGGGGCAGCAGATGTGCTACTCTGGTTGAGCTGTTGTGTTAAGAGCGGTGAAAGAGTTTGAGGTTTTAACCTCAGGGGCCTGGGGGAAAGTATGCTTTCTGCAAACTCTCTTGGGATATTGAAATTCATCAGCGGGGTCCCTACGGCTTGACATACCCTACGAAGGTCCGTTAAGGGGGAGAGCCTCACTTATAATAGTTAAAGTACTTACCTGTCTTCACGGGAACAAAGCGTCACTGACTAAAATATTAGAGCTTTACCAGACTTGAGCTTTTGCTCTCACTTGCTTGAGCACAATGGAAGCTGGATTTCTTGTTGTTCAGAAACTATCCATCCAGTTTTAACACAACGAGAGCTAGGTTAATTTCAAGAGAAGATAATCTTTATGAATGTTTCACACTTTAGTTGCAACCTTGCAAGGTAAATCTTTTGCTACTGTTTTCAAAATATGTAAGAAAATCAGATTATTTGGGTAAAGACGAAACGCTCCTTACTTTAAGGCTTCCAGGGCTACACAAATATCCTCAGTGAGTTAGATTTCTGTAAATATCCGGTTATTACATGGCAGGTGCTCCACTATTTGTTGACAATGCAAGCAAATAAACTAAAGTATTTTTGGTCTTAAATACCAAGTGGTTTTTCTCAAAACTATAATTATTAACTTTCTGTGTCATCGATTTCATTATAACATGTTTTCAAGGACATTTTAGTTAAAAATTGATTTGAAAAAAAAAAACTGGCTTGGTTGGAACTGATACATCGATCGATATATTATAGAATGTTCTCCAAATTACGCAAACATAGTTGTCTGTTTATATAACTCTTTATAAAACAACTTTATTGCGATAAAATTACAATCTGCTTTATTGGGCAATAAGTAATTGTGATAAATATTCTCATTCATACCATATTTACGAATATCCTAGAGACCTCATGATCCAACCATCCAAATGAAGTCCACATGATTGTCCCCTCCCTCGCGTATGAAAGAGGAAGCGGAGTCTCCGGACGGCCCCCACACTCCTCGGTCAGCCGCGTCACTGAATACGAGCCAGTGGAGGCTGAGAAGGAGCGCGAGAGCCACATCCGTTCATGACATGATTGGAGAAACTTGCCATTGCCAGGAATCCTCTGTCACGTGTTTATATCAAAGGGTCTACTTCAGTTCACAGAGTGACTAATGAATAAAAACCTTTAGGTACCTGAAATCAGATAAAACATATAAATACAACGCTATTGAAGTAATACGAAGACACACGACAAAATAGTTAGTTACCTATGCCATTTATGAGTGATATACTGTGTAGCTACAAATAACTCAGGTGAACAGTTGCTGCGTGACGAAAATCTGACAGTGTTTGTGAATTATTGTAGCTTGATTGTTAAGTTGCGGTCCCGTAGTAACGGCCTACTGAATACTGGATGCCTCATCATTCAACCCTTGACATCAGTGCATCATAAATTATACATCCTGTTATGTGGTCACTCGGTCATAGATACAATACCCCCCCCCCCGGACTACATTGTATAGGAAACGCTATGTAAGACTTATATATAAGTTAATGTTTATTGAATTAAAATCTAAGAAAGGTTGGTAATAAGAACACATAGAACGTTGTCACAAGACTGCTTTATTTATTCCAAGATACCTCTATCTATCGGTATTACATGTAAACATATATACAGATAACATATGTTTGGGGATTAAGGCTGGGCACTAGCGGCGCCTGGACTTAAGTTATATATATAAGTTAACTGGGGAGCCTTCTATGAGAAGATAACATAGGTAAGACTCTCCAGCTAATCCCCTCAGAGTATTAACTAAAGTATATATAGATGTCAGGCATACAAATAAAGTCATTCTCAGTCTAATCGCTGTCAGTCTGTACCTTCTTCCCCCTTTTTACTGTCAGTGTTCGGTTGATCATAACTTATATATATATATGTATAATATGTATTTTCACATTAGTGCTATTGCAAGCCACGTCAAAGGTCATATTTGTCAACAATCATTAAGTAATTATCGCAATTAAATAATGTTGTTTTAATTTAGATTTGCATTAAAATTATTATTGTTATTATGTTGTTATGTTATTATTATTGTTCGAGTTGGTCACACAGATATTTTTTTTTAATTTGTGTAATATGTTGGCCTAGTTATTTCTTCTCACTGTTAGTAAATCTGACAGTATATATTAAATTAGTGGGGTACGGTAAAATTGAAAATGCGCACATAAGATTTGAAAATAAAACGAAAAATATGTTTGGTAGCGAAAAAACCACGAAATAATTTTAACTAAAGTAATATGAAGGGGAACGAAATTTTACTGTGAACGGGAAAACCTCAAAGTGATTACCAAAATTTCACTTTGGTGAGATGGCGATGGAGACTAAAAGAATGTACATTTTTTATATATTTAGAAATTGAAACTCAAAGGTGACCCGACGATTCAACGCCGAAGCTTGAAGACAGGGTTTAATCGGGACAATGTTGAAAATGGTTTCAGGACCTTCACCTGTGGTCAGTTGTCTATTGCTCCGAAGTGGCTGTAGAGAGAGTAAGGCCTCCAGTCCTTTTAACCCTACTGGCTAAATAAAATAATAAAATATTTAAACAATAAACAAACTGGTTTGAATCTTTTTATTTGTTGGTTTTTTTGTTACTTGTGCATTGATAAAGTTGAGTTGATTAATATAAATTAAACAGGAGTTCAAGATGTGCCTTCTTAATTTCTGAAAGTTCAGATTTTTTGACGTTTAACTTTTCCTTTTATCCTTAGTTTTATAATGCTAAGAATATTATAATGGTAACATTATACATATTGCTAAAAGTAGAAGGGGGTTGAGAAGAACTGTATACCTGCCCCGTGACTTCATGGAAGCCACCGATGGTTCCTGATATTTTTAAGCAAGCAACCGCATCCCTCCTTATTTCCCTTACTCCCTACTTCCCAGAACTATCGTTTTCTCAGCTTTTAGCCCCAGACCCCACTTGTTCCCACTCTCGTCCCTAGACCTTTCACCCAGTATGTAGTAACGTAACTTTTAATATTTGTATATACCAGTGTTTTCATTGTACTTTATAATAAAACTTTTCTTTCTTTTCTTTTTTATAAAGATTATTTAACTTTTGATTAAATAGTGTTCATCTCACATACCTATTATAAACTTTCAGTGTTCCCCAATTATTGTGTTTTAGTTTATAAGTTTATAGGTGTCTGGAAACTAGAAGTAACATAAGTAAGTCTGTATCATAAATTACATTTTTTAAGTAGTAACATATTAATAATAGATAAGTTTCGTCACGTCGTCTATGAAATTTCATAAAATTTAAAAAATATAACATTTTAGTGGGGTACGGTCGTTATATTTGGCTGGAATTTTAATGATTTTATTAATATAATGCTATTTCATGATATTTATTGTCTCTAGAAAGGGGCATTATAATAGTTGAACAACATGAAATATGAGCCAAAAATACTGCCTGGTACTATTAAGGAATTTAGTTTTAACGAAGCGTGACAATGACTATATACTGGTAGTAGCAGATGTTCCATTGCGGAACAGTTACTGGGTCACTGTGCCACGAGATAAGGGTGGTTATTCTACTTTATACTACTAGACACAGTGACTCTTATCCCAACATTATTGCTGGTGTAAGCCCCATTTGGAGCACTGTTAGAGTTCTAGAATAATGTTTTTTTGTTTTATCATAAACGCTCTTATTACCTTCGAATTATCTACAAAAGAAGGGTTATAATACAATGGGTCAGCAGTAATATTTTCCTTATACCTTTAAAAATTAAATATTTAACAATTAAGATATGATTATTTGCAGGGCTGGCTGGGGGGGGGGACACTGATGTTGCTAGTAAGAAGTGAGTTGCTTAATGCATTCCCATCAAGAACACGATGCAGAAATACATAGCATGTCGAAGCGACGTCCATAAATACGTTTCATGAAAATATAACATTTATGTTTTATTATCAGCCTAATAAAATAGCCCATTAACTCAATCTGGAATTCACAGACAAATATAAACTCGCAGTTTTCATTTTTTATTTTTGTCTTCAATTCATTTTTTGATCATTTATTCACGTTTGTTTGTATTTATTTTTCGTAATACTTCTTACGTGTTGTATTAAGCACGAAATAAGACAATACTCCCAGACACGAAGATGTTCCAGACAGTGTTTCATCCTTACACAATGTAACTAAGGACTTAGCAATAAACTAAAAGACATAAATAAAAAAAAAACATGTACACTCAAACTAATAACAATAAAAAGTTATCGACAATAATTCTCCTTAATTCCTAGTAGACCAATGGTAGAGCTGTAATCGTTAGAATGCCATTGACATAAAACCGTAGCTTAAGCAAATACTATGTGTTTTGACAAGTTAACATGTACAAAATCAACGTATTGCCGTGGATTCAGTTAAGCTAATAAATAGAATTGAGCCACAAAATATATATTTTTTGTTATATTGTTTATTTTGTATTATCATACAATTAACTTAATGTAAGGGTTTTTAGTTATTAGCCAGATAATATATCATTAAAGATTTTCAAGGTTTTTACTGATTCTTTTAACGAACAATAATCATATATTTAGTGATACTATTGAACTGTAAATATCTATTCGATCCGAGTTATATGTTAGTGTATGTCAATAAAAAGATAAAAAGTAAAAGAGCACGAGAAAGATAACACTAAAAATGAGATATCTAAATGAGTACTGATTAATTATGTTAAACTATTGCTCGGTAGTAAAGATAG
Source organism: Acanthosoma haemorrhoidale (assembly GCA_930367205.1). NCBI lineage: Eukaryota > Metazoa > Arthropoda > Insecta > Hemiptera > Acanthosomatidae > Acanthosoma > Acanthosoma haemorrhoidale. Next base: position 103,553,428 of record OV884014.1, on the reverse strand, counting down.
ATTACTAGGGTAGTCAATATGGTTTCCGTCATGATCACTAACGAAATGATACGATTGCAAGCCAGATGACTAAACAATGGGTTGGTTACAACAGACGGTTCAGTACGTAGAGTGACTTTCATCAGTCAATTACTATCACAAGTGGTAACAGCATGTTTCTGTAGTGTAGTAGTTATCACTAGGTCACCGGTTGGATCTCGGGAAGAAAGGAACCTGTGGATTATATTAAACAGGAGACATTAGATAGATTCCTTCTCAAGGCTGTTAAATGATCAATCGGTTATCAAAACGGAACTTTTTTACATCGCGGATAGGCACCTCTATTTCTCTACTCATTTTAGTAATAAAATAGAAAAAGTACGACACAGGTCTTACCGGCTATCGCACTTGCTAACTTCACCCGAACCTCTCGCTTCGTCTCAAACTAATGATCTATAAATGTGTCCTCCAACCAGCTCTGCTGTATATTCACTTGACTGACAATACAGCCAATAATAAACGTCACCAACATTTCCAGAATGGGATCATGTGAAAAGTGGTCCGACAAACCTCTCTCGAGAGGTTGAGGAACGATGACCTGCACCCGTTGCTTGGTGTGCCGTCGGTGGCTGAGTTCATCCGCCGGAGACACATCAAGTTTTTTGACTCGTTGCAGCACCTGACAAACCCAGTGTTTAACACTATGACTTCACCACCCCTCCCGCATCGATGGCAACAGACTGTTGGGGAAAAATTAGCTTAAGGATCAGTATGTATGTTAGTTTTAAGGTTGATCAAAAAGATGAGCCCCATCACCTTTATTAGCCAGTTTAGTCCAGTCACGTATAATGTACATTATTATACTTGTTTATACATTATATAAATTTTATAAAATAACAAAACCTGTATATAATGTAGCGATGCTACAGGAAATACAAAAATAATTTCACCTGAGGATCTATAATTATCTGTAAATTTAAAAAAAACTATGAAAGGATTTAAAAAAAAAAAAAAAAGTAGAGAAAGTTTTTTGTCTTTTATTCTCACAAAAATAACTTTTTTTTTTTTTTCTAAGCTCTCTAGTTAGAAATTCAGGATGAGGGAAAAATATAGAATATTTACGTTAATCGGATCCTTATACTAGGAGTACCTCCTTGAAGGTGGTGTGAGAGGATTAAGGGGTGTGGGAAGCCTCGGTGGAGGTTGGTTGTTTCGGTACAGTGGTGAGAGTCCACTGGTGGCTGGCCCTAGAGTCTCTCTAGGCATGCAGTGTATTCTTATTTAGTCTGATTTCAGTGATGGGTGCCCCTTAGAGGCTTGTTGTTGGTGTGCCTAGTGCCGTGATGTCCACCATTTCCTCTGCTTTACTCGATCTTGTGAGTTGCCATCGTGTCGGTAGCGGTGATGGTGTCATGTCTTTGAATAGAGGGTTTAGACTGTGTTTCATTGAGTCGAAGAACTTGATGTGTCTTCTTTTGATGACGTCGGTGATGGTGGGGAGCTTGAACTTTTCGTGCATGTCGGAAGCCTTCATTCCACGAAAGGGGGTATGCCAGAGTGCCGTTCACAGGATGTTGTTCGTATACTATACATTTATTTTTCATGTTTCATTTCACATGCCATATTTTACATATAAAATATAATTTTCTGGTTTGATTTATATCGAACCACATTTTATTAATAGTTTAGTAATAGATATTTATTAATATATCAAGTTTTACTTAAGCCAATCTGGACATACGGAATAGAGCTATAGGGGACAGCAAAAACGTAGAACATCAAAGGTATCCAATCGTTTCAAGTAACCTATCCGACCACTCTAATCCCGTAGCACAGTCATTGCACTGCACAACACATCCTTATAAACCTCCTCAGAGACTAAAATGGCAGTAGCGTCATGACCTGTTATAAATGCATAACAGTAGAAGTTCTGGCAATGGCCAGTTTCTCCAATCACGCCCTGAGCGTATGTCGCTCTCGCGCTCTTTGTCAGCCTCCAAAGGCTCGTATCCAGTGACGTGGCTGACGGATGAGCGTGGGGGACTTTCCAAGACTCCACTGCCTCCTTCCCACGCGAGGGAGGTGACAACCATGTGGATTTTGGAGGCCTCTGGGCTGTTTGTAAATACGGTATAAATGAGAATGTGAATGAAAATTGTAAATATGTTATGGATGAGAACATCTGAAGGCAGATTGTAATTTTAGCACAATAAAGAAAATTAAATTAATATATATCAAGTGTTTTATATTTTAACTGCTTGATGTTTGTTTGGTTCTATGGTTGTCATAGCCACTTTACAGACTAAAAGGAAATTCTCTCCTACAGGTCATAAGTGAAAAAGTTCGTATGAGACTGTCAAAGAAATAGTTGTGGCACTCAAGCTTTGCAGGCCATGCATCACTCATTGTCATACTATGACACATATGGTCGACCAACTTCTGCAAACAGAGAAGTGGCGTTTGATGGATGATCCGAACCACGTTTGCCACTTTTATAAAACATTGCATTTTTTTTTACCATTATGGAATACATATATGGCATAGAAAACTGTGGTTGAGATACGGCACCTAACGTTTAACAATATTTGACTTAGTGTTGCCTATTTGACTCTAAGTCCACAAGCTGCAGTAGTGCTTATTAGTTCCTCATAGGATGGTGTAATATGGATGTGTAGCGACCGCTAACAACATACGATAAATCACCCTATACTCTATTGTATACATATTTTAAATTAGTTTAAACAAATGTAAATAACATGATTAAACCACAAGTCAGTGTAAATGTTGTAAACAATAAAAAACACAGCTCCAAGTAATTAGTTAGAGTCTGGGAACCAGTACCCTCTACCCAAGATTTACTACCCGGACAAAGGCCTGAGTCACTACGAGAACAAAGGCGACCACATATTGGGCTGTCATTGGCCACAATAACGAGTCCCATGATTGGATACTCCTGAGGGACAACGGTTGTCGTGGCCCTACAAATTTACCTAGTAGTGTCTCCCACGGCAATCCAGTCTGCCTCTCTCCGGTTCACACTCGCCTTTGGGATCCGGACGGATTTCCCCTACCCTCAGATACCGAGTGTGAATTCGTGGTCATTCGAAGACCACACAAACTACCTACACTACCTACCCTATACCTCTTCTCCTGAACATAGTGCATTTTCGGGGCACATGCCTATCAAATATGCAGTCAGATAGTAAGACCCGTCATGAAACGATTGTCCAGGTCACAGCCTAATCAACCCTCACTTTAACCGTCAATATCAACCGTCACCAGGGCTTGGGTAACTAGCACCCCCCTCGTGACGACCCAACAACGTGATTATGTTTGTAATTATTAGGAATACGGTCTATAATATCTTAGCAAATAGATAGCAAAATTGTTTCAGACGAGTGTTCCTTATAGCTAGCGAATAAATAAAACTATTGAAGATAAACGATTAATTAATGCAATTCGAAGCAAAAAAACATTTCCAATTGTTTGAGTTATTATATATATATATATTATAACCTACCTCACTTTTTACCATTTCTTTTTCTAATTTATTTGATCAATTTACCTTAATTAATTTGACAGGTCCATCATGAGATCTTTAATTCAAATTGTTTTATGTCTTTGACATAGGAATTTATTCCGATTGAATCGCCCGATCTCAAGGCTAATGTTATTAATAAATTGAGAAACTGGGAATTGTGAAATATATTCAAATACAATGGTTATAACAAATAATTATAATTGTATATAGTGCTGACAAAAAGTATATAAAAAAATATTCAATTCCTTTTGAACAAGGATAGTTACTACTAATTACATAAAACATGAAATTTGAGCTCAATTTCTTTTAATGGATCCATAATAAAACAATATTAATATCACCCAATCGATGACTTTTTATCCAATCAACGTTACTTCTGCTGTTGGTTCTTCTCCTCTCTTCCTGTATGGTACCGCCAGTTCGGGAGCTTGCTAAGAATCCGCTCTTCTCGGTGGTCGTGCTAAGACTGACTCTTTATCTCATCCCCACTCCTAAGAGTATAAGGGAAGATGCTTACCATCTGGTCACATCTGTGAAGGTTCCTAGCCATGATATGCTCAAATATCATGAATGTTACAATATATATGTAAGTTTCGAATTCACAAACTTAAAAGGAGGTGGAGGTTCTCAGGTTATAAATCGAACACTTGCAGATGTAGTTTAGAACTGTAATATTAAACATATATACACATTAGCTAGCGCTACAAATGTAACAATAAACCAATAAAACTTATAACTAACCTGATTCAATACAATTGTCGATACTTAGTGTTGACCATTGTCTTAACAAGCGTACCCATATTCAGGAGGTTACAACGCAGAGCGTCTTTTGATAGTAGCGCTCTCAGTCGGGACATCTCGCATATGTGCCGTAGTTTGGCGGTTATGTTAAAACTTACATATATTTAATATTATTTTTGAGGATTAATTTGGAAGAAGGAAAATTATGAATAGTTTAAATTCAAACAAGTGCGGAAAAAATGGGTTTGGGTAAGCTGGGAGGACGCCGTAAGTTGTTTTTAGTTGCTTTCAAGTAAAGGTGAATTGTTTAGAATTGAGGTGTTGAGTTTGATATAGTCAAATACATTTGTCATGAGGGCCCTGATATTTTCTCTTGACATATTCCATTTCTTTTTATTTCCTGATATACTTGTATTTACCTGTAGGCTTACGTAAAATCATCACCCTTCAGATTGGCAAAATCTACATAAGGCCATTGAGGCAGAAATATATTTAGAGCTTCAGGATCAACAAAACACACTAAAATTTTGAAGAATTCAAAAACAGTATATGCCCTATTTTTGTTTATTTCATGTTTAATATTTTGTTGTCAAAGACCCACCTGACTTAATAAATTTTAAGTTTAAGTTACATGTTTTTTTATTAGACAAATTTTTTTTTTCTGCATATTCTTTACTGTGCTAAAATTACAATCTGCCTTATTAGGCAATAAGTAATTAAGATAAATGCTATCATTCATACCATATTTACAATTCATCATCCACTCGCTCATTCATACAGTATTTACAAACAGCCCAGAGGCCTCCCAAATCCACATGGTTGTCACCTCCCTCGCGTGCGAAGGAGGAAACGGAGTCTTGGGAAGTCCCCCACGCTCCTCCGTCAGCCGCGTCACCGAATTAACAAAATGACGGAACATAACAAAAGTGCAACGAAACGTGGGGATTCCTCATATTTTTTTTAAGGCCATTAGAAAATATTACGATATATATTGTATATTGTGTAATACTGCATATATTTTATGATTATACTCGTATTTGTTGCACAAAAGTAAATGGAAAGTCTTCTCATAATATCTTCTATTGCATTAAAAGTCCAATTTAACTGAAGTGAAGAAAATTGTCTTTCACTTGCCAAATAAAAAAAATAGGGCCGGAAAACACTTGAGAAATGTTCGGAATAGTTTAGAAGGCTAGTCTAAGGTAAAGAAGAACACAATCTTTGCAGTAGATATTCAAAGCAAAAGGGCGGTCGGTGGACAGGGGTCGTTTCTTCAGGTGTCAGAGGCGTAGAATCTAGAACACGTTCAGAGAAAGATCGATATCTGCCGTACCGGTGATTATCGTAAAAGGTATATTAGTCACAACTTTGTCATATAATTCAGTAGATTAGTTTATATTTATTTATTTTTTATATTTAGTTTAAAGTACACTTTTAGTGTCCGAAGTCGTGTAACAATTTACAATTCTTCTGAATTGGATTTACTTGTCAGTTGTTTATTGTTTGTTATTGATATGAGACATGATGCCAAAAAAAAAAGTTTAAATCTAATATGAATTAGTGATAAAAATGCTAAAAGGAGAGACACTATTTCCGAATTGAGGCCTTCAGTGTCCCCGCGAGACATTGAACTGAGTGAGTTGAAGAACCATGTTCCAGGTGGAGCAGACAAGCCCTTCGAGTAAACCTAATAGCAGGGTAGACACAGAGCTTGCCTTTGAGTAGCCGTCAAAAAGGTACATAAAGCAAACGAACGCCTAACCGTGTTATTGAAATAATTGCATGATTAAATTTGAGCCAACATGGCGGTGAGGCTTTTAGCTCTGATGGAGCAGTTATTGTGCGTCAGTTCGTGCGGCCTTTCGTCAATATCCAGCTCTAGTGGCTGCAGTTGACAGAGGGGTGGCAAGGGTGTCATTTCCCGGTCTTAAGGGTGAAGTTCTACTTTGAACCATGTACCGATTGGTATGTTTCCCTCTGTTTATTTGTTATTATGTCATGCCCATCAAAACATTTTATTCAGTCGTTATAAAATTTTAAACTACATGTTCTTAAAAACCTCGAAATATCCAGTTTTCGCTTAAAAGCAACTACTAAAATAATGATAATATAAATTAAAACTGAATAAAGTGAGACCGACATTGCCAAATTCAAAGATTTTTCAAAGCGCGATTCAATACCGGCACATTCCCCAAACTGTGACAGACACAAAGAATTTCGACATCATTTCAAAAATAAAATTTTAAGAACTAACGATATATTTCCTTGTTTAAATCTAAACAAAATTCGTTGTTGTTGTTGTTTTTTCTATCATAGCTATATTGTCAAAACTTAACTAATTTATTTTTTCATAAAATTCGGTGGGTGAGTTCATCCACCGGAGACACATCAAGTCAAAAAACTTGATTGAAAACTTGACCCAGTGTACGACGTCGCCACCCTTTCCAAGGTTTATAATGCTTAGACCTAGTAGAAGGGGCTGGAGCAGAACTGTATACCTGCCTCGTGACCTCATGGAAGTCACTGATGGATCCTGTTCATTTTAAGTAAGCAACCGCATCCCTCCAAGACCTCCCTCCCTCTTCCAGAATCTTATCCTTTTCTTATACATATATGCCTCAGCTTTAGCCCCAGACCCCACTCGTCCCTAGACATTCCACCCAGTATCTAGTAACGTAACTCTTAATATTTGTATATACCAGTGTTTTGCTTGTGTTGCTTGCGCTTCATAATAAAGCTTTTCTTTAAAACGACTCTCCTCTACAAAGATTACTTAACTGATAAAAATTAGTATTTACGTAAAAGATAGATCTCTTCATGATATGAAACTCACTTGTTATAATGGAAAAAAAAAACAACCCCTAAATCATTTTTTTGTGAGATCGAACCTTTTCCGAGAAGCAGTCTTTCCTCCATAGAAACGAAGATTACCTTACACTGTTTCAGGAACATGCTTAAGGAAGCTCATAAAATGCTGCAGTGATTTGAAGCTGTGCTCAAGCAACTTTACCAACAGACTAACTTCACGATTTTGTTCTTGAAACCTGATGAAATTTTTTCTTAAACTGTGCCGGCAGGAATTTATACCATCCTGATGACGACAATATGGCAATGAGTATATGATTTAAATTTAAGAAATCAGTTATGGAGGGTGGTTCTTTAATCAGCATGGAAACCAGATTGCATAACTTTGTAGAGGGAATATCCTGCTAAAGAAGAAATTGTTGTCAATATCGAGCTTTGATTGAGGTGAAATTCTTAGTTGGTGAAAAGTAAATATTTCATAACACTTAAACATTCACAGGTTACTTTGAGTTGTGACGAGTAGGCATACGTTGGGCATGGTTCTGTAATAGTCATGTTGAACATTTACCTTGATGCATTCGTTCAGTGAGCTCTAATCAGAAAAAGTTATAAAAACAGTAGTTACAACCTTGTTCGCAATATTTCATGATCCGTAACGGAAACCCTCTATGTCCAATACTTTTTCATTGCTGGTCCTTCATTGTATAAAAAAGCTAAATTATTTAATCTTTTATACAATGAAAAAGACAACATAATATTTTTTTTTTTTCTACCCAATAAAAACTCATTCCCCCAGACTCCCCGGGGTTGGACCAACAACACATTTTGCTTGGTTATCTATTTGTGTTGGATACAATTTGGTCATAAAAGCAGCAACAGTTTCAATTGCTGTACAAATAGGGAAGCAGCCACTGTTGGCGAACCAGAAATATATCTTGTCTGTCCCCTCTCTTAGGTTGAACGAACTCTGGAATGTTTGTCATATCCAGATTGTTGTTTTTGTTCGATCAATAGCCCTTTATAATGACGGCTTTGTTTGACCCAAATGTCTAAAAGTTTTAGTCGAACGGGGTGCTTTGCCAACATTCTATAGCACACAATTCTATATCGTGTAATTTCCCAAGTAATCATCATTTTCGCATGTTACTTCAAACATATTAGTGGTTCCCAAACGAATCATACCAAAGCAAGGCACAACAAACGATTTTAATGCACTTTAATATGATTTGAGATAAAAAAAAAATGATAATTATAAAATGGAAATTTCGTCAACATAATGCATAATAAATTAATGTAAATTGTAACTATATCTGGAAAAGAGCATTAATAGTACTCGAATCAGGAAGTCCTGTAGTCATGAACTTGTAGTATGTACCATAAACCCTAAATTAACCTAATAAACCGTTAAATCCTAAATTAACTAATAAACCGTTAATAATAATAGCTTTTATTAAGGCATCATGATCACTCCTCCACGATGTATTTCCTCCTTACTACCAGCTTTAGCACAATCTATTTAGCAATATTTTTCATCTCTTTTGTACATATTAAGTTTGTTAAAAAGTGCATATAAATTTCGATTTAAAATATTCAAGAGCCATCTATTCGATAATGTAAAACGCTTAATCTTGTTTACCCAGAAAGTTCACGCTGTAGGCCTGAACACTCAAAGCTTGAGCTTGGCTTACTCGCTTTGTTGGCGAGCACTTAAGTATTCATAAACGACCTAATTATAAAATTTCTAAAAGATAAATTTGAAAATTCTACAAAAAATTTAAAACCTTTGCGCACATAAATAAAACTAAACATTAATACTATTTTCATGTTATATTAAATAATAAAACAGTTCCAATACTATGATGTTATTCCCGCATACTATTGTTAAAGATTACACAATAATAAAATTAACTCTTTGCTTAATTTAATTTAATATTTAACACCAATTTATTCTATTAGAACTTGTTAATATGTAATTTTTGCTTTAGAAAAATATATTATTTTGCGGTTTGACGTTACGCGATAGCATATATCTAAAGTAGAAGGGTTTTTTCAAAACTCCTTGGCTTGAAGCAAAACACTCCTCTTCTAGCATAAGTCAGTCCAATATTTTTACTAAGAAGTTTGATTGATCCAATCCTTTCAATCAAGAGTCCTGAGAACAATAGTAAATGCCCCTTATTATGTCAGCAACAAAACCCTTCATAACGACCTTAATATAACCTACATTCTAGAACTTATTCCTTCTAAGTTTATGAAATTCCACAGTAGCCTTTCCAACCACCCTAATCCTGTAGCACAATCATTGCACTGCGCCACTCATCCCTATAATCCTCCTCGGAGACTAAAACGGCAGTGGCCTCGTGACCTGCTATAAACGCGTGACAGCGGGGGTCCTGACAATGGCCAGTTACTCCAATCATGTCCTGAGCGTCTGTGGCTCTCGTGCTCTTGGTCAGCCTCCACTGGCTAGTATCCGGTGACGCGGATGACGGAGGAGCGTGGGGGACTTCCCAAGGCTCCGCTTTCTCTTCGCATGTGGATTTGGGAGGTCTCTGGGCTGTCTGTAAATATTGTATGAATGAGTGAGTGAATGATGAATTGTAAATATGGTATGAATGAGAGCGTTTATCGCAATTACTGATTGCCTTATAAAAGGCAGATTGTAATTATAGCCCAATAAAGAGTTTTATAAAAGAAGTTTGATTATCAAACTAATAGCAAATACCCAGAAATTTGTACCCCATGCCTCTAACAAGCTTTTTTCTAATATTCCGTTTTCGAAATCTGTTTTCATGACAAACGGTAAATTTAAATCTGTTCTTTAGCAAGTTTATGACAACGCTGAGTTCTGTTTCAATCTAGTTATACCATAAGATACTCATGAACAAAATAAGAAGTCTTGTCTGAGCTGTACGAATGTTTAAAATAACCAACATGCGTACTTTTTACAATTCGAGAATAATCTCTTAAGCAGCAATGCGCGATAATATTAACATTAAAAAAAACATAAAAACAATTGGAAAAAGTGTCTGCTGGCGCGGAGCCCCTTTGAAATAAAAAACAAGTCATCGAAACTAGAAGCAATGGAAATATCCCTGCCTCCATGGCAGCCATCAATCAGTGCCACCTGGATCCGAACAACAAACCCATCCTTTGTCATTACTCTTCCGAACAAAACAATATCAAGGACTCTCACTGTGCCAGTCTATTTTATTTCATATTTTGTATTAGCAAGCCTTTACGTCTAATGAAGGTTGCAAGGATAAAGATCTTGACGCCCTGAAAAATAATATGTGATATCTATTCGGCAGAACTATAACTACCTAGAGGGACTGAAACTGTAATCAAAAGTGTATTCGGCAGAACTATAACTACCTAGAGGGGCTGAAACTGTAATTCCGCATTTTTCGCAATCCTAGATTTATAAACAGAGGGGAAGAGAGATGATATACTGTATGAAAGTTTTACTTGATGCCCCGCCATTGATAAAACTAAAAGCAATCCTGTGACAAATGATAAAGTTTTGTGACATACTCCCCAAGAATAAATGCTTGTTATCGTAATTTCCCTATTTTCAGATTCTTCTTTTTCTCTCTGCTGTGTTCCTGGGTCATCGAAAATGAATTGTGGATAGGAAGTTTAAAGCATGTCTAGAGATCTTTATCATACTTCTTGACAAATGATATTCGTTCGAAAATGGTTTTGGGTTTGACCGGTCGATTCTCTTCATTAATGATGACTGTAGTTTCTCGTTTCCCCCTCCCCGTCATTGAAATGTCTACTAATAGTGTTCACAATAGCTTGCATTCCAAATTCATAACCTTGGTGTCAATATGTTTTTTCTTGTCTACCAGCAGGGATTGTGCTCGACATGATGTTTTCTCTCACAGGGAAAGGGCACCATAAAATGGTTCTGTTTGCAGAAACAGTTCTGTTACAGTTCTGCTGTACGGTGCAACGCTGTTACGTCAGCCGACGTATACGACTTCACCAATTCCAAAACGGTATACTGATGAAAGTGGTCAGATATACTTCATTCGAGCAGCGGAGAAACAGTGAGCTTCACGAGATCTTTGATCTGCTTACGGTGGATGAATGTTATTCAACGTACACATATCAAATTCTTCGATTCGTTGCATTACATGACCAACCCGGTGTTTAGCACGATAACCCCTGCTCTGTTTCCCTATCGATGGCAGAACGCAGTCGAGGCAGGAACGCTTTAGTCTTTAAGTTTGAGTTTGTAAGTTTTTCCCAATTTGTAAACCGAAGGCTTTTGATCACGTAATTTTAACTTTTAAACGATAATTGTTTTTCTATTTCCTACCCTTTTTACAATACATATGTGCATATGAAAAAGAAGTCATAAATCACCAATATATAATATTGTTATTGTTCATAAATTGTTGAAAATGTTACACATTACACATAACGTAGCAACAAAGAAAAGAAAAATGTTTGCAGTTCACTGAATACTCTTTTACATTATATAATTTCTTTTAACCACAAAGCATATATTGTTACTTCTTAATACATGCACTCCTAAAAATGCATACAATCCAGTACAAGGAGAAAGCCACATGTAAAATATTGTAATCAATAATTACCCAAGAGGTTTAGACAAAAAGAAATGTTACAGCAGGCATAGGTACATACATTTCATTGTTACACTGTCTGTTATAAATCTTCCATCACGCGAATGTTTACAATCTCCATTAAACTTTTATTAAAACTGCCCTGTTTAAAAAACAACAGTTTCAAAGCAATCATTCAAACTTATTGAAATAATTCTTCAATATTTACTATTAAAAATTAATTGAACTACTGTATAGTCCATTCATGACACATCAGGGGCTTTAAGGGTATTTAAGGCTAAAATGAAGGTTTTGTTAATATTATTCCAACCCAAAAACAACAGAATTATTAACAGAGCATAATAAATACTAAAAAAAAAAAATAAGCAAAACTTACAACGACCAAATGGCATGTGGACTGAGTGGTTTAACCCGTTTTCTGCCGTTATCTCCCTCCCATAAGCCATTAAATTCCAGCTATTAATTCATATGAAAATAAATTCCTCCGGTGTAGCCTTAAGGACATATTTTACGCACCTTTACTAAGGACCTTTACTTATGCGTAACCAGGATTATAATAAATCCCCACTAATGGTTGTAGCTGTGCAACAGGATCTGTCCAGTGAGTGAAAGCATTCTTATCTGTGTGACCGTGGCAGGAAGGGCCTCTACGGTACAATAACAGGCCCGGAGTCTGACATATAATTATAGTTTAAGGAGTCACATTCTAATATTCTAAGAAAACAGCATGTCTCACCATTGTAAATTGAAGGGCAAGGCAGGCGGTGTAAAGCGTCCCTGTCTGCCATTCCTGCACTGCGGGTTCCAGTTCAGGCGCTGTGTTGCTCAAGTATGTGGATAATCTCGTCATCAAAAAGTTACCTTATTTCATCGAATTATCATAGGATCTCACTATTCACCACTTTCTTCGATCCTCAAATTTTTTTTTTCAAAAAACCTTTATCTAAACATTTTTACAAAGAAATGAACACATTGACAGATTTATCCTTTTCCTGCATAGGATAACATGCATTTGAGGAGGGTAGAAATACAATAATAGTTTTCTTTCTACAGTTAAAATTTACAAAATCAATTGGACTAAGTGATGGGGCTCACCTTCAGTTTACGAATTCGGGAAAACTTACATACTAAAACTTAAAACATAATAGACTAAAGCGTTCCTGCTTTGACTGCGTTCTGCCATCAATAGGTGTATAATGTCTATAGGTCTATCCTCGTCATTCATATTTATTCTCTCAGGTTTTCTGATTTATTCTGCCGAAAATCCTTTTCGAACCATTGCTACAGAGGAGCTAAGTGATTAGAACTCTGATCTGTAAAAGAGAATCGTTACATCTTAAGTTACTTTAGTTTGGCAGAGCTATTATAGCATTCATAAGCATAAGCTTACTTTTAAAAGTTCTTCTTAGTCCAGAATAGCACCTGGAAGTGGACTTCAAGGAGGGCAGGCTTGGTTCTTTTCGTTGACCAGTAAGTCCTGCCTCTGTGACTTCTAGCAGTGGATCACATAGGCGTCATCACAGTGGTAAGCAACGCCACAGAATGTAGCGTTCTGCAAGATATTTAAAATCAAACTACTTCATATTGGACTACCAATGTAAAACAACTCGACTGAGTTTTGACGAATGCAATTAGAGTTGAGGTAGCAGGTACGGCTAATTTTTGACTCAAACATAACTAGGTAACAAAAAACTAACTTGAATATGTAAATTCAGATAAATATGGATGGACCTGTTTGTAGAGTAATGATGATCATTTCAACTAACATTTAATGGACAACAAAACAAAAAAAAACACTTTCCAGCTAGGGATTTGAACCCAAACCATTCACCTCACCAACAACAATCGACAACATTCTTGAATAAAAGAATCACCATTTATTTTCTCTGTTTGATTATTAAATACAAGGTGTGAGCTGTTGACAGTGCATTTTATATTTATAACGTGTCTAAAATAAGTATTATGCCAAGAATTTCGAATTACCATAAAAATAGTAGTGAAGACACAAAAAAATAGATAAACCTTTTCAGTAAAAAATGTCTAAATAGGAAAACAGTTAAGTACAAATTGAACAGGGCATCTTTACCCAAAATGCTTGGAGTGTACAAAGTCTGTACAACGATCTTACGTGATCTATTTATTGCATTTGGTCATTGTGGGCATCATTAAGCTCGTCATAAACCAAAAATTAATTCCACAGAGCCTACTAGTGACAAATGATAAGCTTTTGGAGTTACAGGTCATAATATGAATCTTTATTTAACTCCGGCTTTCGCAGTTCAAGAATTTAAAGAATTGCTGTTCTGAGTTTAAATGAAAATGAAAATTTCCACACTCACGAAATTTATTGAAATCTAAATTACTATGAAGGAGATGCCCCTCGTACTACATCAAATCGGCATTTCAAGTACTTATACTTATTACGGCAGTGGCCTCGTGACCTGCTATAAATATGTGACAGTGGGAGTCCTGGTAATGGTCAGTTTCTCCAATCTACTGAGCGTATGTGGCTCTCGCGCTCTTGGTCAGACTCAACTGGCTCGTATCCGGTAACGCGGCTGATGGAGGAGCTTGAGGGACTTCCCAAGCTTCCTCTTTCGCATGCGAGGGAGGTGACAACCATGTGGATTTTTGGAAGGTCTCTGGGCTGTTTGTAAATATTGTATCAATGCGCGAGTGAATGAAAAATTGTAAATATGGTATGAATGAGAACATTTATCTCAATTACTTATTGCCTAATAAGGCAGATTGTAATTTTATCATAATGAAGTTGTCTATCTATATAATTATACTTGTTACTAACAGTGGGTTATGATCATAACTCTAAAAGCAGGACTGGGTGGTGATCGGTCGGTCTGTAAATTTTGCGTAGATAATCATAGGACTCGGAAGACCAGGCCAGGCCCCTACTTGTAAGAAGTATTAATTACAAGGACTGATATTTTATGGTTTCTTTGTTTTAGAATAAACGTTATTTTTCTCTTATTAATCAATGTAGCATACATTTCAAACGGTTAACTAGGCAGTTTAGATTCTTTTTAGTTATTTTAGCCAGAATAAAAGGCATAGAATAAATTTTATGTTACAAGCTTGATCTCTAGCGTGAACAAATGACAACACTTGGGAGCTACAACCGCGGGATTGCGGTCACAGGCATAGAACTAGCGTCTCACCTTTCCTCTTTTAATTAGTATTATAATTAATTTATTTAATTAACGAAAGAGACAATTAGACGGGACTTGTTTTACAGTTCTCAAAGATGTAAAAATTCCAGGGCCTTTCCTTTATTTATTAATAGCTACAATAAAAGTAGCTACAGATGATGTGAACTAATTATTAAAATGCAGCTTTGCAAAGCTATAGGAACTGGTGTAAGGTAAATAAAAATGTTTAATTTTTTTTAGATTTGGTTCGCATTTGTGACAGAATGAGAATCAAAATTTGCTTAGAGGTTGACAAAAATTCTGTTGAGACCAAAAATAGAATAGTTATGCACTCAGTTTATCCATTGATTTAAACCGTAAGGTAAGTGGTCGAATCTAAATAGGTGCCTACCAAATGCACTCCCAGACTTCCTAGCTTCCTAATCAGATGTATTATGATACATATATTTAAATAATTATTATCAATTAGTTGCTATTAAGAATGTACCAGGAAGGAGGCCTCGACAGTAGAGGAAATGGAATCGTCAAATTAGGAAAGATACGACTAGCGGTCGAAGAATGCAGGACACGAACCTTGGGTGTGGCTGAAAGACCTTGAGAGCGAGTCGGTATAAAGGCGCTGCCGGGAGCTGACGAGTCCATTCCCGGCTAGACTTTCCTCCAGTCTACTCGCTGCTACGGTGTAGTTGTGATGTGGTATCGCACACAAAACTTAAAAATTATATCACCAATAAAAATGAGTGTACTAAAATATATAAAATACTATTCAGCATGAACGTTTTAATTATAATTAAAAAAAATATATCTATGATATGAAGTAAGGACTCATAAAAGAAAAACTTATTAGGTAACATAAAATTTTTCAACTTAAAGTAATAACAATGAGTATTGGCAGAACTAAAGTGACTACTGGTCTATAACTATAAGTACTCCTCGAATAATCTGCTAATAATATTATCCTTTTATTTTAACATGGTAAACTATGAATATACTTCGCATTGATAGATACCACAATACAGCAAGGGCAGTCAGCTATCGTCTGTGGAAGTGAGGGCAATCGAATTTATAAATGGGAAAAGTTGAGGTAAGAATAACCACATTTAGTATTTTTTAATATTGTTTTCAACATTAAATATTTAATAATGCTCACTAGCAATAAGATTAGCTAATTAAGAAGTGCATTGTTAGTTGCTAGTGGTGCACCATGGTTAGTTGCTAGTGGTGCACCATGGTTAGCGAGTGAATAAAAAAACTGAATTGTTAACTGGCACCATATCCCATTAATAGAAATAAAGATGAAAAGAACTGAACTCCACTCTGCCAAGACTGTCAACTAATTTACTTCTTGGGGGTAGTATCAGACCCCAGTAGCTCAATAGTAAACCATTAGGTGCACTTGGTATATCATTAAAAAGCACAATATTGAATATATATATAAGTTATTGCCTCCCGGCTGTAAACGATGAAAAAAGAGAGAATATGGATGGTAATAATGCACACAGGTTCGATTGTTAACTGGCTTTATTATCTTCTCATCCTCTATCAATACCCAGGCTTTGTTTACATTAGGCCCTAATATATATATATATATATATATATTTATATGAAAACCCATCCCCTACAAGTACATTGAATCCTACAACCTCTAGAAACTCTGTTATTAATACTTACAAACTCGCATACACAATACGTAAAACTTAACAGAATAATTTGTAACACATTTTTCTCATTTCGGTCCATTAACTAAACATTAATAGACTGAATTTATTACAAGTTATGGGGGTCACCTTATTTATCATAAACTGAAAACTAACTTACATCTAACAATAAAACTTAAACTAAATCTAATTTTCTCCAACAGTCTGTTGCCATCGATGTGGGAGGGGTGGTGGGGCCATAGTGTTAAACACTGGGTTTGTGAGGTGCTGTAACGAGTCAAAAAACTTGATCTGTATCCGGCGGATGAGCTCACCCACCGAAGGCACACCAAGCAACGGGTGCAGAATTTCAGGGATTTTCCCCCCACATAGCCCCTATAAATTTACAGATAATTATATACAATCATAGATTTTCTGGTGAATCTATTTAAAATTATTTTTTCAGATTTATTGGTTTAGTTAATTAAAATAATTAATTACATTAAATAATAAAAATTATTCCTATTTATAAAAGTAAATTAAAATCATAACTAAACAAATTAAACAAAAATAAACATATTATAATTCAAAGAAAATAAGATAGTGACATGGCTGGTCCTTCTGATCTCAGGTCAGTTTCATCTAAGCTATACCTTGTCAAACCAGCAGCAGTGTCAACATCTAACACTTCAGTGGTCCTCTTTTAAGTAATAATAAGAAATTCCAAGTGTTGACTGCTTGAAGTATGGAGTAATAGTGATTGTCTTTTAATATTTGTTTCTAAAATATTAACAGATTTTAAGCGGGGCAAAGGTGCTAACAAACAGTTTTAATAAATATGGCTAGTAACTTTCTAAATATCCGCAATGTGAATCATTAAGCAATAAGCAAATTATTGATTATTTCTCCTACCGCCCGTATGTGGCAACACTTAATATTAATATACCTTACATTCTCCAACTCATCCCTTCCAAGTTCATGAAATTCCATAGCAACATATCCAACCACCCTAATCCCCTAGCGCAGTCATTGCACTGCACCACTCATCCCTATAAACCTCCTTGGAGACTGAAACGGCAGTGGCCTCGTGACCTGCTATAGATGCGTGACAGTGGGAGTTCTGGCAATGGCCAGTTTCTCCAATCATGTCCTTAGCGTATGTGGCTCCCGCGCCCTGGCCCTGGCCTCCATTGACTTGTGACGGGGCTGACGGAGGAGCATGGGGGACATTCCAAGAATCCGCTTCCTCTTTCGCATGCAAGGGAGGTGACAAACATGTGGATTTAGAAGGTCCCTGCAAAATTTGTAAACACTGTATGAATGAGCGAGTGAATGAAAATTGTAAATATGGTTTGTATGAAAACATTTATCAACAATTACTTATTTCCCAATAAGCCAGGTTTTATCTAATTATTTTAATTTTATCTTAATAAAGTTGTTTTATTAAAGATAGTCCTATAATGCGTCTTCATGTTTATGCATAAGTGTTTTGGGTGTTTGTTTGTTTTAAAAAATATATAAATTTATATAAAGGACCCTATATTTGCCACGATAGAATATATAACAAAAAAATTTTTTTATGCCACTTTTCATGAATTCTCATCATTGCAGCATCTATCGTACACATACATCGTTGGGGTGCACTAAGGCCTAGATTAGTGAGCAGGAAGTGAACAGTCAATTCCAGACAAACCTCGCGAAGAAATCGACCTTATTTCAAGAAGCATATCTCCTATTATTCTGTGCACACCGCATATCTGTGCAGAAAGGTAACTGTGCCCACCGCTTATCTGTGCAGAAAAACAACTGTGCACATGGCTTATCTGTGCAGAAAGACAACTGTGCACATGGCTTATCTGTGCAGAAAGACAACTGTGCAGATGGCTTATCTGTGCAGAAAGACAACTGTGCACATCGTTACTCTGTACAGAAAGACAACTGTACCCACCGCTTATCTGTGCAGAAAAACAACTGTGCACATGGCTTATCTGTGCAGAAAGACAACTGTGCACATGGCTTATCTGTGCAGAAAGACAACTGTGCACATCGTTACTCTGTACAGAAAGACAACTGTGCCCACCGCTTATCTGTGCAGAAAGACAACTGTGCACACGGCTTATCTGTGCAGAAAGACATCTGTGCACATGGCTTATCTGTGCAGAAAGACAACTGTGCACATCGTTACTCTGTGCAGAAAAACAACTGTGCACATGGCTTATCTGTGCAGAATGTAAACTGCGCAAATCGCTACTCTGTACAGAAAGACAACTGTGCCCACCGCTTATCTGTGCAGAAAGACAACTGTGCACACGGCTTATCTGTGCAGAAAGACAACTGTGCACATGGCTTATCTGTGCAGAAAGACAACTGTGCACATCGTTACTCTGTGCAGAAAAACAACTGTGCACATGGCTTATCTGTGCAGAATGTAAACTGCGCAAATCGCTACTCTGTGCAGAAAGACATCTGTGCACATGGCTTATCTGTGCACATGGCTTATCTGTGCAGAAAGACAACTGTGCACATGGCTTATCTGTGCAGAAAGACAACTGTGCACATCGTTACTCTGTGCAGAAAATCAACTGTGCACATGGCTTATCTGTGCAGAAAGACAACTGTGCACATGGCTTATCTGTGCAGAAAGACAACTGTGCAGATGGCTTATCTGTGCAGAAAGACAACTGTGCACATCGTTACTCTGTACAGAAAGACAACTGTGCCCACCGCTTATCTGTGCAGAAAAACAACTGTGCACATGGCTTATCTGTGCAGAAAGACAACTGTGCACATGGCTTATCTGTGCAGAAAGACAACTGTGCACACGGCTTATCTGTGCAGAAAGACAACTGTGCACACGGCTTATCTGTGCAGAAAGACAACTGTGCACATCGTTACTCTGTGCAGAAAAACAACTGTGCACACGGCTTATCTGTGCAGAAAGACAACTGTGCACATGGCTTATCTGTGCAGAAAGACAACTGTGCACATCGTTACTCTGTGCAGAAAAACAACTGTGCACATGGCTTATCTGTGCAGAAAGACAACTGTGCACATCGTTACTCTGTGCAGAAAAACAACTGTGCACATGGCTTATCTGTGCAGAATGTAAACTGCGCAAATCGCTACTCTGTACAGAAAGACAACTGTGCCCACCGCTTATCTGTGCAGAAAGACAACTGTGCACACGGCTTATCTGTGCAGAAAGACAACTGTGCACATGGCTTATCTGTGCAGAAAGACAACTGTGCACATCGTTACTCTGTGCAGAAAAACAACTGTGCACATGGCTTATCTGTGCAGAATGTAAACTGCGCAAATCGCTACTCTGTGCAGAAAGACATCTGTGCACATGGCTTATCTGTGCACATGGCTTATCTGTGCAGAAAGACAACTGTGCACATGGCTTATCTGTGCAGAAAGACATCTGTGCACATGGCTTATCTGTGCAGAAAGACAACTGTGCACATGGCTTATCTGTGCAGAAAGACAACTGTGCAGATGGCTTATCTGTGCAGAAAGACAACTGTGCACATCGTTACTCTGTGCAGAAAAACAACTGTGCACATGGCTTATCTGTGCAGAATGTAAACTGCGCAAATCGCTACTCTGTGCAGAAAGACATCTGTGCACATGGCTTATCTGTGCAGAAAGACAACTGTGCACATCGTTACTCTGTGCAGAAAATCAACTGTGCACATGGCTTATCTGTGCAGAAAGACAACTGTGCACATGGCATATCTGTGCAGAAAGTAAACTGCGCAAATCACTACTCTGTGCAGAAAGACATCTGTGCACATGGCTTATCTGTGCAGAAAGACAACTGTGCACATTGCTTTCTGCCCCGAAAGACGACTGGGTACATCAACATAACTACACCCTGGTTTTACTATTCAAACACATTTATTTCATTATTCAATGACTTTTACAAAACATTTATCAGCATATGTCCACTCGTCGACACATTATCCATTCTAGGGGGTCAGGAAAGGTTTACCTGAAACAGTAGTAGTTGTTCACCCATTGATCAGTGTAGACTAATTTTAATTAATCTAGACGATTCGTAACCAATTCAATAACAATGAATAACAATTGATCACCTTATGAACCGTTAGTCATAACATTTTATTCACTGACAAATAGCTAATTTCTGAATGGATTGAAACAAACTAAAGCTCAAATGGCCCATAATGGCTAGATCACCCGGCTATTCTCTTAGCTATCAAGTAGACAATGAACGGCCAATCGGAACTCATTGTCCCGACATCCCACTGTGTGGCTACCTCTGCACCATTCCACGACCTGATGATCCGATCCATGTATTGTCTTTGTATCAATAATAACTTCAACTGAAATCCACCAATGGTGTTTGGCCTCATTCACCGAAAGGCCTAATATATAATCCGTAATTTACCAATATCTAATCAATGGCAGTTTGGAGTAGTGTGAAACCTCTTGGAGTAACCACAATAATAGTCGAAATTAATTCTGAGGGCCGTTGTGAGAAAGGTTTCGAAATAATGTTTTAAACAAAACTGTTATTTCTGTCTGTTACCCTAAGAAAAAATTCTATGTTTGCATGTCCTGCTTTCAAGTCTCTCGATAATTAAAACCATCTCTACCTCTGGGTTAATACTCCACGAACCCTTCCTGTTGTTTCTCAAAAATGAAAGCAGCAGTTTAAATGATTTGTTGACAAAATAAAGGCTTCTAGGAAGATTTTTGATCAGAATCACATGAGCTGTACATAATATATGAAATATATGAGTTGTACATTTTAAAAATTACCTAGGTCCACTCTACCACACATATCCCACCCCCCTCCCAAAAAACTAACTGTTTTAATGTTTATATTTCTAAGTTATATTTTAATTTTTAAACTAAAATATAACTTTTAAAAAATATAAGTTTTAAACGGTAGACTCTCACTACCTTCCCGAACCCACCCACCTCCTTTAGGCATCCCACACCCCATATCCTTCTCATCCATCCTCCAATTAGGACTCCCCTTAGTGAAAGGCACCCATCAATCCAAAATAATTTTCCTTTTATTTTTCTCACATCCTATTTTTTTATAAGTTTGAGAGCTATGAAAAAAAAAAAAAAATTTTAAACAATTTGAATCAGGAAAACTACTTTATTATGATAAAATTACTGGCTTTGGCGATTGTGGCAGTTGTTAGCGATAGGGCAATAAGAAATTGTGATATGTGACGTCATTCATACCATATTTACAATTTCATTCGCTCGCTCATTCATACAGTATTTACAAACAGTCTAGAGATCTCCCAAGTCCACATGGTTTGTCACCTCCCTCCCGTACAAAGGAGGAAGCGGAGTATTGGAAAATCCCCTACGCTCATCCGTCACCTGCGTCACTGGGAATTTAAACAACTTATAACTAATATTACCAAAATATATAATATTTTACCACTTTCAAAATAGCGCCTCATATAAGTTTATATTTTAGTTTAGTTTTTTTTTTTTTTAAGTAAGCAGTATTAATAGTGAGATCCATAGCATAAAAAAATTTACTATACAAAAAAAATTGTTTGTTAGTCACCGAACTTCACCTGAATTTCCCATCGTTATATTAAAAAGCGTATAATCATGGAATAAATAAATTGTTTATTTGGTCAATTAGTGACGTAAGTTAATTGATTAGTGTCGGTTGTGGAAGGGTATAATTAAATAATGAATCTTCAATACTTTGTACGGTATACTATATTGAAAAAAGACATATTATTTAGTTTTTTTTAAATACCCCAACAGAGGCATCAATAGTCTGAGTATATGGAACTAATATAAATTCATATTCCATCTTGCGATTTTAAATCAGTATCTCCACATCGAGAAGCACTTACACTAACCTCTTCACAATATGAGAGTCCTGAAAATAATTGTTTACCCCTCAGCTCAACAATAATGTAAATGTAACCACAATTGATTCCTAAGAATAACCATGTAACCGCTGTTTAAATGTTAAAGAAACAAACGTTTACATAGACAGTGAAGTAGAAGCTGGTAGCACATGGTTCGGCGGAGACAATGTTCTCTTCCCCTCCATGTGACTACTCTCCCACGTATTCTTAAAAAGGGCTCATTTGCATAGGGCTCTGTTTTTCACTTCATTTCAACCCAAATACTTCTGTGTTAGTTTTATTTTTCTGTCAGACTTCCTCAGAGCCCACTAACATCCAGTAGCGGTGCTTAAGCTGAAAGACAAGTTTTTCAAATTGTTTTAACTACAAATAGGTATAATACTGTGCCTTTACTAAGCTGGGGGCTTCCTTAAGGACAAACATTACTTTTGCATGAAGGGGGTCGTACTTTAACGGCGACGGTCGTTTTTAGATTTACAATCATTGTAAATAAAGTAACAACATTACATAATCATATTATAACATTATATATTTATTGTGTATTTTATTCAAGATTCACCCTTAGAGCTATTTTCGTTAAAATGTATTTGAAGTTTCAAGATGAGTTAATTTATAAAGTAATGAAACTAATGTTCCTCGCCAATATGGCCCACCAACCTCGTTGTTGTAGTCTTTGTGATGAATGCTTATACGTACAAGGAGATACATTGGAGACAAGTAGTTGATATCCTGTTTATACACCTCGTGGTCCCGGCGTCCCTACAGGCGTTAATGAGAACACTCGTCAAGGTGTTTTTGAAGGTTATGGGATGCTATGTCGGGGTCTGGGTGGGATGACAAAACTGCAGTGTCATCTGCAAATGTGGCCAAGAAGGTATTGGAAGTAGAGGGGACATCAGAGGTGTATAGGTTATAGAGGATGGGGCCTAGGACACTGCCCTGTGGAACACCTGCATTTATGGGATAGTAGTTAGAGTATTCTAAACCACAGCGGAAATGTCTGTGGTAAATGTCTTTTGAGCTTGTAAAGCAAACCAGCGTGCCAAACCCTGTCAAAAGCTTGAGCTATATCAAGAAAGGCAGCAGTGCAATAATTTTTGGTCTCAAGGGCAGAAGAGATGTGATCAACAACGCGAAGGTCTTGTTGAGCAGTGGAATGTCGTTGGCGGAAACCAAACTGGTGTGGGGGAAAAAGGTTTTTGGATTCAACAATTGGAAGTAGACGTTTTAGTAGGAGTTTCTTAAATATTTTTGAGAGGATAGGGAGTAGGCTAATTGGACGGTAAGATGAGGCGTCATTGGGTGGTTTACCGGGTTTGGCGAATAAGACAATAATACTATAAAATTAGCATTCACTAATGCTGTCTATGAATAATTTATTGTGTGTAACAGAAATTCATGTTCTGAACAAGTTCTTAGGGTAATAAAGATATTGTTTATATTTCATATACGAATATGACAGATGTAGGTCAAATTATATTTGCAGCCATATCATTAGTGTCCAATTAGGTATTTTACGGTAGGCAGGTGACCTACTTAAAGACCTTGCTTTATGAGATCTTTTTCATAAACGGCTGCAAAGCATGATCTTTACTCACTAATCTTTATGACTTATTTTCTGTTAAGCGGTGGTCATGTTTTGCATTGGACCGTGCTATTGTGCATGTATGAGATGAGAACTCTTTTTAAACCGATCTGGTGACATATATGACTCAGTTTCAGGATTTGATTGATTGATGTCACTGAAAATATTTTGAAATATAAGAAATGTCAGTAGCTGTTCTGTAACTTTCAATGTGGCTCTCCCAGTACGTTAATCATTTTTAGCAAGATGGACAACCATATGAGTGATGGTATAACTTTTATAAGGACAAATAAAAGCCAAAATCTTTTCCCAGTTGAAGTTTGTTTTTATTATTTTATGTATCTGAACGACAAAATCTCGTTTAATTGATCTTTATTTTTAGTTGAAATTTGCATAGAAGCTTGAATACACATCCTTCGCCAGTGCCAGGGAAACCGAGCACCATTGGGCGACGGGGTGCAAACGGTATTGCTGAAACAGCTGCCGAGAAGAGGGATTGCCCAACTCGTTAACCTGTACAATTCATGTATCAGGTTGCGATACTTGCCAACAGCGTGGAAACAAGCTATCTTGTTCCCACTGCGCAAGCCCACAAAGAGAGGCGACCACCCAGCCCACTATCGCCCTATCAGTCTCCTCACATGGGGAAGATTCTCGAAAAGACAATACTGACTACCTGAAGGAGTTCTGTTCGGAAAATGCTATCATTCCGTACGAGCAGAAAGGATTTCAGGCTCATCTGAGTACAGAACATCCGCTTGTGAAGGTACAAACGGAAGCCACCCTCGGTAAATTCAAGAAGAATACAGCAACTGCTATGATCTCGTTGGACTGCACGCAGGCTTTCGACTCAGTGTCTCACGGGATGCTGTGCCGACAGCTTTGTGACTGGGAATGCCCAGAGCAGCTATATACCATGTTCTTTCGTTCTTGAAGAGCAGATCCGTGAGGGTATGGGTGGGTGATTGCCTTTTTAACCCATTCCCTCTGACTTGTGGAGTTCCTCAAGGTGCGGTTCTGTCTCTAGTTCTTTTCAGCATGTACACATCTGAAATTGTTGGGACAAACTATAAGAAAGCTACTGTAATCGCTTTCGCCGAAGATATGACCATCTTCGAGTTCTTCCACCGGAGATACATCAAGTATTTTGACTCGTTGCAGCACCTTACAAACCCAGTGTTTAACACTATGACCCCACCACCCCTCCCACATCGATGGCAACAGACTGTCGGAGGAAAATTAGGTTAAGAATTAGTTTGTAAGTTAGTTTTAGGTTTTTCATCAAAAGCGTGAGCCACATCACCTTTATTAGAGCCCGTTCAGTCGAGTCTCCTATAATGTGTATCATTATACTTGTTTATTCCGGTATATAATTTTTATAAAATAACTAAACCTGTATATAATGTACCAATGCTACAGGAAATACAAAAATAATATGTAAATAGATTTGCCTGATGATCTATAATTGTATATAATTATCTATAAATTTAAAGGGGCTAGAAAGGAAAAAAATAACCTTTATTCCGGAATTACTTCAGTTTGTTATAACTCTTGAGCATAGTCAGTATGACACTTTCTCAGTCGGGCAAAAAAAAGCTGGAATTTAATTTTTCACAAAAAAAAAATCAATTTAAAAATAAATTTATAAAACAATAAAACACGATAAAATAATAACAACCAGTGTTGTTCATTAAAAATATTCCAAAAAACTCATTTTACATGTCTATGTTGATATTAATAATTGTTCTTCTTTATTCTAGTTACAGATTGTTATTGTTCAGTAACATACCATAGTTTTTAGTGTCTGAGATGATCTTTACCGTACGTGGGTGCTTAGATAATACCAATAAAGTGGTAAAACTATAGTTTGATTTGAAACTTTTCTGAAAGGGCCAACAAAGTACAAAATAATAGAAAGGGTGACAGCCATATACATAAGAGGATTCATTAGTTTTCTGGACAATTTTGTAAAATTGCTAGTAAAAAGCTCTGGAAGAAACAAATTAATTATTCTAGAAAGCGACGAGTCTTCTCTGACTGACACTATTTTTCAAAGGATGAAAAGGTATTACAAAAAATTGATATTGTTAACTTATATAATTATAAGCAGATAAGTTATGTTGCATAATTGTGCTCTTAACAGTTTGCTACCAAAGCTGGATTATATTTAAAATTAAAAAACAATGGTTGCTCTCTGTTTGTTTTTTAGTCACACTTTTTGCATTGTCATCGTCAAACAAAGCGGAAACACAGATAGTATGCTCAAACATCCTGTTTTCTTTTCTTGGGCTATTACTATGTTACTAATAGTGCGTAACCAGGTTTAGTGTACAGGTATTAAATAGTAACTACTCTTAGTATGTTAGTTATTAGAGAAAAACGGATCTTAGCAACCACACGGATTAAGGAATGTAGGAAGAAATACGGTGCCTGGGCGTGGACGGGTGTGGCAAGGTCGCCTGCATAACGGAGGTGTACCTCAAGGTCCCGCAGTCGCTACCTCTATATATACCTTCTATACAGGACCAACAAAACAGCTCTAGACCTCGTACTGTGATCTGCCTCTCTTTCCTAATCCCAATAAAAATGTTTACAGCCGCAAAAGAGAATGCATATTGGATTATTACTACGCTCACCTTGAAAAAAAAATATATATATTTTCGACTGCAGTATCACTAGATTTCGTTTGTAATTTTATCTTACAACGTTACAAAATAAAACAATATATTTTTCTAAAATTATACAATGCGAAGCACAGAGCGTACACATTGAGGGAATCTTTTGGAATTCCTCATGAGTTGACAAACTCATTTTGAAAACTGGCGTGTTCCATGGTTAATTATATACGTTAAAACATCTTGTTTATTTTTTAACCATACTTGACTTCCATTGTTTTCTTCCAAAACATCACCTTCTTGAGTTTCTTTATTTCCTTAACTTCTTTGCCGTCTACTCAACTAATGGGAAAATATAATTCTTCAATCTCGAGTAGCTTTTGATCAGTGATATATACATCCAATATCGATAAAACAACTTTATTATGATAAAATTACAACCAGCCTCTTTGGGCAATAAGTAATTGTAATAAATGTCTTCATTCACACCATATTTATAATTTTCATCTACTCACTCATTCATATAGTATTTACAAACAGCCCCTTCCCAAATCCACATGGTTGTCACCTTCCTCACGTGTGAAAGATAAAGCTGAGTCTTCGGAAGTCCCCCACGCTCCTCCGTCGGCCGCGTCACCAGAAACGAGCCCGTGGAGGCTGACGAAGAGCGCGAGAGCCACATACGCTCAGGACATGATTGGAGAAACTGTTACTGTTACGCATTTATAGCAGGTTACAAGGCCACTGCCGTTTTAGTCTATGAGGAGGATTATAGGGATCAGTGGTGCAGTGCAATGCCTGTGCTAGGGGATCAGAGTGGTTGGATAGGTTACTTGAAAGGATTGGATACCCTTGATGTTCGACTTTTTTGCTGTCCCCATAGCTCTATTCCGTATGTCCAGATTGGCTTAAGTATAACTTTGTAAATTAGTAATTTGTTATATCCAATATTATTTATAATTGTCGATAATTTAAAGCCTAAGAAAAACAATACTGGCAAGACTGGAATGATTGGAACTCATACTTGAGCTTCCTCTAAAGGGAGACCCTGTAGGTAGAACCTACCCTGCTTTGAATGACAACTTTCCCAATACTAATTCTCTCTGAGTAGACTCGCCTGTTTAGCCAAAGAGATACTTATACTGTGGAGATCATTATAACTCGAGCCAAGATAGCTCAATGTTTAGATCTCTGAACTCGACCATTACTAGGTGTGCACATTTTTTTGATCAATCCATCATTCCAAAAGCGGTTAGAAGTGTCATTAGTATGCCTAAAAGCTGGGTATTTCACGAATGCAGTGAAGATCCAAGGTTTAGAAGAGACGTCCCACAGTTGACATTCTGGCAGTTTCCTCCAATTCGCAAACACTCCTTAGACTTCTACATTATTCATAAGGCCTTAGGAGGACACCCTTGAATGCTTTAACTACTAAAATTATCGAAGCTTAAAGTAATCAAATTATCTCTTGATTATCGGTATTGGGGTTAAAGGATCACAAATAAAATGAAAATTTTTCTTAAAAAAAACAAATTGTCTTCGAAAAACTTTGGTTTGTAAGATTGGGTAGGGAAATTAATTTTTAAATTTTCAACTTATATTTGTATAATATCTCAAACTCACATACATTTGACTATTGATCAGTGGCGCTACGACAAGTAATGTAGGTGAGCTATGTACTACCACAAACAGTTCAGAGTCTGTCTTATGTTTCCTTTAATTAATTTTTGAAAAATCTTTTTTTTTTAATATTACAATGTCATTTGCCAAATCTAGTAGAAAACATTTAGAGTACAATCTAAATTGTTTTTGTTTTTTTAAAAATAAGGCCACTGTTACTCACTTTATACACTTGGGCTGCTCAAAAAACAATATTGCAGATCCTGTTCAAGCTAGGCCATATTTAGGTTAACGTTATAACGTGAACGTTGATAAATAATTTTATCGTAAAATAAAATTACTTTGATAAGAAGGACCGAAGCTACGCTACGCTTGCGTGACAGCCACTGACTGTGACCTGCCTTGTTCCAAAGTTTTTTTGACATTTGACGGGAGGAAAAAAAATCAATTTAGAACAAATGGCATTGAAATAAGAGATCTGTGTGTAAAATAAGAAAATCTTAAAGAACTCGTGCAGAACGGGGTTTCTGTTTTAATGCTAGGCGCTACATTTATGATGTATATTTTGATGGATTTATGTTTCAGAATTTCATCTACGTATGTCCTTAGGTTATATCTTCGCAACTGTTGGGTTGTCACTAGGAGGGTGCCTAATCACCCTAGCCCTGGTGACAATTGCGGATTGTTCGAGTTAATAACCTGGACATTCGTTCCATGACGGCGTAATATCTGAATCCATGTATGATAGGCATGTGCCCCAACAGTGCACTATGTTCTAGAGAAGAGGTACAGAGGTTTTATAAAGAATAAGGCCAGTTTTCAGAGTTCAAGTGGGGCCCCGGCAGCGTCGCAGTTACTAGTCGTCAGAGGGTCTGCAAGGAGGCTGAAAGACAGGGTGACAGACTCAGAGGCACTGAGGAGAGAGTGGACTGACGAGGAGTCTAAGAGACTGACTTCCCGGGCCAGTGGCCCGGGCATAAAGCGTCACCGAGTGAAAGCGGGTGAGGAGGCTGAGAGAGTAGAAGACTGAGTGAGATTTAGGGCTAGAAGCCCCAGGGTTAAATAGTATTTCCCCTTCCTGCCGGAAGGCGGAGGCGGTCTGAAAGGGGTATGTTTATGATGACCAGGTGGCCAACCTCTCTTAGGTTTATGACTGTTTATTGGCTGCTAGATGGTACTCCTTTTAGGTTTTATGGCTGTCGGCCGTCGACCCTCTAACCTGACTTGTTTTACGACTGCCGGTCCCGCGCATGGTTTATTACTAACAACTTACAATGATTTACATACACTTAGTTCCTGTTATTTTACTTTGCTTACAATATGTGTGCACCAGAGTATAGGGTGATTTAACTTATGAAGCTAGCGGTCGCTACAGCAACCTTTATTCTAGACAAGATTCGCTACTTCTTTATTCAAGTAGATATTAAATTCCCATCAATTATTGATTATTATGATTGTTAATAATTTTGGTATCCATAAAACAACGAGACTGACTGTGATAAACCAGTAGCTGGAAGTCAGCTAAGACGATCGTGTGGATGCAGTGGACATATGTAGATAAAATTCTGAAACATAAATCTATCAAAATATACATAAACGAGCAAATTTGTAATTTATAATGACCTTTGGACATGTATGTATTAGGTTATGTCATAAGTAACTTCCTTTTTTTATCAGACAATTATTTTGCTCTCATTAAAAAACAAAATTATATTAATTTTGACGAGTGCAGGACGCTTTTCATAGAGTTTCTCTTGCACTATTTGCAACTGCTGAACGTATCTATCCGCAGTAATCGTTAAATTTGACTTAACAACTCGTGGTGAATTATTTCTTGACAATCCCACCATACACAGGATAAAATAATTTTGCCATGGATGTTTGCTTTCGGATCTGGTAGGGGTAGTTGATCCACTGTCTTTTGCAGACTATATTGTCACAGGTAACCCATTTTTCATCACCTATTACAATCCTGTTTAAAAAAGGCTCAATTTTTACCCATGAGAGCAGACTTGTGGCGATTGACATGCGATCTTCTTTATTCCGTTCACGGAGATTTGAGGTACCCACACTCCTAACTTGCTGACTTTCTATAATTTCTCCAAGTGGTGGTTAACAGTTGATTGTGATGTATTCAACCTTTCTGCTGTACTTCTTGTTGATTGACGTGGATTTCACTCCAATATTGCCTTTAAAAGGTTTTTGTCAAAGTCGGAAGGACGTCCCGCCCTCGGTTCGTCTTTTAAGGTCGTATCTCCAGAACGGAATTTTCATAAACCAATTTTTAACTGCCCGATCAGTTATTAGTCCTTCACCATATACACTACATATTCTTTCAGCTATCGCCCTAGTACTATTGCCTTGTTTAAATTCCCAAAGCATTACGTGACGAATATGTACTTTTTGACTCTCCATTTCAGAGATTAAAAAAAACAGTTTATCGTAACGTGTATCACACTGAACAGTTGATAAAAGACTAAGCCTCGTCTATATAGTGAAAACAAAAACTTGTTGTCATGGTAAGTTATAGCGGGCAGATACGAACAATATATTCTACCTAGCTGCATCGGAAGTTACTTATGACCCTTTACCTGATATAATACGAGACAAAAAGTCTAGAATAGGAAAAGTCTCTCTGCATTTACATAAATGTTGCCTTTTTCCTACATTGCATGCATAAATAACAAACAATTGTTTTAAAAAACTGATAAGCTTACAATACAACTGCGAATGACATCATTACACTGAAAAACTTTTTTTATTTGGTTTCACAACAGCGATTTTTTAATTATTTTACAATACTACCAGACAGGTAGGACTGTGGTGCAGCGTCCCGATCGGCCTCAAGAGTGGCTTTGTTCTCACTATCGTAGTCACTCGTGTTTGAGATACGTGTTTGAGATACGTAGTCACTGTGTTTAGTATTAGTATTAAAATTAAAGCCCAAAAATTCATTCATTAAATAATCAGTATAACATTTCCAAATTAGTGCACTATCATTAATGCAAACATTAATAACTTTTACAAATTATTAGTACATCAAAAGATTACTCTTGATTTTTACTGTTATGAGTACTGTGATTATTAAGTTTCGTCCATTAGGTTTGTCCTTCGAAGGACCATCAGGGCCACATCGTAGAATGTGCCAAATACTAGCCTAGATATTTGCGCATTCAAGCCTACTTAGAAATATTTTTAATTTATGAATGTATTTTTGATGCTCGTTCGGTAGGTTGATACAGAAATAAAAAATAAAATAGGTTAGATTTTCATCATTTTTATTACAGTATCTATGTTGAAGCTTATGTTTTATTATATAATTACATAATGTCGCTAGTAGTTGAAACTATAAATAAAGAAATAAACAAAATAAATTTCTTTATTTTCGCCTGATGAACGTTTGAATGGAAAGGCCTTTAGCTTTCCCTAGCCGAAGGCGAAGTGAGGGATCAGGTGTGATGAAAATTTCAAAATTACAAATTCCCCTAAGCCGCACCGCCCTCTTTGAACCGTTTGCTCAATTTGTTAGTCAAATTACAAAACGGGATCAACAGTTGGCGGTTCTCTGGGATAAAATGAGATGTCTTCAAGGCTATCCAGATTCTCCTCCGGGATGAGGGGGAAAACAAAATATAACAAAGACCAAGCCCTCTTTCTCGATTCACTTATGTTCTTTCCCTATTGGTTTATTTATTGTTTTTATTTGTATTTTTGTTTCCGTGCAACAAATTAGCGGGAATTTTGTCCTTTCCGGAGCAAAAAAGGTTCGACAAAAAAACCACTTTCCTTGTTTTTACATTGCTTTTTTTTTCGTCAACCGATCTATATATATATATATATATAAGTGGAGATAGTATATGGAGTAAAGAAAACTAATTATATATACTTATAAACCATTTTAATCACCTGTGGGCCTCTATGATATAGGTTTCCGAACAGTGGTGAAACCAGGGAACATTTATTTCAAGTGCGGACTTCGTGGACGACGCTCGAATTCGTTCAACGTCTAAGTTTACTACGTTATTAGGTTATTACCACCAGCGATGACAAACCTGCAGGTTTCTAGAACCAGAAGGAGATCTGTAGAGACCGCTAACTACATGAGATAAATCGCCCTATAATTTACTGTATATATATTGTACATTAATTTAAACAAATGTAAATAACATTACCAAACCATAAATCATTGTAAATGTTGTGAACAATAAAGACGCAGCTGCAAGTCAACTAGTTATAGGGGCTGGAAACTCGCTACCTAGAGCAGGTAGGACCCAGACCAGGCCAGGCCCAGGGCTGCCGAGAACAAAGGGTCACTGAGCTGGCATTGGGTACAATAAAATCTAATATGATTGGATACTAACGAAGCCAGCTGGGTATATAAAGACCCAGGGTTTAGCCTGAAATCATTCTCCTGACTACTCTCTAACTGATGACTTGCGGCTGCACTGATGTTCAAGACTTGGCCTTCTCATTTATGAAAACCTCTGGACCTCTCTTCCTAACCTCGCTATGTTTTAGTCCAGCCTTGTCAGACCCCACACTATCCTAGTGGGATTCTCTGCCTTCGCCTCGCTAAAACTAGCAGCTCCTTGGAAGAGACCTCTCCCTCGCGGACAACGGTTGTCGTAGCTATGGAAATTTACCTAGTAGTGTCTGCCACGGCAATCCAGTCTGCCTCTCTCCGGTTCACACTCGCCTTTGACCGATTATGTTGGCTTAGAGGACCGCTGTGATTTGTGGCTTATTCCCATAGACCTGCAACTTAAGAAAACCTCAAAAGAAAAAGTCTAACGGGGTCAAATCACACGATATCAGTGGTCAATTCACATCACTTCCACGTGAGATGACCATACGTTGTATATGATCGTTTACCTTCGGCTTCTGGATCAGTTAAATTTTTTACGGGTGCAAGTCCAAGTCAGGACGTAAGATTGGCCAAGTTGTGGCCAGCGAAAGACCGAGTTCTTGTGAGCGACGCGAAATCGACTGACTCGGATTCTCGTGCACACTCTACAGACAGCGGCAGATTTTCGGCAGATCTTGCGTTTTGACATCATACGGGTGTTGCTTGATTGTTTACTGAACCAGTGGACTCAAATTTATCCACCACACTGCGAATAGTCCTCTTGGTAGGATGGTTATGGCAACCGCGGAACTTTGCTCGAACAGAACACCCATATTGATAAAACAATTTAATCATTTGCACTTGTGGTTGAACACTATACCCGTCCATGGTGATTTGGCAAAACAGACTAAATAAATGACAGCCAATTCGACAGATACAGCTTCAACAATATGGCCGCTATCAACTGTCAAAGTTCAAAAGTCCCTTTTATACTATTACTATATTATTGCTTCTTTTTTATCTGATATTTATTACAATTATTTCTTTAGGTTTTTGACATCATTTTAAAGTTAATTTTAGGTTTAATGAGTGGTATGTGCATAATTTTATGTTTTGCCTCAAAGGCAAGAAGTTATTATTGGATAACACAGGTCTATTTTATTAGCGTCAATATCATGATAATATTTAACCAATCCATGTAATCCATAAAGTTATATGATAAGTAACATATAAATGACGGAACCGTCGAACATTTTAAAAGACACTATAAAATTTTAAAACATGAGCGAAAATCACTAACCTTTGAACTGGCGTATGCTAAGAACAATTTGTTGTTTTTGTTTCTACCTTTCCCCGATGACAAAATAACATTCCTCTAGAAACCACAAAAAAGGTTACTAGGGTGCCTTGACCTGGCTCTGACCAATAAACCTCGGTTCTCTCAGAGCATTTTCGTGTTAGCGTTGTCTATTCGCCAGTGAGCTCTTACAGAATGATATAGGCAACCGAATGGCACTTAATAGTGACCTAAAGAAATAAATTTTCCTTGTTTTGGTTTTTAAAGTGATAAATAGCTCCGAAGAGGCTATTAGGTATTAGGAAAATAAATCATACATCTAGCTCGTAAATTAATGTACGCACGATTTAATTTTCTCATATAGAAATACAATCGGTTAAATGAATCAGAAGGCTATAAGCGATATTAATGGTCCTCCTGGTTCCCTCACGAGTCGCCGTGGTACGATTTGGGCTTTAGGAAATTATTGCCCCGAGAACTGGGTGTAATTGTGGGTTGTGAGCCTTTATTGGTCCGGAAAGGTTGGAAATTATAAATAATTAATTACATTTTAAAATCACTCATTATTGATTCTATCAATTTATATTTTTTTTCGATTGAAATTTTGTTGTTAGTAATTTAATTTGTGTGTACGGTTAAAGAACAATATATAAAAATGGTCCGGGTAGAAACCTTTCATCGAATGAGTTATTCGTATTGTTGAATTTTGAAGAAAATGTTACTTATTATTAGAAATATCGTCATGCTTAAACAAAAGTAAAAAATATTACCACAAAAATCGAAAAAAAAAAATCGTGAAATTCAATTCGCTCAAGGCGATTATTAATGAATATTTTTAAAAGCATATGATTGTGGTTTGGATCTATAATAATTCCTGAGACACATATTTAGTATCATAAAAGTTATAATGAACATATTCAAGGTAAAAAAATATTTTTTTCAGTAAAAATAGCTGTGAGAAATAGTGATAAACAGACTAAATACAAAAAAAAATATTAATATTGAAAATCTAAGATATTAAAAAAACATTTATGAAAAGGGGAAAAAAACCTACACCAAGCACAGTGTAGGCACACCTATCATCGAATGAGTTATTCGTATTATTGAATTTCAAAGAAAACGATATTATTATTAGAAATATCGTCATTTCCGTAGTCAAGGGCAAAGTCAGTCCAGCTGAGCAGAAGCACTCAGTCAGATGTCCAGGGCTGGATCGATGGGAAATATGGGGACAATATGTCAGGATTAGTGGGTGCCTGTTAGGGTAAACCTGTCGTACATCTTCTTGATTTATTTACATATCTCTGCCCATGTGCGAGCAGCCTCGCCAGGCTTAACTCCTGCCCGGATCCAATGTAAAGCTTAGTTCGGCTTTGTTTGTAAAGGAAAATACTTCTCCAATTTGGTTAGACCTAGTATCAATAGCAGAGGAATCCAGTCTGTCAAATGAGTTAACAATTTGTTTTAATTGGTCGATTTTTCCTTGTGGTTAAGTCTTTATTCCCGTTTTAAATAACTATTTACTTTTCTATACATACACAATGAGGTGTTTGATCGAAAGGTACTACCTTCCTGACCCCATCCGCCTTTCTAGGAATTCCACTCCCCATATCCTTCTCATACATCCTTCAAATAGGGGTCTCCCCTTAGTGAAAGGCACTTTCCAGCCAAAAATAATTTTCCTTATTTTTCCCACATTCCTATTTTTATAAGTTTGAGAGCTTAGAAAAAAAAA
Source organism: Acanthosoma haemorrhoidale (assembly GCA_930367205.1). NCBI lineage: Eukaryota > Metazoa > Arthropoda > Insecta > Hemiptera > Acanthosomatidae > Acanthosoma > Acanthosoma haemorrhoidale. The sequence goes on along the minus strand of OV884014.1, from coordinate 103,517,890 downwards.
AAAAAAAAAAAAAAAAAAATAAGATCGAAAGGATTATTTGACTTATTGCAGCACATCCCAAACTCAGTGTTTAACACTATGATCCCACCGATTGATAGCAAGAAACAGTCAGGGAAAATTACATTTAGTTTAAGTTTTTATTGTTAGATGTAAGTTAGTTTTAAGTTTATGATAAATAAGGCGAGACCCGTCACTTTTAATAATTTCAGTCCATTATTGTATAATTATACATCATTACACTTTTGTACAATGCAGATCACTATTTTGTAGACTAGAATTTCTATAAAATGTAGCCATGCTACAGGGAATACAACGAAGCAATAGATTCGTAAATTGTGTAACTATATTTTGTTCATATATAAATTTGTAGCAAGGGGATATGGAGCAAAAACAAAAGATTGAAAAAAATGGTGGCTTTAAACGACTCACTTTTTTTATACTTAAGATAGCTTATGTAATTATTAGTCATAGGACAATTATACAAGGAAAAACATCAACATTTAAAAGATTAATATTACACAAATAATATAAACGGTGCCTGTTATAAGCTTTGTAAATAAAACAGTACTCGCAACTACAGTGATCAGTACTACAGACTACAGACTACAGCCTACAGCCTACAGACTACAGACTACAGACTACAGCCTACAGACTACAGCCAAAGTAAAACTAGTTGAAATGCAACAGTTTATGTAGGAGTGAACCCTACACGCCATTAAACAGGGCCTGAAAATTATCAGTTTTAGCATTAACATTTTTATTACTTGTAGTTTTGTAGTGTTTTATCCCCAGGTTAGACTTTACTAAAAGCGTCATAAAGTTTTTTCACCTTTTAATAGGAAATTTTCATTTCACAATTTCTATATATTGTCAAATGAACAATTCTATTGCTATGGCTGTAGCCAAATGCAAAAATCATTTGGACATTTATTTGATAAATGTCCTCGCTTAAGCGCTTGCTAACTTATGAAAATATTTTTTAGAGAAACAAACATATGTCGTATTTAACGCCTATTTATAAGAACATGAGGTTCCATTACAGACAATTTAATTGACATATTAATGACATTTTGTAATTATCATCCACTGATCAAGTATTGATTACTCGACCAGAGAATTGAAGATTTTCCCTTGATGATAGTGAGCCATTGACCGGACCTAATAGTAGTCGGAAGGTGGTAAGTCCGGTAGAAGCTCAATCCCATCCAGTTCTAAAATTTTGTGTTTCATGTAACGAGAAGTGTGTGGTCGGGCGTTATCTTGTAGAAACGAAACCCAATTTACGTTTCCTGGTTAACGCTGGGTCACAATCTTCATCAAAGTTCTCAATTATGTTTTGACCTTCTGAAATGAATTCATTCCATTCATGAGTTCATAATGAATTATGCCTTCGTAATTCCAAAATAAAAAGAGCGATGTATTTTTTTCGAATTCCCCTTGCATAGCGTCTGGCACAGTAAGCACAGTAATATATCCACTTTTTATCGCAAATAAGCTTCCTCATCGAATGATGATTTCGCCACACCAAATGGGTAGTTTCGGCGGTGGAACTCATGGGTTTCCAATAATGGCGTAATAATATTAACAATATTTCAAATTTTAGAGTCATGTTGTTTAACCGGAGACTATGACAAAATTTATGGCAAGGCGAAGGCATTTTGTTTACAAATTCAATAACTATAGTCTAATAATTAAAGTTATATCAAACTTAATTGGATTGAAAAACTGATCAGTGGATTACACTTTACAAATGAACGTAATCGGTCCCTCATTTATTAATAACGCACAATTATGATATCGTTCAAAAATCAGCTGTGCTGTACGGTTCCCCACTATTTACCCACTTGACTGACAATACAGCCAAATGTCTCCAGAATGGGATCATGCGAAAAGTGGTCCGACATACCTCTCTCGAGAGGTTAAAGAACGCTGACCTGCGCCCGTTGCTTGGTGTGCCGTAGGTGGGTGAGTTCATCTGCCGGAGACAAATCAAGATTTTTGACTCGTTGCAGCACCTCACAAACCCAATGTTTAACACTATGACCCCACCACCCCTCCCGCATCGATGGCAGCAGACTGTCGGGGAAAAATTAAGTTATGAATTAGTTTGTAACTTAGTTTTAAGTTTGATGAGAAAGGTGAGCCCATCACCTTTATTAGTCAGTTCAGTCCAGTCACGTAGTATATAATGTAGCGACGCTACAGAAAATACAAAAGTAATTTGTAAAGAGATTTAAAAGGGCTAGGGGAAAAAAAAAAAAAAGATACGGTTCAAAATATTTTTTATGCATCACTTCTTAAATGTCCACATCATACAGATGCATCATAGTCAACCTTGCCAAGACTATAAAGCTCTTTCGTTTTAATAACACCAAATTAATCATAATTACAACATTTAAATATCTCTTGAAATTTATATTATTTCAATTTTATATGCTAACTTTTTTTTTTTATTATTTATGGAGCTTTGTTATTTAAAAAAAAAAATTATATTCAATAATGGTTTATTTTTATCTTATATTAATTTAGGATATTTTTATTTTAGGTGGGATTGTTAATTTCTATCAATTAGGGTACTTACGCTAATAATTATCAACGATGAAAAATGCATTTTAGGGAACTCATTTGATTTTGGATGACAGGTTGGATTCTTGGTTTTCATGGATAACGGATGGAGAATCGTTTACTTTACTAAATTTATTGAATTCTTCAACTTTACACTCGTAATTTTTATCGATCCGTCTCTTCAATTCAAACGGTGATTTTTATGCAAAAAACTTGAAAAAGTAGTTGGTGAACAATGCCAAACTGCCGGTGAAATCAAGGGACATTTTCATAATGATGCGAGAAATTTTATATTGATCGTGCTGTGATAAAGCAGTTTTAATTGCCTTTGGAATAAAATTTTAAGGGAACCTTATTAAAAATATAACTACATATATGCTATGTACGATATTTAAGGGTAGACAAATAAATGTTACTTGCAAAAAAGTTTTAAAAACAGTTTTTACTCTATAACATGTTGATTCAAAACAAACGAATATTTAAATAATACAAATTCACTAACCTTTTGTTGTTTTTTTGTGTCTTCTCTCCATTCTGAAGTGACTGACTAATAGTATCCGTCTCGTACGATGTAGAATTTGGAACTAACGACCATCTTGGTCGAGGGTACAAAGATCAAATCCACGAACCTGTGCGAACATGTAGCCCAGCTGTTGCCAATACTACGCAATACTACTTACCAATATTATACCAATACTACTTCAGAAATTGCTCAAAATTTCCTTGTGATATTATTATAATTAGTAGTTGTGTACATAACTAATTGATAAATACATTAATAAAACCTAAAACCATGGCTATTTATGTGGGACTATGCTGGCCACCTCAACCAGTAGTTAGTTATAAGATTATCTTTAGATTCAATAAAAGACGTTCAGTCAAGACGCAAGAAACACCTGGCTTACATTTTGGCAAACGCCATTTTTTTAAATAAAACTTAGATAACGGATAAAATAAATTAGAGAGTCACGTGTCATTGACTGATATCTGTAGAAATTTGTATTAAATTGAAGATAAAATTAAAAGGTGTGTTTGTTCGAGGAAATTCCAGGCTGTAATAGCGTACAGCTAATTTAAAAAATGCACTGCTGGAATGGTTATTATGAAAAATTTAAGTCAAAATTGTCTCTAATGGAAATAGTGGTTATTAAACATGCTTAAAAAATGTCGGTCGATGTGAAATGATATTTCAGCCGTTATAAATCCTACTTAAATCCTGATTCGCACTGCTTTTTATTTGAAAATTTGATAAAGAGTGCACCTTTTGTTTGTTGACATTTTTTTTATCCATGATTTAAAAATATTTGTTGAGTTTATAAAATTTTGACCACTCGACCTGTAACACTTGGTAATGGCACTTACGTTTTTACATATGTCTGTATATATAAATTAACATGTAATCTACGTTTAAATCTACTGCTAGTCCAAAAATCTTCTGTCTTATATAAACCAGAAAATTAACTGTATACACGTCACAGACTCTCTTGAGCGAAATGAGACGTAATTAAAATTATATTTGGCTAAAAACATTACTCGCAAACAAACTGCGTGAACGATTATAATTTAATACATTAGATTACTATAAATTTTTATGATTTTTTTTTTACCATTTACTTGTTCGTTACAATGTTTTACCACGTAGACGTTTTTTCTATAAAAAAAAAATTCCATTAATTTTAATTTGTTTTGTGAGTGAAGGCGTAAACATTAAAATTAAGGGTGGGCCCGTCACTTGTTTTTGTTTGTCTTTTGAAACATTTTCTTATGAAGAAACTTTCTCAGTTACTCAAAACCTAATTGGAGTAAAATCTTGCATTTTCATCGTTATATGGAATTAGTGGACAATTAAACAACATTTGAACATTCGAAGGTGGTAGGAAAATGAACAGAATATTTGAATTTCCCTGGCTCAATGAGGTCAATAGAAACATTACAATAATAAATGTCATCAAAGATTTATTTCGACACATCCAATCATTTAATGAGCAATATTGACTTGAATATCTCAATTACCTGGCGAATGAATGATGAAGAAGAAAATCAAAACTAAGTATTACATACGTACGATAGACTAGTTATAGTTATCTATAATTTTTGTGTTGTTTTTTTTAAAAGTTTTTGAACGGAATAGAGCTACAGGGGACAGCAAAAAAGTCGAACATCAATCGTATCCAATCCTTTTAATCAAAAGTCCTGAGGACAGTAGTAAATGCCCCTTATTACGTCAGCAACAAAACTCGTCATAACGATGTTAATATACCCTACATTCTCGAACTCGTTCTTCTCAGTTCATGAAATTATAAAGTAACCTAACCAACCACCCTAATCCCCTAGCACAGTCATTGAACTGCACCACTCATCCCTATAATCCTCCTCGGAGACTAAAACGGCAGTGGCGTCGTGACCTGTTATAGATGCGTAACAGTGGGAGTTCTGGCCATGTTGAGCTTCTCCAATCATGTCCTAAGCGTCTGTGGGTCCCACGCTCTTGGCCAGCCTCTGCTGGCTAGTATCCCATGACGCGGTTGATGGAGGAGCATGAGGTACTTCATCCTTCGCACGCGAGGGAGGTGACTGACAACCATGTGGACTTGGGAGCTCTCTGGGCTGTTTGTAAATACTGTATGGATGAAAATTGTAAATGTGGTACAAATGAAAACATTTTTCACAATTAATTATTTAATTAAATGCGGCAGATTGTAATTTCATCATAGTAAAGTTGTTGTTTTATCCAAAAAATAAATAAAAATATTTTTATAGGATCATCGTAAGGGCTTCTTTTAAATGGGCCCATAACTGATTACTAATTGGCGATGAATACGAGCTTTAGCTATAATGTAATTTATAGTCTAAATCCCCGATTCCATAACTGTCTGCGAATGATGCAATGGTAAGTAAGTAGGTATCTTGTGATTACTTTTTTCTCTCAAAATAGTAACAGACCTGTTTCTCATACCAGTCATACTTTTTGCCCCGACTGTTGAAATTGACACAACATGTTGTTTTTCAATGTACTCAATTACTGCGTTTGCTGTCACGTTTTGGACCATTGAGTGGCGATAATCCTAAAAGTTATTCTTTAGGACCTGTAAATCTGTAAATAAATCGTACAAGAAGTATAACTTGCGCTGTATCATTTATGTCACAAGACTCGACAACTGCTATTGATAAAGCAGGAAACCAAAATCTTTGACTTGGTGGTTGGTAATATTTAAAGATATTTTGACTGTTTTTCTGTTGGAATTTTATCTTTTTGGAAATGTTTTCTCAACAATTCGCTTCAGAGCACTTGTCTCAAAATAAAGATACATCAAAACCAACTAATTACACAAAAACAGAAATAATAAAACCGTTCATCACGAAGTTCGCACTCTGCTTGCTCACCCACATGTGGTATTTTGTGGAAGAGCCACACTCAAGTGGCCAAAAAGCCACATGTGGCTCGTGGTTTGCTGACTACGGGCCTATGAGACCGACTCGATTAACATCAATTCCCTCATGGCTTTCTGAACCACGACCAGTACTGATAAAACTTCGTGCAATCGGGAGTGAATATGGGCCTTCAGTCATTCTCAAGAGTTGATCTTCTCGAAGTCAATCAAAGAGTACTCCCATGTAAGACAACCCGACGGACTAGAAACCAGTTTTTCCAGTCGTAATTTGGGGAGATGCAGTTACTATTAACTTACTCGAACCGCCTATATGTGACCTGGATGATGTTCAGCCTAGTTACAAGTCCCTGAGGTTCCAAATATGAAAACGTACAGAATCCTTCTCCAACAGGATCATCTCAAGTTCAGTAAATAAAAGAAGCCAAAAGAAGTTCTGGAAGGACAAGGGCCTCGCAGAAGTATGTACACGTGGAGTGCAAAAATACACATTTTACATTTTTATTTTCATAAAGGCAAGAAAGCGGTTGAGGCGCACACAGAAAAATGTGAATTTTATAGTGTTGATTGTTTAACAGAACGCACGTGTCAGAATTGGTTTAAAAAATTTCGTTTTAGAGATTTTTCACTGAAAGATGACCAACGTTCTGGTCGAAATTTTGAAATTGATGATGACAAAATGAAAGCCATAATTGAATCGAATCGTCATATAACTGTACGAGAGATTGCAAAACAATTAAATGTATAACACACAACAATTGAAAATCATATAAGACGTCTTAGACTTGTTAAGAAGCTTGATATTTGGGTTCCGCCACGACAATGCGAGGCCTCATCATCAAGCAACACGTACGAAACTATTGGAGCTTGGTCGGGAAGTGATGTCACATCCCCCATACAGCCCTGACCTTGCACTATCGATCATTTATTTCGAAGTTCACAAAACTGGTACTCGTCAATGGTAAAAATTTCAGTAATACCGGTGACCTCAAATCGCACTTGGTTGAGTTATTTGCTGATAAGGACCGGAAGTCCTACAAGCGCAGGATCATAAAGTTAGCAGAAAGGTCCACGAACAGAATGGAAGATATTTGACTGATTAAACTTTATTTTTTGTATAGAAAAAATTAAGTTTTATTTCACACTAAAAAACCGAAATTACTTTCTTCGCAATCTCAATATTTTATGTTTATTAGAGCCTTGCTGAAGATGTTACTCTCAAGGAATTTACTTTATTCCACTGACACATTTAAGATCTATTAAACCTCGCATGAAAAACAACATAACAAAAAATTGTGAAATTCCTGAAATAGTTCCTTAACTTTGAAAAGAGAACAACCTGGACTGGTCTAATCATCATTCTCTTTTATACATGGCTAGAAAAATATAATTATTATTCATTTAAAACCAGAGACTTACGAATCCCACGTGTTCACACCTACCTATACTAAGAAACTGTATAGGCAATGTATCGAAAACCATACTTGACTTAGCAAAACAAGACTTAACTGACATCCTTCGAGGACTAAGAAGGAGGAACTAGAGTAGGGATTTATTGATTGAGGCATCGCTGAATGTTCATCGTAGCAATCTCTAACTACATAAGATAAATCACCCTATACTCCTTTGTATATATATAGTGAATTAGTTATAATATGTTGTAAATTAATTAAAACAAATGTAAATAACATTACCAAACCATAAGTCATGCCAGTGTAAATATTGTAAACAATAAAAGACGCAGCTGCAAATAACTATTCAGAGGCCCTTGAAGGGAGAGTCAGGTAGCGGCTAGGAGGCTGGGTGGGTCCCGGTCTAAAACAGGCAAGTGTCACCGCAACCCTGCGGTTTGGTTGGTCAGAATAAAACCCCAGATCATTGGTTACTGGAGGCTATATATAGGGTCTAGTTTTGGCTCTGACTGGCACCTGCAGCTGCCCTGATCTTTCAAGATTTGGCCTTCTCATTTATGAAAACCTCTACATCTCTCTTGTAGGTTGTGTACATCTCCTAACCTCGCTATGTTTTAGTTCGGCGTAGGATTCTCTGCCTTTGTCTCGCTAAAACTAGCACCTCCATGGAAAAGACGTCTCCCTTGCGAACGATGGTTGCTGTGGCTCTACAAACTTTACCTAGCAGTTTCTCCCACGGCAATCTAATCTGCCTCTCTCCGGTTCACACTCACCTGTGTGATCCGGACAGTTTTTACCTACCCTCAGATACCGAGTGTGAATTCGTGGTCATTCCAAGACTACATAAACTACCTACAATACCTACCCTATACCTCTTCTCCTGAACATAGTGCACTGTCGGGGCACATACCTATCACATATGAAGTCAGATAGTACAGTAATAAGACCTGTCATGAAGCAATTGTCCAGGTCATAGACTAATCAACCCTCACTTCGTCACTAGGGCTAGGGTAACTAGGCACCCCTCGTGACGACCCGACATTCATTGTAGCATGTCACTTAAGAATATCTAACAAGAGTCTCATTCACTGATTAAATTATTTATATTCCTGATATAGTTTGAAATAGAAATTTAAATATGTACAAATCTCTTAAGAAAATTATTTTTCATTAAATACTTAATGAAGAAAAGTATAGATTCCACCCAAACAAAATTACCCTTAATAATTTCTTGAAATTTCATATCCGGGATTTCAGCAAAGATGCAGATTTTTAAAAATTATAAATGAAATGCCGGATTTGAATGAATGAGTTATTTAAAAGTTATTAATAGCTGTTTCAAAGTTAAGAATCCAGCACAGATTCTCTTACTTGAAATCCGTTAAGTTTGCAAACATTAACTAATAATACCCACGTGCCTCAGCCAAAGAGGCAAGGATCTTTGAAGTCCTCTGCAAACATCTGATTAATATCTCCGTGACGCTATTCCAATTCATTCCGCCTCCTACGCTGGCGTTCAGTATAGGGCTAGCCTAATCTATATTTACTCACGTTAATTAATTAATTATTCCGCTGCGGAAAATCGGGACCTTCAGAGCTGGTAAAATTTACCTGTGACGTCAGGTCCATGACGTCAAGGCCTACGCGTCAGGCTGTCTCCTCCTCAGTTCCTGTCTCTCTTTCCCTCATTGGGGATCATTTCTCTACAGGTAAAAAGAAATCTTCAGGAAGAATCTTGTAATGAGGCCTTTGTTTATATATATTGTGCTAAAATTACTATCTACCTCATTAGGCAATGAGTAATTGTGATAAATGTTCTCATTCATACCAAAATTACAATTCGTCATTCACTCGCTCATTCATGCAATATTTACGAACAGCCAAGAGGCCTCTCAAATCAACATGGTTGTCACCTCCCTCGCATACGAAAGAGGAAGCGGAGACTTTAGAAGTCCCCCACGATCCTCCGTCAGCCGTGTCACTGGATACGACCCAGTGGAGGCTGACCAAGAGTGCGAAAGCCACAGACACTCAGGACATGATTGGAGAAACTGGTCATTTCCAGGACTTCCACTGTTACACATTTATACCAGGTCACGAGGCCACTGCCGTTTTAGTCTCCTAGGAGGATTCTAAGAGTGAGTGGTGCAGTGACTGTGCTAGGTGATTAGGGTAGTTGGATAGGTTACTATGGAATTTCAAGAACTTGGAAGGGATGAGTTCGAGAATTTAAGGTATATTACGATCGTTATGAAGGGTTTTGTTGCTGACGTAATAAGGGGCATTTACTATTATTCTCAGGACTCTCGATTGAAAGGATTGGATACGCTTGAAGTTCGACTTTTTGATTGAGAGATGGGATGTCCTTCAAAGTAGTCTGTACAGCTGTCCAAAGCTTCTGTTTAGTTCTTGTCTTTTTACCATCGTATGTGGGTTCCAGGTCAGTTAATGAGGCATTTGAACATTTCATCCAGAAAAAATATATATAAACTTGGGCGAATCATAATAATGCTCCTGATTCAGAAACGAATGTGATATTTCACAAAAAGGAAAAGGGTTATTTCAGTTGTCATTTTGTTCTCCCTACCAAAGGCAACATAAATAAATTAATAAAAACTTGAGAAATGAAGGACTAAAACATTTCCAATGTATCAACCTCTGTGAAGAAGTGGCAATTAGTCGGCCTCGCTGTAAGGATAAATCCGTAATCCTCTCTCCCGATTCAATTTAAAAGTCAGTCCTTTGAAAGCCTCTGGCTTGCCCACTCGTCTGTCTTCCCTTCAAATACAATTAAATCTCACGGAAATGTGGACTATATAACCTGTTCTCCCGACTCTCATCCACACACACACAAACTTATGCTCAAAGAACACTCTTTTAAAAATAAAAAATGTATTTCGTGATAATCAGTCTTTTATTATTATTCCTATTTTTTTTTTTTTTTTGAAATCATAAACATCGTGTTTACACCTGAAACAGTGGATCCCATGGTAATTCCAGTTAATAGCTTGTTGTAGCTATAAATGATGGAAGGTCATTAATAAGTTACTTCACCAAGAGTATGCCTCTGAGTAGTGAGGTACGTCATCTTTTACATTCACCTGCGTCATACCTCCCCACTTACCTTAATAACTCATTGTGTACTGACCTAATGACGTCACCGATCTTTCGACTCGTCACTTCCCAACGCCTACTGGGGCCAAGTTAGATTAGTAGTGGGAGACGTTTCACCGCATTCGCCTAACGAGCGAAATATTAGTAATTTTAAAATAAAAAGGATAGTAATTGGTAATAGTAATTGAAATATTTCGACGTCTTAATTAGTAATATTTATGGATTTTAAGTGTGCTCCAATTCATCATTTAAAAAAAAAATTTCCATTTTTGAATTCAATTTCACACCAATCCTACAGATCTATATATTTACTGAGCACGAATGAATAAATATTCAAAAACAATCCTTCAAATTAAAAATACACGTTACGAAACAAGACTAATCCATAAAAATACATGAAAATAAAGGCATGGAAACACATTAAAGCAAAGCATGTATGAATGTAATATAATTCCCCCAAAATTGATGAATTTATTATATATTTTGTTCAGTAACCAAGCTCACCAGTACGTATGCTCTGAGATAGCAGTTGGAAATCAATCACTCTTACATTTCAATTTCCAATGGACATTTAATACCAGTTGAAAATACTGATGTTCTAGTTCCCATTTTTCTTCATTGCATGCAGAATATCTTAATCAGGATTTCCGGACTAATACTTCGATAAGGACTCAACCAAACTATAGTACATTATGTAGTCTTCAAAGATTTTTTAAAAGAGGTCATGATGTTTTTCTTCTGAGAGCGTTCCGTACAGCGTGAAAATATGTTTGGATAACATTGAAAAAATCAAATATTTCTCTGTTGTTTTCAAGTATATATACATGTGGGCGTGGAGACTGGACCAATAAGCAGAACAGGATATGCAACATTATGCGACAAGTATGTCATCTTGCGGCTGCACCCGAGGACTTAATTGGTATTTGGGAAGTGGTTTCATTCTGAGGTAGAGACGCCTAGTATACAGATGGTTGCCAAAGGAACCCTTTTTCTTACTATCCTATACGCTACTGTTTATAGTTAATTAAATAGTTATTTTAATTATTAAAAACAGTGTTTATATTACGAATCCCACCTTAGCTATTTCAGAAACCCCATTCTCCTAAATATATATTATTGTTAATTGTACATATATTGTCAAAATTTGTGTCAGCTCAAATGTGCTTTCAGTGCTAATATGCACTCTGCTGTGACATGTCCGAATCAGGCTAAATCATTGCCAACATACGCGCAGAGATAAGCGTACCGGAAAAAAAAGTACCCCATGATTTAGCCGGTCATATTCATCACCCCATTCGGCGGTCGTAAATTAACAATTTCACCGCTCCGTCACAGATAGCCCCATCGAACCTTTCACCAACACCATTTTTTTTTTTGGCCCAGTGCCAATATTCTTTTTACCGCGAAGACCACAAAATAGTGAGTGTTATTGTAAATGTTTGTTATTCACCATAAAGGGGAGAAATAATTTAACGCATTGTTAAAAATAAAGATAAGGCCTAAACAGAATTTGTTTAAGGCAGGGTTCACACGGAGCGTGAATCACGAAATTGAAGCAAGCCAGCTAGCTGGGCGTTCGTAGCAAAGCTTTTCATGACAAAATGAATTTTCTTTAATCTGTATAAAGTATATCAATAATACTCACTGTCGGGTCGTCACGAGGGGGGTGCTAGTTACCCTAGCCCTGGTGACGAAGTGAGGGTTGATTAGGGTGTGACCTGGACAATCGTTTCATGACGGGTCTTACTATCTGACTCCATATTTGATAGGCATGTGCCCCGACAATGCACTATGTTCAGGAGAAGTGGTATAGGGTAGGTAGTGTTGGTAGTTTGTATGGTCTTGGAATGACCACGAATTCACAATTGGTATCTGAGGGTAGGCGAAATCCGGATCCCAAAGGCGAGTGTGAACCGGAGAGAGGCAGACTGGATTGCCATGGGAGACGCTACTTGGTAAATTTGTAGGGCTACAACCGTTGTCCGCGAGGGAGAGGTCCCTCTCCCAAGGAGCTGCTAGTTTTAGCGAAGTGAAGGCAGATAATCCCACTAGAAGAGTGTGGGGTCTGACAAGGCCGGACTAAAACATAGCGAAGTTAGGAAGAGAGGTCCAGAGGTTTTCATAAATGAGAAGGCCAAGTCTTGAACATCAGTGCAGCCGCAAGTCACCAGTCAGAGAGTCGTCATGAGAATGATTTACAGGCCAACCCCCGGGTCTATCTATAGTTGGCGTACCTCAGTAGTTTCCAATCATGGGACTCGTTATTGTGGCCAATGACAGCCCAGTATGTGTTGGCCTTTGTTCTCTTAGTGACTCAGGCCTTGTCCGGGTTGTTACTACCTGCTCGTGGGTAGAGAGTGAGGGTTCCCACCTTCTAACTAGATAACTTGCAGCTGCGTCTTTTTATTGTTTACAACATTTACAATGATTTATGGTTTGCTAATGTTATTTACATTTGTTTAAATTAATTTACAATATATATATACAATAGAGTATAGGGTAATTTACCTTATGTAGTTAGCAATCTTTACACTCACTTTCGTAATTCACGCCCCGTGAGATCCTAGCATTTGTTTGAATAATGAAACGATTTTAGTCATTTGTGCTATAGAAGCCCAGTTTTTCAACCATGTTTAAAATGTCTCCTTGTCTGAAATTATCGTTCATACGAAAATTTACCAGCCTTGATATTTTCTTTAATATGTTCTGTCTTCTACTCATATCTTCAGTGGAATAGAATACTTTAATTTAGTAGGTAAGCTAGATTCAATTTGTATTTGGCATTAAATCTTAAGTTATAATCTGAACTATAAAAGGTTTACTTATCATTTTGTAAAACCTTCTTGATGTACCACCGAATAACATTTATGTTGACGAATTAAGAGCAGTGTGTATCGAGTTGGTACATTTTTACTGCACCTGAACAGTCTGAGACTGCAATCAGGTCAAGTAGTTAGGTCTAGGTCGCTTTGTGCACCGGCCCAATCTGCCAAGGTCAGTGCCCATATCCAGGTACTCAACTTTGCCCTTTCATATCAGCTAGTAAGGTAACTGATTTTTTTATAAAATAAAACAACTTTATTTTAATAAAATTGACAATCTACCTCATTAGGCAATGAGTAATTGTGACAAATGTTCTTATTCATACCATATTTACAATTATCATTCACTCGCTCGTTCATACAGTGTTTAAAAACAGCCCAGAGACCTCCCAAATCCTCATGGCTGTCACCTCCCTCGCATGCGAGAGAGAAACCGGAGTCTTGGGAAGTCCCCCACGCTCCTTCGTCAGTCGCGTCACTGGACACGAGCCAGCGAAGGCTGACCAAGAGCGCGAGAGCCACATACGCTCAAGGCATGATTGGAGAAGCTGGCCATTGCCAGGACTCTCACTGTCATGCATTTATAGCAGATCACGAGGCCACTGCCGTTTCAGTCTCCAAGGAGGAATAGAGATGAGTGGTTTAGTGCAATGACTGTGCTAGGGGATTAGGGTGGTTTGGATAGGTTATTATGGAATTTTTGAACTTGGAAGGGATGAGTTCGAGAACGTAAGGTATATTAAGATCGTTATAAAGAGTTTTTTTGCTGACGTAATAAGGAGCATTTACTATTGTTCTTAGGACTTTTGATTGAAAGGATTGGATAAGCTTGATGTTCGACTTTTTTGCTGTCCCCTATAGCTCTATTCCGTATGTCTATATTTGTTTAAGTATAACTTTGTAAATTAGTAATTTATTTTCTATTGAGAGATGGGGCGTCCTATAAAGTAGTCTGTACAGTTGTCCAAAGCGTCTGTTTAGTTCTTGTCTTTTTAGCCTTGTAGGTGGGTTCCAGGTCAACCGGTTGTCGAGATAGAAGCCTTAGTACTGTACTAACTCAGATACAGGGAGAGGAATGGAATTGATAAAAAGTAGTGTACAAGACTTGCAGTAGCTTTCAATAACATGTAAAATAAAATGTTTAAAATGACGGATATGGTAAATGTCCTGTAACATTTAAGCCCAAGTAAAAACTAGTCGAGTAGGACTCTGTAGAAACCATTATTTATTCATTCTTGCTCCCTGAGGTGTAAAGAAAATGTAATTTTTAGTCAGGTTTTGAGTTGTGTTAATATTGTAGCGAGCTATATAATATTCTACGCATGTACTCTTAATCACATGTAAATAAAAATAATTACATTTACCCCTATAAATAAAATTCAATACTTTATCCTGTATAATAATAATAAAATTTGATAAATACCTGGCAACGTCAGGTAAGCAACTTTACTTCTTAAATTCAACATGTACTGAATGTATTTTAAAAATTGATATGGTACAACCATGTGTTAACATTTAAGCTACAAATGTTGATTATGAAAGCAGTCTTAACGCCTAAAGATTTCAACACAGACAAATAGCACTGACATTTTAACGAGGCATCTAAAAAGCAACGAGTTTATCTCAATTTGTGTTATTATTATTTTTTAATCTCAGTATTAGTTAATTATTGATTAGCGTAGCCATCCCAGACAGAAGGACCACATGAATACTCCCCTTTGACAGAACAAGAGAATCAGTTAATGGTGAGGCTCTTTGTTCTTGAAGAGGCATTGGGAGGGAGAGTGGACAAGATAGATAACACTACATAACTGACGCTGCCAGGACCACGACTCGGACCTCTGGTCAGGAAGCAGATGTAGGACACTTCAGCTCCACCTGCAGGATATGACCAAGGACCTATTCTCTCTCTGGGACACTTACCAAGTTGTTGATCAACCTTCGGCAGTCGCACTGTTTGTCTATCTATCTGTCATCAAATGTACATTTTAAATATTCCGATATTTGCACCAATCGTGTAGCTTTTATATGGTTTTGATCAATCAATCGCATCCTCTACGTATGGAGCCTCTTTGGCTTTCATTTTATTATAACTTCTTTATTGTTCTGAAATTACAATCTGCCTTATTTGGCAATAAGTAATAAATGTTCTCATACATACCATATTTACAATTCATCATTCAATCGCTCATTCATACAATATTTACAAACAGCCAAGAGGCCTCCCAATTGCACATGGTTGTCACCTTTGATTGGTTGTGAAAGAGGAAACGGAGTCTTCGGAAGTCCCTCACGCTCTTCCGTCAGCCGCGTCACAGGCTACGAGCCAGTGGAGGCTGGCGAAGAGCGCGAGAGCCACATGATTGGAGAAACTGGCCATTGCCAGGACTCCCACTGTCACGCATTCATAGCAGGTCACGAGGCCACTGCCATTTTAGTCTCCAAGGCGAATTATAGGGATGAGTGGTGCAGTGCAATGACTGTGCTAGGGGGTTAGGGTGGTTGGATAGGTTACTATGGAATTTCACGAACTTGGAAGGGATGAGTTCGAGAATTTAAGGTATATTACGATCGTTATGAAGGGTTTTGTTGCTGATGTAATAAGGTTGGATACGCTTAATGTTCGACTTTTTTTGATTTTTAGAAACCAAGGAAATCAAAAAAATAATATTGATTTCCCACTGGCTATAGACAAATAGAAACGAACCCACAACGTGCAGTCTACGAAAGAATATTACCTATTCTCAGTTATAGATTGCAGGATAAAATTTAATTTTACAATCAGCTTTTAACAAACATTGTATATATTGCAAAAATAAACGTGATCACTGAAGCATGCTTAGCTAATAAATGAAGCTAGGAGAGAAATGTTTGCTTATGCGATCATTTGTAATTAAATTATAATCATGGCTGCATACAATTTAAAGTTTCAACTCCTTTCCACTTTAATATTTATCTTGCACGTGCCATCGTTTTACATTCCCGCTAGAGATTGGAAATAATTTTAAATTCTATAACTAAAAGTAAAACATTCAAGATTTTCAATGGTGGATATTACTTTTTAAAACTGCTTATAGCAATTATTTGTACTGTAGAGTCATAATTTAACTGTACTTTCAATTCATCATTAAATATTCTCCAACTTTTTTAATTTGTTCTAAGGAAGTTATAATTAAATCCTATCCATTGTGCGATTAAATAAAAGGATTGTTTGTGAACTCAAGGTGCGCAACAATTAACTTTTCAATTGGCTATCCAACGAAACTGATATTCATCATTGATTCCATGAATTAAAAATCCTATGTTTTCGCTGAGTCCAACATGAGAGCAATACTTTTAAACAGGTAAGGGAAAATCTGGTTTTATTTGTTCGTTGGGACCTGTGTTTTGTGTGATCCAAAAACCGGATTTTCACCTAGTAATTTATTTTTTTTTCTGTTCATTACAAGAACTTGAAAACTAAAAAAACAAAATAAGGTTGAAAAAGACCTTTAAAAAAAAGTCTTGAGAAATGGCAATATAATTTACGTGTTTATTGAAATCCTTGAAACCGAATTTTTCTTATTTTGAAATTTAAAAAAAATAGGTAAAATAAAATTTAAAAAATAAAATAACATAATGTATGTTTATTTTTGGGCCACTATAGTTACCTTGTACGTATTGTTTTATTTTTGAAACGCTTCAAACATTTTTTTAAGAAACTTATTAAAATAAAATACTAATTCAACTGAACACAGTATCAGATGGAAATTCGTGTGGCGCTTCTGTTTTTTTTTTTAGATTTATGTCAACCTTTAGAACGGTGCAATATTTCAATCCGAAGTTTCCAAAAGATGATAAATAATTTTAGATCAATATATCTCGTAAATAGTAAATATTTTTCTCATATGTGCATCCCCCTTTCAGTTCACAGACCAAAATTGTAGCTCTTTTTGCGTTGAGAAGAAACGAAACAAGATGGTGCATCAATGAGTTTAACATGCGCAGTAGAGAACAGACCAAAGAGTGCGAGACCAGTCACAAGTTCCCTTGAGTGCCGGATGGACAAATTAGTATGTTGCGTCCACTCCCCGCAGTGTGTCCTTGTGGGTGTCACTCAGGACTACTAACTGTGGAGGCATAGTTTCACCTGCGATACCTTTTCAAGGGATTCAGCCGAAAATTGACAGATTACTTACCCATTCCGTTTTAAAACTGCCAAATGTTATGAGCTCTTGAAATAACGGTTTTAAAGGTAACCTTGCACTGACTCGCACCTGCAGTGGCACACTCACTTCATAATTCTTTCAAAGATATCTTCTGAGGAAATTACTTATGAACAACAAAAGTACAAAGTTTACCTCAGTAGAATTACCTAAATAAAAATATGAATAATATTTGGTTAAGTTAACAAATATTATCATAGGGACATGAAATAATATTTTACAAAACATGTCTTAACATTAATCGTGAATAGTGTTAAAGTTTCTAACACTTTTTAAATGTTATTTTGTTATTGCATAGTGTAAATATCTTAAATAGTGTATTCATGTTCAGTTTTATAATGTTAAGAATACTATAATACTAATATGATATATAATGCTAAAAGTAGAAGAGGCTTGAGCAGAACTGTATACCTGCCTCGTGACTTCATGGAAGTCACTGATGGTTCCTGTTATTTTTAAGTAAGCAGCCGCATCCCTCCAAGACTTCCCTCCCTCTTCCCAGAATCTTATCCTTATCTTATACATATATGTCTCAGCTTTAGCCCTAGACCCCACTCGTCCCTAGAACTTCCACCCAGTATGTAGTAATGTAACTCTTAATTTTTGTATATACCAGTGTTTTGCTTGTACTTCATAATAAAGCTTTTCTTTCTTTTCTTTTAAAAGACTCTCCTCTACCAACGTTATTTAGCACTCGATGTAATATTTTTTGCTTTTAGATAAAACATGGTAAATACCAAAACAGTCCAGGGTAGAGGCAGACCAACTATACGTTGAAAACATAAGGGTTTAAAATTGGCATCTTTCTGGTTACTGAACCTCTGTCCAAATGGCCTATACATTTCAAGATTGTGAGTTCAAAAAATAGTTATTTTGTCTTTCCAGAATAGGTTTATGTCATTGGTCTTTTTTTTTTTTCCTTAGCTCTCAAACCTATAAAAAATAGGATGTGGGAAAAATAAAGGAAAATTATTTAGGGCTGATGAGTGCCTTTCACTAAGGGGAGTCCCCCTTTTGAAGGATGTATGAGGACGGGATCACTTCACCCGTCAACACATTTTGGTTTTGGCTATTATATGTAATAAACCGTCTTATTAAAAAAAAAAAAAGATTAAAACTTTTTAATTACACTTACAGCTTATTATCTACTATTTACAAGCACTTCAGATCTAGTTACAATTTTGTGAAAATTTGTTACTACAGACTATTTCTAACTCCGATTTTACGAAATTCCTGGCTTTCATTCTACCACTAGCAATAAAACGTGCTGAAAAAAAATAATAAACAACAATGTGACAACGGACATAAAAAAAAGAAAATGTAAAAGCAGACATGAAAATGACAGTAAGCTCCTGCCAGCGACGGATGGATAATGTTGAAAGTGAGGCTTCGTGGAGAACTAAAAACGAACACGTCAAATCCAGCCAGTGAGAGGAGCCACTGGAGCGGGCCAAACAAAAGCCTGGAACATGGAACAGTATCCAGCTACGGGGATTAACTTCTACACCAGACTCCAGCACCGGATATATTGCCGGCTGTTGGCGCTCCTATTCTATACAGACATTGTTGCTATTAAACGATGAAAATAATTCCTCTGACGGGAGTTTTCAAACGTTTCAGAGACATTTCCAACAGCTTTTCTTTCAAAGTTTTTTTTCCTGACATTTTTCTTGAGTCATATTTCAAAAATTATTTCGTATTTTTTTTTTATTCTGTCAACTTCAGTCCATTTTTATTCTCGAATACACAGCTACAATGATAAGCTTATTTTTATTCTTTTCAAATAAAAATACATTAAGCAACAAACTGGAACAGGTACACTTTTAACACCAATGAATTTTCTTTTTTCAACAGTTTCTTTTGGCCATTAAATGTTAATAAAATCTGATAATAAAATAAAATTAACACGTTGCCACACACATTTAATTTGACGGTCGTGCTCAGAAACACATTTTTTTTTTCAAATGTTTATCACTGTGAGATGAGAGTGTAAGTTGTATGTTTGGAACTAAAAATTATCACATTTGGCCACAGTTTTTCCAAAAAAACTGTCGACTGCTATAACCGTCATTTGCTCATCATGTCATTTTTTCTCTGCCCGGAGAATGACGGCTATGACCGTCGTGATGACCATACGGCATTTGCTTTACTAATTCAAAATGATTCCTATGAATAAAAGAGAGTAAATTGGTGTAATGTTAACACAAGAAAATCAGTTTGAAACAAAATTATCATTTGTAATTTATTTTGCTTATAAAATAGTAAAAATGAAATAAAAATTAATTCAGGAAACAAATTACATACATACAAGAAACCATTATAAATGATAGGATTCGAAGCAGTCTGGGCACAATGGTAGTTTATGCGGACACGTTTTATATCTATATGACGTTTCTTTTCTAATTTGGTTGGTTGAACATGGTCTGCAACGTAAAAAGTACGTTTTACGCTGAAAATCAACAGGTGGAGGTATCTTTTCTAAGAAAT
Organism: Acanthosoma haemorrhoidale; assembly: GCA_930367205.1. NCBI lineage: Eukaryota > Metazoa > Arthropoda > Insecta > Hemiptera > Acanthosomatidae > Acanthosoma > Acanthosoma haemorrhoidale. The sequence goes on along the minus strand of OV884014.1, from coordinate 103,497,896 downwards.
GTTGTTGTGTACAATTTGTGGATGTCAGTGGTAATGAATTTATTTGTTTCTGTCGACCACGTGTAGATGTTAATGCCGCTAAATTCTTTCTAGAAATCTCAGTACTAGGTAGTGCGATCAGTTATTGTATTAGCAAATCTCTAAATTGTAGGAATGTCATTGATTTATGAAACTGTCGATAGATAAAGTAGGAATTCCAAACGCATAGGTCTAAAAGATGAAAAAGAAGTTTTTTATACAATCTTATGGATTTTTGTGGTGACGAATAATAGGAAATCATTTGATCACATCTGTCAACTCCTAACATATTCAAATTGTATTCAGCTATATCATTTGGTTTATTCTTTGTTTGTCCAAATTTGTTAGTAAATTCCACCATTTCCGGATGATGATTTGTTGTTATGGATAAAACGTCCCGTTTATCTCGCCATTTCGATACATAAATTTGACCTCGTCTACGCCATATATTGTCGCCCCTTTTTAACTTTTTTGATGTTAATTCTTTCGGATTACCTTTTCTGTTAGAAAGAAGCATTCCGGTTGTTTGTGTTTTAGGTTTTAGCAGTTCTTTTGACAGCTCGATACTGTTGTAAAAAATGTCCATAAAGAGATGATGTCTAATCAAATATGGCTGCATTAACTGTAAAACAAGACTACTTGTTTTTTATGTTTCCTGTATGGTGTCTGATTTTCCTTGATAAATTTCAACATTTAGATCATATCCCGTCCAGCGTATTAAGTTCAAATAGTTTTATGCCATATCTTGCTTTTTTCCCTTTTATATATTGTCGGAAACTTAGCAGACCTCGCAACAACAAAAGGGATTCATCCAATGAAAGTGCTTTTGACGGTGAATATGCTGCTTGAAAATTAACGAGAATCAACTGGAGTATGGGGTAAATTTTGTTTAATTTTTGGGTACTGCTGTCAACATGTCCAGTATAATGTCCATTGATGCATCTTAGTAGCTGTTCAAACCGGCGACCGGCTATAGCCGTCATTTGCGGCAACGTGTTAAATCACTTCCGAGTAAGATCGTAAAAATAAAACAATAACTATCACAGTCAGACCTCCTACCTGAACCGAAGAATACGAATTCTCATCTGATTAAAAAAATAAAAAGTTTAAAAAAAATTATATATTTTATTTGGTATGATAATTTTTTATAAGTTATGTCTTAAAGGGTACATATCACTTCTCTTCACGATTCTATAAAATGCGTCTTCGAGTTTGTTTCTTTCCTGAAACAGAATAAAATAATTGATGACTAAATAATATTAATAATTACGTCAATCATAGTAAAATAAACTTAAAAGTTGCTAGCTCATCTGTCAAGTTTAGGGCGACTGTAGAAATGCTCTATTGCCACATTTAGCAAGCGTGGTTTGTATTAACTGTATAAGACCATGGAACAGTACTTAGATCAACTTGTGAAATTTCCGGGCTTATGCTATTGTTATTTACAACGGGTCGTGTTCCACGCTATCAAAAAATCATGTTAGCCCAACTCTAATCAATGCAACGACAATCCAATTAGGCTTGTTTCCAATAGTTCCAGGGACCTGCTGGACAGGCACCAAGGCTTTTGAGTAATGTTTTTGCGGTGAGGACGGGCCTTAAACAATAAACGAGGAATTCTATGTCTGGACTATCTGGAAATGGTATGATCTACCCAATATGACTAGTCATATCTTTAGTCCATCTGGCATAATAACTGTATTTCCCTAGTGACAAAAAGAGATAAAGATATGAGATATGAGAGGAGAAACTTTGATTTAATGATCCCATAATGAGTTGAACCATTCACATGTTACTTCTATCTGCAGTCCATCTCATATAAGGACCTGTTCAAGACATAACAAATATTCACAGAGTAATGCATGAAAGGTTTGATGATAATCTAACATCTTTCTTTCATCAAACTAAGCTAAGCCACCAACAAATATTTTACTCAAATCTAAATTTAACGCTAACACTGAACTGGGTTGTATACTCACTCAATATTTAAACCAGGTGGTGTACCCCTAACTCCTTGGCGGTCTCCACTAGCTCCTCCTCAGCTTCGACTACCACGTCGAATATGCTCTTCTTGACCCTGAGCTGCGTGGAGGCTGGCATGTTCTTCACAGTGTTGTACATACAGATGAAGAAGTGGTACAAGGAATCGTTGTCCGTGACCGGCTGGCCCCTGGTGTCCTCTTCCGGCCTCACCTGCTCATCGAGGTTGATGGCCTCCTGGTCTTCCAGCCGCGGCCTCTTTCTGAACCAGGACTGCGGCTGTTCCTGTTGGACCGTTGAAGTCTCCGAGGTGCTGGGCTGGTCCTCAGAGCTGTCCTCTGTCTTGAACTGCTGCGTGTATTCCTCTTCGGTACTAACCTCCAGCATGGTCGTGTCAGGGCCACGTTGCGTCATGAACGGCAGAAGGAACTCCATCTCCTTCTGGTACATCCACATCTTGGTCGTGTTGAGCCCCTGGCTCCTCCGCCTTTTGTTGTACTGCCTCCGCAAGGCTTCTCTGTGGCACTCTCGCAGTTTCCTCCATTGCTCCTTAATATCCATCGCTAAGGCAAAAAAATATTTTATATTATTATTCGTTTCAAATATGTTACTATTTATGGATTTTATAGTCATAAATGTTAGGATAATCATTCATTTCAGTTTCACAGCCTGTTATCATTGCATGAATGATATACCAGTATTCCTCCTTTCAAGATGGATACATTTAAAACGATAACTTTTATTTGAAGGTACTGTAATTATAGAATTTCAGTATTAAAACAAATTTTCAATTCCTACTCTAAACTTTCCTGGCTGTAACTGTCACATTTATTGAAAAATCGCATGTACGGCTAGGAATTTTAATCATATCTATATAGGATCATATCTATCCCCCTTCACACTTTTACAAACAAACTTAAGAGTAGACTGCAACTAAGAAAAAAAAAAAACTCGGCATCTATGAGTTGAGATTCAAAGTACTATGGTCGTGGATCGATCCGTAGACCTTTTGTATTCTGTACTAAACAGGAATTTTCTATTCAGGAGATTTAGCTGGGGTTACGGGAGTGAGGTTGCTTTTATCTTTAATGTAAAAGGGTTTCCAGTTTAGGTTTATTGAAATTCCCTAGCTATCTAGTAACAATAGGAAAAAAAAGTTGCTATCTGCCTTTGTAGTCAATTTATTCAAATGTACGAAATCAAAATTTTAATTACTAACTAACAGATAATTATGACACATTTCGTAATTTCCCTCGGAGCCGATTTTCTTTAGTAGGAAGGATTGAGCAATAAATAAAACTAACATGAAAGACATCACCTCTCTTTGAAACCTGGGTCGTAATAAATTTTGTTTGCCTTAGCGATGGATATTAAGGAGAAATGGAGGAAACTGCGAGAGTGCCACAGAGAAGCCCTGCGGAGGCAGTACAACAAGAGGCGGAGGAGCCAGGGGCTCAACACGACCAAGATGTGGATGTACCAGAAGGAGATGGAGTTCCTTCTGCCGTTCATGACGCAACGTGAACCTGACACCACCATGCTGGAGGTTAGTACCGAAGAGGAATACACGCAGCAGTTCAAGACAGAGGACAGCTCTGAGGACCAGCCCAGCACCTCGGAGACTTCAACGGTCCAACAGGAACAGCCGCAGTCCTGGTTCAGAAAGAGGCCGCGGCTGGAAGACCAGGAGGCCATCAACCTCAATGAGCAGGCGAGACCGAAAGAGGACACCAGGGGCCAGCCGGTCACGGACAACGATTCCTTGTACCACTTCTTCATCTGTATGTACAATACTGTGAATAACATGCCAGCCTCCACGCAGCTCAGGGTCAAGAAGAGCATATTCGACGTGGTAGTCGAAGCTGAGGAGGAGCTAGTGGAGACCGCCAAGGAGTTAGGGGTACACCACCTGGTTTAAATATTGAGTGAGTATACAACCCAGTTCAGTGTTAGCATTAAATTTAGATTTGAGTAAAATATTTGTTGGTAGCTTGATGAAATTGATTACGTAAATTAAAAATGCGTGCTATGCCCAGACGTGATTATGTTAACTTTGACTAAAGTAATATTCAATTGTTTTTTAATTTATCTGGTTTGGTCTAGTTTCTTACTAATAATGATTGATGACGATGAATAACCACTATAAGCAGATACAAGCTCTGTTTGTATCAAATATAGACGTCATTTTGTGGTGAAACCATCAGATCTAAGATTGATAACCACAGCTGTGATCTTGTAGCAGTAACCTTCCTTGCTTAGCCTTGCCTTGAAGTGGTTATCACACGCTTATTGTCCATTTTAGCCCCAGATCGGATTATCTCTGTTACTGTTTCCATAGATAATGGATTATGATAAGTAGTAATATACAGTTACGTATGATCATATTGAATTTGTACGAAAAAGAAAATTTTTTGTCATCGTTGCATGTGGAGCAAAGCTATGCGAGTCAATTCTACGCAAAATATACTTAGCTACGCCTATGCTCACCTGTTACTACCAATCGCCCCGTAGTAGATGTTATGTCATCCTTTTACTAAACCTCTCCATTTTTTCAGACGCCAAAGTGCCTTTACATAATAATAATTGATCCGAAAAAACTAAAATATACGCTTATTCTGATGTTTAGGAAAATGGAAACATAATTAGAGAAGACTTTATCAACGAAGCAGACTTCGGTTCGATTCCGTGGTTTTTCTCCAAGGATGTCTTCAGTAGTGGAAGGGTTTATTCAAGTTTCAAGTCATCCTAGTAGAGGAAACTCCTTAGATGAGCAACTGCTTGATTAATGAAATTGATAAACTCTGGATAACAAACAAATATATATCACTTGTAGAAACACCTATCAGTGGACTCTCACCACTGCACCGTGACATTTACACCTCTACCGAGGTCTCCCACACTCCTCAATTCCTTCACCCAACCTTCAAATAGGTCCCTCTTAGTAAAAGGATCCCTTCCACCCTAAATAATTTTTACTTTATTTTTCCCTTATCCTACGTTTTTAGTGTTTGAGAGCTGCGAAAAAAAAAACCACAGAAACAAATCTTAATAACTATAAACAAAATTGAATACAATAAAATATGTATTCACAAGCATTTCAGTGGATAAATACTTATATAAATTTTTTGAAAAGTAAAAACAAAAGAGAGAGTTTAAAAAAAAAAAAAGTAGAAAAACAAATAACCACTTTTACTTAAAATTACTCCTTTACAAGGTTGTAGTTCTAGCTTCAGTAAATTTTCTGAGAGAGCGGTGATTAACGTTATGAGAGAATTGGAAATTATTTAGAAAATAAATGGTTCATGTACAAAGAGGGATCAATAATAACACCTATAATAGAATGAGAAAGAGAAATTCAGAGAATGTTTGGGTGAGAAAGAAGAAAGAAGCGGTCTGCGGGGTCATCACGAGGGGGGCTAGTTACCCTAACCCTGGTGACGGAGTGAGAGTTGCATACGACTGCTTGATGACGAGTTTTATTACTGTACTATCTGACTCCATATCTGATAGGTATGTGCTCCGACAGTGCACTATTTTCAGGAGAAGAGGAACAGGAAAGGTATTGTAGGTAGTTTATGTGGTCTTGGAATGACCACAAATTCACACTCGGTATCTAAGGGTAGGCGGAAACCTCCCAGATCCCAATGAGGAGTGTGGACCGGAGAGAGGCAGACTGTATCGCTGGGGCAGACGCTACCAGGTACAGTTTGTAGGACCCCAGAAGACGTTCGTCCGCAAGGAAGAGATCTCATCGAAGGAGGTGCTAGTTTTAGCGAGACGAAGGCAGAGAATCCCACTAGGAAGGCGTGGGGTCTGACAAGGCCGGAATACTAACGAAGGAGATGGCTAAAGCGTTTGAACAGTTTACGATTTTGACATTTGTCATTGACTTTCAGATAATCTGTGAAGTATTGTGTTTTCAACAGAGAAGGGTATGATCAATGATGATAGTGAAGCTTCCAACGGAGGATAAGGTAATGGGCATTCTGAGAAGAGAACTGGAGTCTATGACAATTCCAGTTTTCGCAGCATTTAACCATAGTTTCTTCCATAGGTTTCCACATACACCATTTCTCTATTATTATGCTATAATAAAAGGTCAGCTAATGTGCTCACCCAAAAGTGAAGTGCTGCTCACTCCGGTCCTCAATATGGCTCCACAGTTGGAGTGTAGATTGAACAAAAGGCGGCACTTAACAGCTATTTGTGGGATCGTGGTATTGAAAATGTGCACACTTCTAAGGTGTTACTTACTTTTCAACTTGAGATGATCTTAATTAAATAAAAGAAACTCTCTCTGCTAGTGGTGGAATTCGATCTAAGAATCTTCATACCATTCAGCTGGCAATTAACTTTGTTCAAGTTTCTTGATTTAATCGGTAGTTATTATTTAATGGGCAAAGCATTATTACAAGTGATAGTATACTAGTGCTATAAAGGACAGAGGTATACATTTTTGATAAAATGTTTAAAGCTAAAAAACAAAAAACTATTACAGATTCTTTTCATCAACTTTGTTCAGTTATTTTTATGTTCATAGTATGTACAAATTATGTTTTATATGTACTCACATAAATGTAGAATAGTTTAAACTATCCATAATTAGGCAATTGTCTGGTCCTATAGGTGTCTTATTTTGTACGTTTGTCCAAGTCATATGTGGATTCCACTGTAAAGAAAACAAAAATTATACCATTCTGATTTACTCATGATGATAAACACATACAATTTTTGTGGTTAATTTGTTTTAATTTAACTGCTGCATGCCTTCTATTAAACATATCTTTTATTTTTAATATTAAACAAAATATTTTTGCAGCTTAGGTTAATCCCAAATTGCATGGTGCGCAAATCCCTATAAGGGTAGTCATCAGCAAATTCATGGTTCCTAACCCTAAGGTTATATGATCTACACACAAATAATTATAAAATATGAATTATATTTGACATAGGCAATAATAATCATACCTAAATATGTAATTTGATTGCGATAGGAAGTATGAACTTACATGAGCTTTTGCCCTTTTCCAAGTAACTTTGAACCCATGGCTGTCAGCTGGAGTAATTCCTGTACTTTTACGGCTTTCAAGGCCATTATACATAAAGGAGGCTACACACGGGGCTAAAAAGACAAAAACTAAACAGATGATTTGGACAACTGTGCAGAGTACTTCAAAGGACATCGCTCAATAGAAAATATTACTAATCTACAAAGTTATACTTACGCCAATCTGGACATACGGAATAGAGCTATGGGGGACAGCAAAAAAGTCGAACTTCAAGCGCATTCAATCCTTTCAATCAAAAGTCCTGAGAACAATAGTAAATGCCCTTTATTACGACAGCAACAAAACCCATTCATAACGATCTTAATAAACCCTAAATTCTTGAACTCATCCCTTCCAAGTTCATGAAATTCCATAGTAACCTATCCAACCACCCTAATCCCCTAGCAGTCAGCGCACTGCACCACTCATCCCTATAATCATCCTAGGAGACTAAAACTCGGAAGCAATATTCAAGAGATTGTGGGGTTCGGAACTGAAATGTTTCTTGATAATACGCTTTTTTGATAATCCAGCGTTTATATAAGAGTTTATTGCCCACTTTTGTCAACTGGCTCGCATCCGGTGACGCGGCTGACGGAGGAGCGTGGGGGACTTCCCAAGACTCCGCTTCCTCTTTCGCATGCGAGGGAGGTGACAAACATGTGGATTTGGGAGGTCTCTGGGCTGTTTGTAAATACTGTATGAATGAGCGAGTGAATAATAAATTGTAAATAATAAAGAAATATCTATGAGTTATTATTTAACCTTTAGACAGTCAAAAATAATACCTTCTCATGTGGCCGTTTTAAAACTTACACCAAACTATAAATAGACTTTAAGCCGGGCATTAGCCATTGGCTGGGGGCAGTTTGTTATGGAAATTCCCAGTAGCTTGTGACCTACAATGTTGATAACTTACACCTAGAGAAGTTATCTTGTTCAGTACTTGATATCCATTAGATAGAGTCAACCAACTTACTTCAAGTTCTGTACTTGTTTGGCAAAGTAGTTTTTTGAACCGCGGGCGCAACAGCACCACAAGACAAGACCTTGGCTCGTTTGAAATTCTCCTATTATCTTCTAGTTTCAAGATAGGCGCTCCACTCGCTAAGTAAATGAGCATTACTAATTAACTCCAGTGGCCTTCGCAAATCATCACCAAGTTAATATTATAGATCAACTGTAAAAATAATGTTCACTAGTCCTACAAATTATTCTTGAGGTACTTACCATTGAAACTCTGAAATTTACTATGCATAAATGTTTTTGAAAGTTATTTTTCTTTATTTTATTTTATCCCCTCATTACTTCAGCAACAAGACCCTTCATAACGAACTTGATATACCTTACATTCTTAAACTCATCCCTTCCAAATTCATGAAATTCAATAGTAACCTATCTGACCACCCTAATCCCGTCGCACAGTCGTTGCACTGTACCACTCATCCCTATAGTCCCCTCGGAGACTGAAGCGGCAGTGACCTCGTGACCTGCTATAAACGCGTAATAGTGGGAGTCCTGGCGGTGGCCAGTTTCTCCAATCATGTCCTGAGATTTTATTTTATGTCACATAGAATGTTTTTATAATAACGCTAATTCTAACTAAAATATGGAAAGAAACATCAGTAAAACAAAAAATATAATTTGGGCATTTGGGTATTTTACCTACTTTTGTAAATATCTATGATGAAATTGTAGCAAGTGTCAGTTATAATTTTGAGAAATATATTCTCTTCTGTTTTAAAAAAAAAAAATTGCTACAGTAAATAGAGGTCTGATAAGGACAAAAGTAATACATTATACTTTATGGATAACCCACTGTTTACATTTTTTTTTTTTTTTTAATAATGGAAAGAGCAATTGTAATAAATGTTTTCATCTATACCATATTTACTATATTCATTCACTCACTCATCCACATGTTTGTCACCTTCCTAGCATGCGAATGAGGAAGCGGAGTCTTAGGGAGTCCCCCACGCTCCTCCGTCAGCCACGTCATCGGAAATGAGCCAGCGGGGGGCTGACCAATAGCGCGAGAGCCACATATGCTCAGGATATGATTGGAGAAACTTGTCATTGACTCCTACTGTTACGCATTCATAGCAGGTCACGAGGCCACTGCCCGTTATGTCTCCGAGGAGGCTTATAGAGATGAGTGGTGCAGTGTAATGACTGTGCTAGGGGATTATGGTGGTCGGACAGGTTACTATGCAATTTTATTAACTTGGAAGGGATGAGTTCAAGAATGTGGGGTATATTCATATATATATATATATGAAGGTTTTTTTTGTTGACGTTATAATGGCCATTTACTATTGTTCTCAGGACTTTGGATTGAAAGGATTGGATAAGTTTGATGTTCGACTTCTTTGCTGTCCCCCATAGCTCTATTCCGTATGTCCAGATTGGGTTACGTATAACTTTGCAGAATAGTAATTTATTTTTTATTGAGTGATGGGATGTTTTTAGAAGTAGTCAGTACAGTTGTCCAAAGCGTCTGTTTAGTTCTTGTCTTTTAGCCTCGTATGTGTGATCCAGGTTGAGTTTGTCGAGATGGAAGCCTAAGTACCGTACTAACTCGGATACAGGGAGAGGAATGGAATTAAAAGAGACTAGTGGAGAGGACTTGCGACAGAGGGTGAGTGACATTTTTAATGAAATTATATAATTACAGCTCACAAGTCATTAAAGAATATTACACATGATTAATCAGGCAACGATAATTTAAATACGATACTTGACTCAATGTGATAGGAAATATTGTTGTTGTTATGCGTTTTAAGCATTCGTTAGATTAAATTATTACGATCACCGGTCTAATTTAAATGAGAGTGACGTACAAACGTGTTAGTGGGTAAGACGAGATCCTTTTGTTTACTAATGGTTACTTCATTTTCATCAAGTGGCCGTTTGATTACCACAGACTTTCCTCATTGCTTAGTGGTTAGAGAATTGCCCTCCGAACCAACTCAACTACAACCAATTGACCCAAACAGATAAATAATTTAAGAGATGAAGAGTTCAGGTCGTCATGGGACAGAATGCCAATGAACGGAATTATCTTTCATTAAATCTCAAAATTCATGTCATCATTTTCGAGCGAGAATTACGAAAGATTAGTTACTTCTATGTCTTTGAAATAGGCAACATACGAACTGAAGGAATAACTTAAAATCTTTGAATAAAAATATATCTAATCACTATTGTTTTGAGAGAGCGTTATTTGATACTTCTGGAATCAACTCAACCAGTGAAAAAAAATATATATTGAAGCCGTACTATTCAGAGAGCCGAAGCTCATATGAATATGTACACCTCCCTCGCGTTTAAAAGAGGAAGCTAAAAGAAGGGAACTCCCCCACGCTCCTCCTTCAGCCCAGTCACCGGATACGAGCCAGTGGAGGCTGACGAAGAGGGCGAGAGCCTAGCCTATATAATAAACTCTTATATAAACGCTGGCTTATCCAAGAAGCGTAATATCAAGAAACATTTCAGTTCCGAACCCCACAATCTCTTGAATATTGCCTCCGAGTCTCCGAGTTTTAGTCTCCTAGGATGATTATAGGGATGAGTGGTGCAGTGCAATGACTGTGCTAGGGGATTAGGGTGGTTGGATAGGTTAAAATGGAATGTCATGATCTTGGAAGGGATGAGTTGGAGAATGTAAGGGATATTAAGATAGTAATGAAGGGTTTTGTTGCTGGCATAATAAGGAGCATTTACTATTAACCTCAGGACTTTTGATTGAAAGGATTGAAAGCTCAAGTATAACTTAATAGATTGGTAATTTATTATCTATTTTGAGAGATGGGATGTTCTTTGAAGTAGTCTGTACAGTTGTCCAAATAATCTGTTTAGTTCTTGTCTTTTTGCTCCACATGCAAAGATGAAATATAATTTTCTTTTTGATACAAATTCAATATTTTCATACGTAAATGTATATTTCTTCTTATCATAATCCATTATATATCGAAGTAATAACAGAGATAATCCGATCTTGGGCTAAAATGGACAATAAGCGTGTGATAACCACTTCAAGGCAAGGCTGCAGGTTATCAAGAATGTGGAAGGTTACTGCTACAAGATCACAGCTGTGGTTATCAATCTTAGATCTGATGGTTTCACCATAAAATAACGTCTATATTTGATACAAACAGAGCTTGTATCTGCTTATAGTTGTTATTCATCGTCATCAATCATTATTAGTAAGAAAGAAAGAAAGACCAAACTAGATAAATTAAAAAAAAAATTGAATATTACTTTTGTCAAAGTTAACAAAATCACGTCTGGGCATAGCACGCATTTTTAATTTACGTAATCAATTTCATCAAGCTACCAACAAATATTTTACTCAAATCTAAATGTAATACTAACACTGAACTTGGTTGTATACTCACTCAATATTTAAACCAGGTGGTGTACCCCTAACTCCTTGGCGGTCTCCACTAGCTCCTCCTCAGCTTCGACTACGACGTCGAATATGCTCTTCTTGACCCTGAGCTGCGTGGAGGCTGGCATGTTCTTCACAGTGTTGTACATACAGATGAAGAAGTGGTACAACAAACAGAGCTTGTATCTGCTTATAGTGGTTATTCATCGTCATCAATCATTATTAGTAAGAAACTAGACCAAACTAGATAAATTTAATAACAATTGAATATTACTTTTAGTCAAAAGTAACATAATCACGTCTGGACATAGCACGCATTTTTAATTTACGTAAAATTTTGTCATGGATTTCACCAATAAGAGCGATCCTACGTTTTTGTTTTTCAAAGTTTACTTTATAAAAAAAACTTGCTTATTTATTTTCACCAATAATAAATAAATGAGTGGAATATGAGCAATTTGCAGCATTTTGAGTCAATCCTGCACCGTCAAATGGAAATTTGTCTTAAAAGTATTGTTAATATATCATAGGTCAAGGAGCAAAAGTTGTACTGAAAAACAAAGACGTCAAATATAAAACCAGTAACAAAATGCCGGCCTATAACCCTCATGAAACCTATTGCAGCAGTTGGTATAAGCGATTATATTAACAATAATTTGTTATACAAATTTATTTATTATTGGTGAAAATAAATAAGTAAACTATACACACATCTGTTGTATCTAAAAATTGATAACTATGAGCCAAAGGACGGAAGTAATTAACCAGAATGAGGATAAACATAACCTAACTGCAGCAGGAGCAGTGAAATAACCGTTGTGATCGCACAATGCCAACTTAATAGCAGTTTAGAAGTAGCCACGTGTAAGACGGTTACATACCCCACTCACCGTCTCTGAAGTCTAGTTCCTGCGCCAGCTTGGCCCATATCCGGTCCTTGACGGAAGTCTTGACGTAGTCCGGGTGGCTCTTGTTGTAGAGGATCGGGTGTCCCTGGACTATGGCGATGAGCTGCTCCATGAGACGGGGCCACAGAGCAGACTGGGCTGGGTCGATATGTGGGGGGGCGTGGGGTGGGGTGGGCTGTGCTGGGGCCAACGCTCTGCAGAGCCCCTCTTCCTGTTGTCTGTATTCACTTCCGCTACCTCTCACCTTCTATACTTTATCTTCAGTCGCGCGGGTACCAGCTAATCGTTTAATAAATAAATAGATCAAACGAAGGAAACTTTCATCAATTATACCATATGTTTGACTCCAGGCGTTCAATGCCACAACATTCGAAACACGTGTTAGCCTCGACAAGTCCATCACTAAATTACAACATTTAATGAAAGATCAATGACTGTTTCTTATCATTTATTTAAATTAATAGCTTAATAATCCATATAATAATGATATTACATGCTTGTAGCCAGTAAACAATGAGTAATAGTTTTATATTATTTCCCAGGCTATCGATTTATTTACAATGATCGATGATTATATAGACATGATCGTTGTTCTTTTGTTTGTAAGAGGACCCATCTATGGCTTTATCTGCTAAATGCAGTTAATCTTATCTTATTTTATTATTATTATCTTACAGAGATTTACACGTTATTATACAATGTCATTTTTTTTCATGACTCTTCATAATTATTTTAATGACACAAAATCGTTAAACAGGCAATTTTTTGCCTCTCAGGCATCATCACGAATTTGAAAACATATATAATTTTATGATGCCTGAACAGGACAACTTTTACTGGTATTGTGTCAATAAAAGAATTGTGAAGATTTTTTTTTTATTATATATATGTACCATTAGAACTTACATACGCCATATATGGATACAACACATATAATAACTAAAACTTATTTAAATTAAATTGAAGTTTGCAAATGAAGAGTTTACCAATGGACTTTAAAATAAAAATAATATTAACAATAACTTAATACATTAAGTAATCGTAGTATATTTAGTCAACAAAGCGTTTAGCTCTTTAAGGTAATCATTAATTAAACTCTGCTATGCTATATATAGGTCATGTGCTACCTTTTGTGTTTAAAAAATAAACATATACATGTGTATATTTCCACTATGACCTATTCAATAAATCTTAAGTCTGTTCACAATTCGTTCATTGACACAATATCATAAAACCTTCGAGGTTTTATAATGTGTTTTATGACGTAAGACTTCTTGCTCTGTTTTTATAAACGATATTAACTTGGTCCTTCCGCTAGTCTGTTACGAAATAATCAACAGTCCAATGTCTGTTCTGTAACTACCAGTCACAGTTTTCAAACAACAACAATTAACAGCTTCTACTTCCTCTATGTCTGGTCACTAGCATTTTCTGTATTGTTTAATTTGTTTTATTCTGTCATTCGGGAAAGGGACATTCCAGGATTATGTGCCTTACATCTGTTAATCGCATCTCGATCATTGTCGACTATCGTCACAAATTCTTGGTGAACTTTGCTCAGCTTCTTGATTAAGTGCAATCAATGATAGTTACATTGATAGAGTAAACTTTTGTGTAGTATTCCGATGTTCCTTTGTATTCCGAAATGCTTTTCAACAATTATTGGGAAGTGGTAAATAATAATAATTCGAACTTGGGACCTTCCAATCCTTGGATAGCGTTCAGGCTCACGTATCATATCACAAGGCCTATCTACAAAATGCCATATCACTAGGCCTGCCTACAAAACATCATATCACTATGCGTGCCTACAAAATATCATATCACTAGGCCTACCTACAAAATACAGAATAGAGGTATGGGGGACAGCAAAAAAGTCGTTCATCAAGTGTATCCAATCATTTCAATCAAAAGTCCTGAGAACAAAAGTAAATGCCACGTATTACGTCAGCAACGAAACCCTTCATAACGAACTTAACCACAAATCCCCAACTTCCAACCACCCTAATCCCCTAGCGCTGTCATTGCAAGGCACCACTCATCCCTATAATCCTCCACAGAGACTGAAACGGCAGTGGCCTCGTGACCCGCTATAAATGTGTAACAGTGGGAGTCCTGGCAATGGCCAGTTTCTCCATTCATGTCCTCAGCGTATGTGGCTCTTGCGGTCTTGGTCAGCCTTAAATGGCTCGTATCCATCGACGGGGCTGACTGAAGAGCGTGTGGGACTTCCCAAGACTCCGCTTCCTCTTTCACATGCGAGGGAGGTGACAACCATGTGGATTTGGGAGGCCTCTGGGCTGTTTGTAAATACTGTATGAATGAGCGAGTGAACCTTCGGCGTGTAATATTTATTTCTTGTTATCCAGAATTGACTAGTCTTGCTTTATTATATTAGCTGGATAAACGATGTTTTCTACTATTGTGTATTTAGCTTGTATGATCTTTTTTTGTTTGTATGTAGATTCATCAATAACTTTATTTGATAAATGCACTTAAATAATTATCCTATTATGATTTTTTTCACTTACATAGTTTTACACTATATATTTTATTCTAAGGACTTTTGATTGACTTGTTTGCTGTCCCCCATAGCTCTAGTCAGACCAGAACATAGATGTTCCCAAACTAAAGTTATTTGGTCTATCTACCAGTTTAAATAATTATACTTTATTTTGAATTTATAAAGTGACACTAATAAATCATTTTCCCTAATATAAAAAGGATATTATGAGAGATGATGGTGCTTTGAGGGCTAGAAAAGGTCTATTATATTGGGGCGAAGATGGCTGTGGGACATTAGAACCAGTCGTTACAGGCCATAATGGTGAATGGTGGGTGGAGGATGGATGCACGGACGGCTTACTTGGCTCCTGGCAATTACCCATTAATGGTGAGCAAAATGGCTGATAGCGGTCTTCCTAGGGGATAAAAAAACTTCTAACTGCACTTTTAATATAGGGAATAGTTAGTTGCCTGTTGGAAATGTCATTGGCTCGGTCTGAACATCGTTTAATACAGTCATAATTACTCGCACTACAAACTTTTAAACATAAATAGCCTTTAAGAAGGTTTAATAGGGTTGAATTTAAGTATGAAATATACGAACTGTATAACAAGAATGAATTTCATAATTCACTACTTACAAAAAGTAATAAACTGTAATAATGTGAAAAACTCAGGACATTATTCGGAAGAAAAATATTTTCAATAATTCCGCAATAAAACTTAAGTTCATTACTTGGAGTGGAAGAAAAAAGAGTGGCAACGGCCGATGCCATAATTTTCAGAACCACTGAAATCAGCAGAAGTCACCTGATCTTACGTCACATGAGGACGAGGTTAGTAAACATCACATCCATCGTTTTCTTTAAGAAAATATCAGTTTCCTTCAGCCACACGAAAGTCCAAATATTTATATTTAAGATAATTTACGATAAAAAAAAAAAAAATACTTTATTATGATAAAATTACAATCTGCCTCATTGGGCAATAAGTGATCTCATTCATACCATATTTACAATTTTCATTCACTCGCTCATTCATTCTGTATTTACAGACAGCCCAGAGACCTTCCAAGCCCTCATGGTTGATAAGATAATTAATGAATGAAAAAAAAAATTACTATTTCAATTATTCGTAATTTCCCCCGTAGATAATACTTGTCATATATTGAAACGGTATATTTTTGTCACTTATATATACGCATAAGGCTTATGCTCTGCTGACATCTAGCGTCCTAAATGACGACAAATTCCAAGAGTTGTAATGTGAATATATTAATAATATTTAGAAACGTAAATTGGCGATATGAAAATTCATTACAGGTGTTACAGGGAGCAGGGTCCTTTACCGATTGTCATAAAAAAAAGGGGTTTGAGTGGCAGGCAATAACCTTTTATGTAATCCAAGAGGTGTTAAAGTCAAGGGTAGTTTAAAGTTATCAGGGAACCTTTCATGTTGGAAGGGATCAAAGAACAACCGCACGCCTCGGTAAGACAGAATCTTAGTAAAGGAGGGGTAGTTATAAGGAGCAGTAGGAGGCAGCTCTTTTACTAGTGAACCGAAGGTGAGCCCCGTCACCTAGTCCAGAATAATTGAATTTTGTAATTTTAACCATAAAAAGAAAATCTGTTTTTTTAATACTACCCTCCTTACAATGAATTATATGCTGTAATACAGAAGATGGAGCCAATTTATAATACTTTTATTGTTCATAATTTGCTAAAAATGTTGACATAAAAGGGTTGAGGGGGGGGACGCTGGTAAACCTTGTTCATTTCTTTATTTTATTTTTTCTAAACCCCTTGGATAATTATTTTTAAAGAATTTAAATTGATTACAATTTTACAATATGGCCTCCTTTTTTAACTGCATTGCATGCTTTTTAAAGAGTGCATGTCTTAAAAAGCTAACAATCTTTATGTGGTTAGAAAGTTACTAACATTGCAAAGAGACTCATAACATGATAATAATAACATTTCTCTAGGACAGAAGACTTGGTTATTGGATGCTTGGACCGGACTCCTCATCTAGGAGGTTATAGCTGTATCACTAATAGTTTCTAATCAGGGTCTGGCACGCAGGTTTGCTCTACAAGCTCAAAAGACATTTACCACAGACCCTTTTCCTAATCCTACAGTCCTACCTTTCAAACCGCTTCTTCCAAGTCCGATGTGGTTTAGAATACTCTAACTACTATCCCATAAGTGCAGGAGTTCCACAGGGCAGTGTCCTGGGCCCCATCCTCTATAACCTATACACTGCTGATGTCCCCTCTACTCCCAATACCTTCTTGGCCACATTTGCAGATGACACTGCAGTCTTATCATCCCACCCAGACCCCGACATAGCATCCCATACCCTTCAAAAACACCTTGACGAGATCGAGTATTGGTGCAATCAATGGTGGATCAAAGTTAATGATGCAAAATGCTCCCACATTACCTTCATCCTTTGTCACAAGACTTGTCCACTAGTTTATTTTAATTCTATTCCTCTTCCTGTAACCGAGACAGTACGGTACTTAGGCTTCCATCTAGACAGACGACTGACCTGGAACCCACATACGAGACTAAAAAGACAAGAACTAAACAGACGCTTTGGACAACTGTACATACTACTTCAAAGGACATCCCATCTCTCAATAGAAAATAAACTACTAATCTACAAAGTTATACTTAAACCAATCTGGACATACGGAATAGAGCTACGGGGGACAGCAAAAAGTCGAACATCAAGCGTATCCAATCCTTTCAATCCAAAGTCTTGAGAACAATAGTAAATGCCCCTTATTACGTCAGCAACAAAACCCTTCATAACGACCTTAATATACCCTACATTCTAGAACTCATCCCTTCCAAGTTTATGAAATTCCACAGTAGCCTTTCCAACCACCCTAATCCTGTAGCACAGTCTTTGCACTGCGCCATTCATCCCTATAATCCTCCCTCCTCGGAGACTGAAACGGCAGTGGCCTCGTGACCTGCTATAATCGCGTGACAGTGGGAGTCCTGGCAATGGCCAGTTTCTCCAATCATGTCCTATTGTATGAATGCGTGAGTGAATGATGACTGTAAATATGGTATGAATAAGATCATTTATCTGTATTATAATTTCCTTACATTACATCATCATATTTTTTTTTTTTTTTTTTTTTTTTTTTATTGAATATTTTTAATCGTTTAAATAAAGCATGTTGTATCGAAAAGTTGATTTATAATAAATAAATTGATCGCCACGTAAATTTATTAAAGATAAATTACGTGGGTTTAGAATAGACCGGGATAGTATTAAGTTTAAATAAAACTTATTTTCTTTATAATTGTACCCACGGAATCTAGTAGTTGGAATAATTAAGAGGCATCCCCTTTAATAAAACATTTTAATTATTCAGCTTGAGTGTAGAGGATACGTTCTGAGGGTGTTTTATTTATTTTCTACATCATATATCTTGATGAATGATTGATATATATTGATGAATATTGGTATTCATGTAAGTATTCCGGAATACGCCAGCCCCTACTTCCCCGGACGTAGCTGAGTATAAGCTTATAATGGACAGATGAGAAGACCCGATTAAAAGAGACTGGTACGATTAAACACTGCATTACAAAACATTGGTTGCAGATCCCTGAGCAACTTCCCTAAAACACAGTGTAAAATAAAGGCTGTGTTTTTTGTAGCTAAGTCCCACTCCAGCTGGAGAATCGACTTGGACTTAAAATAAGAATTAGGTGATGTTCTTTGTTGTATTGGAGCTCCTCCAGGGTTATACTAATTTTTGGTTCGAGGCAGCTACATTTGTCTAATTCGCGGTTGTATAAAATCCCTTTGAAAGTAGTTTTAAGATGTACTGTCTTCCAAATTGATTGCATTTTAAGTAATAGTTACCTCGTAGATGACTACAACTTTTAAGATTTTTTTTTTTTTTTTTTTCTAAACCCCTGAATTTATTGACATTTTACAATTTTTTATTTACAATTTCTCCTCTTCTTGCGATGCGCTGATGCATTCGAAGGAGGTTGGGTAACATAACAATACAGGTTGTTGTTAAAATTACAATGCAATGAATATAATACTAGGTGATGGGGCTCACCTTCTATTTACAATTTGGGAAAAACTTACAAACTAAAACCTAAAACTAGAACCTAAGAATTCCATGCGTCTTTATTTGACGTGGTTGATATCATTTTAATTCATTGCGAACAAATTTAAACAGTGAATCGATCCGTGTAGAAATTGAATTCTCCTGTAACTACATAAGAGTTGATTTCAAATGATAGATTTTTAGTATATGTACCGTCAAAGTTAAATGTAAGTTAGTTTTAAGTCTATGGTAAATAAGGTCAGTCCTATCACTTTTAATAATGTTCGGTAAATTAATGTAAAATGTACATCATTATACTTTTGTACAAGCCCAGATCTTAATGTGTAATACTCAGAAATTGTGTAAAATGTAGTTAAGCTACGGGAAATATAATGATTAAATTGTAAATATATTGATATTGTAATAATATATATATTGATATAATCATAAATTGTAGATCTATATTGAAAGCTATAATAATATTGAAACGCAATATTATGGTTTTGGTTATTATGGGTTTGTGAGGTGCTGCAACGAGTCAAACAACTTGACGTGTATAAGGTGGAAGAACTCACCCACCGATGGCACACCAAGCAACGGGTGCAGGTCGGCGTTCTTTAACCTGTGCATAACTATAGTGAAATTAGGATAGATTTTAACCTAAAAACAATCATAATGTGTAAAATATCTGGTTGTTAAAAAAGTTGTTGTGCATAATTTTTTTTCATAAAATTGATATATGTTACAAAATACAGATCTATCGAATCTATTTACAATTGCCTCGTTTTATTTCCTGTAACCTGGCTACATTTCATACAAATTCTATTTTCTACTAATAGTGATCTACATTGTACAAAATTATAACGATATACATTATACATTAATGGACGGAACTTATTAAAAGGGATGGAGCTCATCTTATTTATCATAGACTTGAAACTAACTAACATCTAACAATTAAAACTAAAACTAAATCTAAACCTGGTTTTCCCTGACAGTCTGCTGCCATCGATGTGGGAAGGGTGATCGGGTCATAGTGTTAAACACTGGGTTTGTTAGATGCTGCAACGAGTCAAAAACTTAGTGTGCCTCGGTGGATGAACTCGCCCACTGACGGCACACCAAGCAACAGGTGCCGGTCGGTGTTCTTTAACCTGTACATAACTCTAGCCACAAAAAGTCGCATAAACCGCCATTAACATTTGATATAGATAGAGCTGAAAAGAAACCCAGCTCCAAATAATAATGAAGGGTCATTACGATATTGATTAATAGTCAAAAATTTAATTTTTTTTTGCATTATTTCAAGTAGAGAAGATTAAAGAGAAGCTTCGTTCGGATATGTGTTATGTTTGGTGGTTACCATTGGATTAAAGCCATATTATAACCGTCTTTACAATCATGTTCCCGACCGTATCAATATTACTAATTCAAATGTGTCATGCCACTAACTAATATGTTATGATATCTAGCTTAAGCTTTGTCTGTCCTAGGAGGTGTATCTCTATAATTTTTCTTCGTTTTCCAGATTCCATGCCTCCATTGAATATATTTAAAAATACTATTCAGTTTATAATAGAAAAGGCAGAGGCCTCGTGATCTGTTATAAACGCGTGACAGTGGGAGTGCTGACAATGGCCACTTTCTCCAATCAAGTCCTGAGCGTCTGTGGCTCTCGTGCTTTTGGTCAGCATCGACTGGCTCGTATCCGGTGACCGGGCTGACGGAGGAGCGTGGGGGACTTCCCAAGACTCCGTTTTCTCTATTGCATGCGTTGGAGGTGACAACAATGTGGATTTGGGAGGTCTCTGAGCTGTTTGTATATACTGTATGAATGAGCGAGTGAATGATAATTGTAAATATGGTATGAATGAGAGCATTTATCACAATTACATATTTCCTAATAAAGCATATTGTAATTATTACATAATAAAACTGATTACATTAATAATAGGATCCTATAAATAATTTAAACAAACAGGATATTGACACCTAGAGCAACTAGTCGATGAGATTTAGTTCTACGATAAATTATTGGCCCAAATCGTAATTTTCATTTCGTCTGAAAAAAGGTTGCCGGTTTTTCGGTTTATTTATAAGCGGCTTCCACTCGGAGGAATAATTCGGCCCTACAAAGGAAGAAGAATGAAGTTATTACCTGAAAGGACTAAAAACGGTATCCACCGCCCTCCTCTGAGGCCCATCTGTATTCAGGTATTTGCATAATTACAGAAGGGACTACTACAAAGTTGTTGAAGGCCCAGCCTTTTCTTTCTTCTGAGGGCGCCTGTATTTGTGGTTCCAGCCAACCATAAACAGCAAGCCTAACTCTGTTTCTTATCATACCCCGGACTCGTCTAGAAACAGTGTTCGCCCTAAATTCAAATCTCCTGTTATGATTGAGTTAAGACTCCCTTTGGCACTGAGAGGCTAAAAAAATGGAGGCACCCCGCAGTATGAGTACATATTTCCAATCAATTTGTTATTCACGTCATACTTTTAGAATAAACTACACATGCGATATGAAACAGATTAGGAATATTAAAAGTATAAATTAACTAAAAACCAATGGTATTTAAAAAAAATTAATAAGGCGTGTTTCCATAACTAGGTTTGCATTCGATGGGTCATTGCCCTAATAAGGGTTTGAATAAATTCTCCCGGCCGTCAGAAGAATTAATGAGACACATTTTCACACAGAAGGAGCTATTGTGGAGGAGTTATGATTTGTTGCTGGGATTAATTTGGAAGCTCGAACAGATTTTTATAGAGTAGTCTCTTCAGAGATAAATTCGTAGTCTTCCGTAGGGTCAAATATTAACACCATAAACGAATCTGGTAAAGTTAACCGTATGTTCAATAGGATTTTGATCTGTACTAAATGCTGGCACACGTCGCATTGAAGCGTTTACCTAGTATCGGGAAACGGGGGGTTTATTAACGTGAAAAATTTCATATCCAACGTATGGTATATATTGGATAACACCCTCCTAAAGAATGACCTCTATTTAGACCACAGCTGTTAGGGACCCCTATATAAAAATTGATTCAATCCGAGCATTCAAAAATATGTACATACTTATGTTCTAGATTAAAGAAACACCAATCAAACATTTGCTCGAAAAAAATTTTTTTTGACGAAATCCTTGGAGACGGGTATTGCTTTGTCAAGTGTTCAGACCAACATCTGATTATGCTAAAACATTGCGCACGTTGTTCACGTATTGTTTAGCAACTTTAGCAGTAATTGTTGGTACGTCATCTTCATCGCCCTCTCCATCTTCACCATCAACGTCCTCAGATGGATCTCAAATTTCTTCGTTGGTTGACATCCCCACTACTGCTAGGCCGTCGTCAAAATGGTAACGTGTCACAAGGGTAACGAAAACGAGACTGAACTGTAGAAACGAAATAAAAGCTTAGTACAATTCCTAAAACTTTCCCTCTCTCCTCTCCTTATTTCCTTTCAGTAAAAAGAGTACGAATTACATATGGGATTTCATAGAAAACTTGTCTCTCTCACTCGCTATCCCTGTTGCTTCTGTAGAATTACTTGATTTCCTAAAAAACATTTATCTCGCACTCATTCTACTCTCTGGTCTCTCACTCTCCTCTTTCCCTTTCTTAAAAAAGTACGAAATAACGAAGTTTTCAAGCTAGAGATACGTATTATAAGGCGTTTTAAGTGACCTCGAGCATAAAAATAATACGAATTACCGAGGGGACTAAAATGCATTGTTTTATATCACTTGCCGGGATTTTCTCTAGGGACTGGCAAATTTGTACGAATTAGCCGGAAATACGAATAATCGAGATACGAAATATTGGGATTCCATTGTATAACAATATTAGAACAGAATAAAATATTCCAATCACCCCATAACCTATTTTTAGTTTATATAATTTTAACCACAAAAAAAATCACAAACTCTTAAAAATGCATAATTTATGCAGTAAAAGGAGCAACCCACACCTAATTTATATTGTTGTTTATAAATTATAATTTTAAAATTAATGTTAAATAGGGGTTAAGGAAAAAAAAAAGTTTCTTGGCTGCTGCTTTAATTTTGGTTGAGGCTTTAACTAACGATCTTACTTTGTAGATTCGGGATCACGACTCAAGTTTAAATTCATCTTTTCAAAGCCACTCTTTATAATTGTTTATTTATTATCTATTTCTTTGATCAAATGAGAAATCATTTTCCAATGTGACTATTTTTTTTTTAAATTCATATTAAAACAGTAGAAAGAAATAAACAATAGACGTACTTTTTACTGTATGTAATACAAAATGTACGTATAAATGTATAATAAAATATTTAAAATGACCAAATATTAAAAGGTCCATAATGCATATATGGTATGCATATGTAGATATATCAATAATATATGTATGGAATATATTTATATGCATTTTATTTAGGAAAAACTGTGTTAATTGTTTGTAAAAATAGATAATAAAATAGATACTGCTTATTTAATTACTCATCATTTTATTTAATTCTATTCCTCTCCCTGTAACCGAGACAGTACGGTACTTAGGCTTCCATCTAGACAGACGACTGACCTGGAACCCACATACGAGAAAAAAAGACAAGAACTAAACAGACGCTTTGGACAACTGTACATACTACTTCAAAGGACATCCCATCTCTCAATAGAAAATAAACTACTAATCTACAAAGTTATACTTAAACCAATCTGAACATACGGAATAGAGCTATGGGGGACAGCAAAAAAGTCGAACATCAAGCGTATCCAATCCTTTCAATCAAAAGTCCTGAGAACAGTAGTAAATGCCCCTTATTATGTCAGCAACAAAACCCTTCATAACGACCTTAATATACCCTACATTCTAGAACTCATCCCTTCCAAGTTTACGAAATTCCACAGTAGCCTTTCCAACCACCCTAATCCTGTAGCACAGTCACTGCACTGCGTCACTCATCCCTATAATCCTCCTCGGAGACTGAAACGGCAGTGGCCTCGTGACCTGCTATAATCAAGTGACAGTGGGAGTCCTGGCAATGGCCAGTTTCTCCAATCATGTTCTGAATGAATGAGCGAGTGAATGATGAAATGTAAATATGGTATGAATGATCGTATATCTCAATTACTTATTGCCTAGCAAGGCAGATTGTAATTTTAGCACAATTCAGTTTTCAAACAATTTTATTAAGATAAAATTACAATCTGCCTTTTATTAGGCAATGAGTAATTGAGATAAATGTCATCATTCATACTATATTTACAATTCATCATTCACTCGCTCATTCATACAATATTTACAAACAGCCCAGAGGCCCCCCAAGTCCACAAGGGTCACCTCCCTCGCATGCGAAGGAGGAAGCGGAGTCTTGGGGAGTCCCCCATGCTCCTACGTCAGCCGCGTCACTGGATAAGCCAGCGGAGGCTGACCAAGAGCGCGAGAGCCACAGACGGTCAGGACATAATTAGAGGAACTGGCCATTGCCAGAACTCCCACTATCACTTAGTTATAGCAGGTCACGAGGCCACTGCCGTTTTAATCTCCGAAGAGGATTATAGGGGTGAGTGGTGCAGTGCAATGACTGTGCTAGGGAATTAGGGTGGTTGGATAGGTTACTATGGAATTTTATGAACTTGGAAGGGATGAGTTCAAGAATATAGGGTATATTCAGATCATTGTGAAGGGTTTTGTTGCTGACGTAATAAGGGGCATTTACTATTGCTCTTAGGACTTTTGATTGAAAGGATTGGATGCGCTTGATGTTCGACTTTTTTGCTGTCCTCCATAGCTCTATTCCGTATGTCCAGATTGGCTTAAGTATAACCTTGTAAATAAGTAGTTTGTTTTCTATTGAGAGGTGGGATGTCCTTCGAAGTAGTCTGTACAGTTGTCCAAAGCGTCTGTTTAGTTCTTGTCTTTTTAGCCTCGTGTGTGGGTTCCATGTCAGTCTTTTGTCGAGATGGAAGCCTAAATACCGTACTGTCTCAGACACAGGGAGAGGAATTGAATTTAAAAAGACTGGTGGACAGGACTTGCGGCAGAGGGTAAAGGTTATGTGGGAACATTTTCCTTCATTGACTTTGATTCGCCATTGGTTGCACCAATACTCGATCTCGTCGAGGTGTTTTTGAAGGTTTTGGGATGCTATATTAGGGTCTGGATGGGTTGACAGGACTGCAGTGTCGTCTGCGAATGTTGCCAAGAAGGTATTGGTGGTAGAGGGGACATCAGCGGTGTATAGATTATAGAGGGTGGGACCCAGGACGCTGCCCTGTGGAACTCCTGCTTTAATGGGATAGTAGTTAGAATATTCTAAACCACAGCGGACTTGGAAGAAACAGTTTGAAAGATAGGATTGTAGGATTAGGAATAGGGTTTGCGGTAAATATCCTTTGAGCTTGTAAAGCAAGCCTGCGTGCCAGACCCTGTCAAAAGCTTGAGCTATGTCCAGAAAGGCAGCAGTGCAATACTGTTTGGTTTCAAGGGCTGAGGATATGTGATCAACAACGCGAAGGCCTTGTTGAGCTGTGGAATGTCGTTGGCGGAAACCAAACTGATTAGTAGGGTAAAGGTTTTTGGATTCAACAATTGGAAGTAGGCGTTTTAATAGGAGTTTTTCAAATATTTTTGAGAGGATAGGGAGTAGGCTAATTGGACGGTAAGATGAGGCGTCATTGGGTGGTTTACCGGGTTTGGTGAATAAGACAATAATGGAATGTTTCCAGAGGAGAGGAAAGTGCGTCGTTCGGACAATGCAATGATATATATAGGTTAGGAAGATTATGGCTTTAGGAGGAAGTTGTTGGAGGATTCGAGGAGTAAGGAGATCATATCCTGGAGATTTTCGGTAAGGTAATTTTTTCAGAAGATATTTAACCTCGGAGGGGTTAACGGCTTTTGGTGGTAGTGAGAGAGGGATAGGTGAAGTGAGGAAATCTTCAACAGTTGGACGGTGAGTATTGTTTTGAGGAGTAAGGACTTGAGGGGCGTTCAGTCGAGGGTACGATTTTGGGTTGAAATTGATTCTATTACCTGGACCTGATCCTGAAGGGTGTCTGTTCGCCGCGAAGACGTCCAATCTTCGGCTTAGCTCCTTTATTTCCTTTCCAACGTCCTCCTGACGATGCGTCGTTTGATTTCCGCAGCTCTCAATTTCTTCATATTTCCGAAGATTGTCTCTCAGCTTCGTGGTAGTGGGGTTTTCTTGAGTGGAAACCCACCTTCGGGTCCAGTCGTCTAATCCCCGGAGTACAGCCCGTACCTTGTCTTGTTCTGCCATCTTCTCGTCTACCAGATCGCATAAAAGGAGTACCTCCTGGAAGTATTCCCACAAGTCTTATCTGTTTCCTCGCTTTCGTGTATAGAGCCGTATTACGTTTTCCTCTTTTCGATTCGGGAAGGGGGTAAACTCTTCGATTAGCATCTTTTTCAGGTCGTCCCACTGTGGAGCCTTGGTGTCAATGTCGTCTTCAATTCTTTCGTACCATTTGAGCGCGGCACCACTTAAGTACAGAGCGAGATTGTTTCTCAAATCCTGATCGGCCCAGCCTTCCGCTCTGGCCTTTCGTCGGTAGATTTTTAAGAAATCTTCTATTCTCTCGCCGGTTCTTCCTGTGAACTGCTCCATCTCTCTTAGCGTGGATGACCTTTTTCTTGTGCTCGATTTTTCTACTGTTTTTTCTTCGGTTTTCTCACCTCCGTCGTTTTTTGTTTTTTCGACGTCTGATTTCCGCTCTTCACTGTTATCCCTTGAATCACAACTTTCACAGGGTTCCTTTTCTTCTTTTTCGTTTCCTTTTCCCCCCGAACCCTTCACGGCACTTGCACCTTTACGCGTTTGCGGCATAGTTTTTCCGAACTCGTCCCGTACCCGCGGAACTCATTTTTCCCGAAATGTTACGAAACTTTTCGATTTGCCCGGCGCCTCCACCAAAATGTTACGTGCCCAATTTTGAGCACGCAACGGGAGCAGGTAGAGTAAAAAAAACAACTATAGGTTCCTTTTATAGTTTATTGTTCCTTCCACCAATATGCGTCACATCTCTCTTATTGCTTACTTACAACTCAACTAACTCCCCACTCTGTTACCATCTCCCCACCTCCCCCCACCAGGGGGCTACTCCCACTCTTCTCTATGGTGATCAAAAGTGGGGGGTGAAGGGGTATCTTTGCCTGACTTAGGTGACAATATATACCATATATGAATCATATTTATAGTTAGCATATTGCATATAATTTTTTGCGAAGAAACGACCTACTGCTGAATCTTTGACAGAACTTTATCTCCTAATAAATTTCAAACATTTACCATTTTTGTAGGCCACAGTAGTGCCAGTCGAAATATAAATAGATATTATTATTCTGTGAGACTTCAAGTATAAAAAAGTATTATTAGCTTACTACAGCAAGAGTAATGGATATGAAGAATACATGAATATATACCATATATGAATCATATTTATAGTTAGCATATTGCATATAATTTTTTGCGAAGAAACGACCTACTGCTGAATCTTTGACAGAACTTTATCTCCTAATAAATTTCAAACATTTACCATTTTTGTAGGCCACAGTAGTGCCAGTCGAAATATAAATAAATATTATTATTCTGTGAGACTTCAAGTATAAAAAAGTATTATTAGCTTACTACAGCAAGAGTTATGGATTTGAAGGCTGAGTGACGACTTAAGTAGCTAAGACTAAGACACTGTTCCACAAATAAGCACCTAATGAAAATGTAATGCCCTAACACAATCACACGTCAAACTTGACTACTTTCTTGATAAGGTAGTATTTCTGAAGAGAGTTTTGCCTCCCTGGAGTCTAAGAGTTAGTTCTGCCGAGAAGTTGAGACTGATCAATTTTGTGCTTTATCTCCAGGCCTTATTTCTCTTTATATGTTTGAGGCATTGCCAACAAAACACAGCTCACTTTTAGAAAAATCGACTACTCACAAGTTAAATTTTTGTAGAGTAACTATATTTACAACTATATTTACTACAACACATCATCACCAAGTAAACTGATATTATTACTTGATCAAATAACGAATCTTCTGTCTCTCTACAAAATAGTTTATTATACAAAAAAAATTTTGCACAATTCGATGCTTTCATCATCACTTGCTAAAATGAAAAAGTTCATTCAATTAAAACGTGCATATGGAGACGATTATTCATTTAAAGGAACAATGAATAACACCCAGATAGAAATTTTAGCACAATAAAGGAATTTTATTATTATTATTAAATCTTAAAAACAATTAGTAAAATCTAACAATATTTTATTTGTAAAAAATTAGGTAATGTTTACACAAACAACATTTTAAATATTGACGATTATCGCTTTTACGACTATCGTGAGCAAAAACAGAGCAGAGACCTCGGTGAGCGAGGCTAGAACTAAGAAACTGTGTTACCACTCGGCCAGTGGCGCCCTCGTCGGAACTTTCGCTAGTTTTAACTAGGACAGCAATAATCAGATCGATTAATTTACATTAGAAAAATAATATCTTGCTAATACACAATGGATAAATTTAAATTTAGGTTATGATAATCATTCTGCCTAAGCAATGAATGTTTGCAAAATGTTGCATTAACGAATTCTCACTGTGCTTAGATTTACCAATCATTTTTCGGTAATTGCTTATTAGGTGTAAAGAGGTTGAGGTATGTCATGGCATTGAAGATATTAGTATACCTCAGATTTGTCAAATAGTACTCTTAGAAACTTATCGTAAAGTAGTGACAGATTATACTAAGGTTGGCAAGAAAGTAATTTTGGCTTTTAGTACAAAAAATGAACTTTATTCAGTCAAATATCTTTCATTCTGTTCGATGACCTTTTTCCATCTTTCTAGTAACTTCATGATCCTGCGCTCATGGAACTTCTGGTCCTTATTACCAAAAAACTCAACCAAGTGTGATTTGAGGTCATCTGTATTACTAAAATTTTTACTATTTAAGATGTTTTGTAAACTTCGGAATAAATGATAATCTGGTGATGCAAGATCGGGGCTGTATGGCGCATGCAGCATCACTTCCCAACCAAGCTCCAATAGTTTCGTACGTGTTGCTAAAGGTATGTGAGGCGGTACGTCGTTGCGGAACCCAAATATCGAGCTTCTTAACAAGTCCAAGACGTCTTATATGATTTTCAATTGTTGTGTGTGATACATTTAACTGTTTTGCAATCTCTCGCACAGTTATATGACGATTCGATTCAATTATGCCTTTTATTTTGTCATCATCAACTTCAGAAGGTCGGCCAGAAACTTGGCCATCTTTCAGTGAAAAATCTCCAGAACGAAATTTTTTAAACAAATTCTGACACGTGCGTTCTGTTAAACAATCAACACCATAAACGCTACATCTCTATTTGTGAGCCTCAGCAACTTTCTTGCCTTTATGAAAATAAAAAAGTAAAATGTGTCGAAAATGTAGTAGTTATGTTAAAAAAACTGACAGTTGTAAAATTTCACGAAATTTCTTTCTATAGCAACCTAAAGGTATCGACTACCAAATCTCAAAAGAAAAAGTTCTAACATTGACAAAAGAATAAGGAAACAAAAATAACTACTGGTGCAAACCCAAATCACTTTCTTGCCCCCCCTTAATTGATATACTAGATATGATAATTAAATTCAACGAAGTATATAATCGATACTATTGTCGAGCTCTCATATCCAATTCATGAATTAGAAAATGCGAAGTACGCGGGCAACCCACGAACAGGGAAGTGCTCCCCCCTCCCGGACCACCCACCCTTGCTTCAGCAATGAACCCAGGTCCAGGAAGAAAGACACGAGAAATGAACAACCCTGACCCGCATTCGGCGCTTTCTGATGTCGGCTTTGTCTGTGGGCTGCGTTCCGATAGCTACTTAGTATCTATTATCTGATCTACATTCCTTGCACTGATACATGTATACATTGAGGTTGGCAGCTGAGGTCGTGGGGTCGAGGAAACCTGTGACTGACGAGTGCACTTGCCGATTGTAAGGAAATGATAAGTAACTTTTGAAAATATAATCAAATTATGCTTATGGAAACTGTTCAATAAAGCACAGAATTTTAATCCACCCTCGTTAATGATAATACATCCTTACTTTTAGTGTTGGTATCAGTAATAACAAATTATTTATTGTGTATTATTTTTTTTGAATATTTTGTAATTTTATGAGAGCTAATTTGGAGATAATAGAAGTAGTCCAACAAGTGGTGGACTTGTAGAAAGGGAATTAAAAAAAAAGCTGTCAGGAAGTGGCGGTGTTGGAGGAAGCAGAAGATGACTTGGTAAATGCCAAAGGTTAATGAGCAGAAGATTGCTAATCTCCGGGTAAGCATATTTTTAGTCTGGAGAAGAGTCATGGGCTTGATGAAGGCATATCATGATCAAAATTTAAAATTTAAAACTTTCTATATCTATTCTATATCAGAATGGAATGTCCAACTCATACTTAAATAGGGTTATTGGTGATTTTTCTAAGGATTCTTGTCTGAAGGAGCTGAACGTTTGACGGTTTGAATTGCCGCTTTACTCACTTATAAAAACAACATTATTATAATAAAATTACAATCTGCCTCTTTGGGCAATAAGTAATTGTGATAAATGTTTTCATTGATACCACATTTACAATTTTCATTCATACAGTATTTTCAAACAGCCCAGAGACCTCCCAAATCCATCGCGAAAGAGAAAGCGGAGTCTTGTGAACGCTCCTAAGACTGACGAAGAGCGCGAGAGCCACATACGCTCAGGATATGATTGGAGAAACTGGCCATTGCCAGGACTCCCACTGTTACGCATTTATAGCAGGTCACGAGGCAACTGCTGCCCTAGTCTCCGTGGAGGTTTGTAGGGATTAGTGGTGCAGTTTAATGACTGTGCTACGGAATTAGGGGCGTTAGAGAGGTTACTATGGAATTTCACGAACTTGGAAGGGATGAGTTCAAGAATGTAAGGTATATTAAGATCGTTATGAAAGGTTTTGTTGCTGACGGAATAATGGGCATTTACTATTGTTCTCAAAACTTTTGATTGAAAGGAAAGTTCTACTCAATAATTGTAATAATTGTGACCTATAATGTTTGTTTTGTGTGTAATATTGTTTATTAATACAATTTTGTTTTCTTAACTAAACAGTTTTTTAAGGTTATGTTTATGTAACTAAGTACAACTCATCAAGAACATTATCTTTCCCTTAACTCTGTCACAGTAGGAGAACGCTTTATATTTCCAATTATTTTCATAAATATTTAATTGTGGTTTATTCTTCTTCATTGTATGGATCAGTTTATTTAGTATTATATTCTTGCTTATTCATCTCCATAACATCGTAAGTCTAAACTTTTAGTTTCTGTCCTTTCGTCAAACTATTGTACTCAGTATTTCCATATCCTTTTAAAACCTCATATTAGAATAGAATAAGCAAATCATCCAACCAAAAAAAAAAATGTATTCAAACAAAAATAATGATGAATAACTCACAGACAGATAAAGTGTACGAACAAAAACACGTGTGCACAGCTGCCGCCTGTGACTAGCAATCGCCACAATAAGCGCGCTTACTTAGATTAAAAATAATTAATACAATTGTGTGTGTGTGTGTGTGTGTGTGTGTACAATCATTTTCAAGCGCATTTAAATGTCAAAACATGTTTTTTTTTTAGAAAACTAACAGATAGATGAGCGTTAAACGAGGGACGCAATCTTCAAGGTTTCAATCTTCAAGAGACGCAATCTTCAAGCGGTAACTAAGTGGTTAATAAACATCTCTTTATTAAAAGTCATTTCTTTGTGTTTTTCCTATACATCATGTCATGTAATACCACTTCACAATGCACTTCGTAATATTTATTTACCTTAATTATTTTTTCCGTTTTTTTTAAATATTATTTATTTATATTACCTTACTTACTTTTATAACTCAATTTACGTATAAACTGATTGGTAAATAATATTATATTAATATGTGGTTTGTCACAGCCATTGCACTGCACCACTCATCCCTATCATCCTCCTCGGAGACTAGAACGGCAGTGGCCCCGTGACCTGTTATAAACGCGTGACAGTCCTGGCAATGACCAGTTTCTCCAATCATGTCCAGGGCGTATGTGGCTCTCGCGCTCTTGGTCAGCCTCCACTGGCTCGTATCCGGTGACGCGGCTGACAGAGGAACGTGGGGGACTTCTCAAGACTCCGCCTCCTCTTTTGCATAGCGAGGGAGGTGATAACCATGTAGATTCGGGAGGTCTCTGGGCTGTTTGTAAATAATGTATGAATGAAAAATTGTAAATATGCTATGAATGAGATCATTTATCACAATTATTTATTTCCCAATAAGGCAGATTGTAATTTTATCATAATAAACCTTTTTAATAATAAATAAAATAATATTTTGTTAGTATTTTTGTATATACAAATGATTCCGTTTCAGAGTTTAATAAAACATTAACAAACATTTTTATACAAATAGTTTTATATAAATATTTATATACCATAGAAAATAGACCTATTGAGCTAAGCCATTTTGTCCCATTTATTGACAGCTACAAGCCAGACAGAAGGCCTTTGTATAATATGCAGCGGCCGGTATGTCACAACTTTAACAATAACGCCCTTGACTGGCGGGTTATATAAATCCTTTTCTAAATAAGTAAGGTCTAATTGGGAAAATATGCGAAGGAGCCAAGGTCGTTCTCTGGTCAGTCCAGTTTTACCCGTGCAAACTCGAGAGATAGGGATTTATCGAGTCCTAAAAGGGGGATACTCTCCAGAAGGGGACAAATCTGACAGGAACAATTTCTTGCTTACGAAAGCGAACTAGGAATCCAGGAGATATTTCGAAAAGTAAAATTAAAATGCCAAAAAGAAGCATGATCAACTTCAGGAAAGTGTTTTTTAATATTTTTTTATTCGAAACCCCTTTATTTAAACAGTTTTACAAACAAATGAACAAAAGCATGAACAAATGAAATGGGACGTGGTCTATGGTGACTAAGTCGTCAGACTGCCTAGTGGATCTTGCGTAACACACTACAGTAAACTATAAAGGATTGTGAATTTCAATAACTACACTCTTTAAACAAAAGTAACTACTATGACCAACTAATACAACACAACCACAATTCAATAATTTGTTTGTTCTTAAGCAATAGCTCCTGAAACTACTTTTTTTTTTTTTTTAATTATCTAAAACCAAACATTCATATAAAAAACTAAACATCTGTCACTTAATTGAAATGTCCTGCTCCATTTAGAATAAGTATTCCATAATCTAAATAAATATATAATATTGGTAGCCAAAAAAAAAAATAATAATAAAATAACTTTCCATGTGTAAATAAAAATGTTTATGACTATTACCTTTTTATAAATCTACAATGTTTTAGTCATATCTGAGAAAATGTAATGTAATTAATTATTAATTGTAATTAGTTATTAAAAGGACCAAATGCGTCATGACTCGCCGACTGAAGCAGTCAGAAGCGTCATAACGCCCTTTCATCATGTCATAACGTCCTAGATTCTACATCTAATCAATTCGTAACAAATGTCTAAATAATTTAACCATTTAATTATATATATATTCATTTTAGTTTATCATAAATTTTATATTATTTTATTAGTTTTTTTCCTAAATGCTAAAATTTGCAATGAAATTCGTATTAGTCTTTGAATTATTTTTATCAAATAATTTCTATAATTTCAATTTGTAGAAATGATCTGTATTCTTATTATTATTTATTGCTATAACACTTATTAGAAGTCCCCCCTCCCAAAAAAAACCCTTTATTTCTAATTTTTTACAATATGTGAACAAAATTCAGTGATCAAATAATTACAATGTTCTCCTCTTACTGCATACGAAGATGCATTCGAAGGGGGGGAGAATTACAATATTAATATTCTATTGGAAGTTAGAAAGTCAATAAAAAAATACAGGACTAGGTGATGGGGCTCACCTTCGGTTTACAATGTGGGAACTACAAACTAAAACCTAAACCTAGAATCTAAGACTAAAGCGTTCCTGCCACTACAGCGTCCTGCCATCGATAGGGGAACGGAGCGGGGGTTATCGTGTTAAACACCGGGTTTGGCAAGTACTGTAGTGGGTTAAAAAATTTGATATGTCTACGCTGGATGAATTCATCCACCGTAGGCAGCTCAAAGATCTCGTGAAGCTCACTGTTTCTTCGCTGCTCGAATGAAGTACCTCTGACCACTTTCATCAGTATACCGTTTTGGAATTGTTGTAGTTTCTTAGCTGTCGTATACGTCAAATGAAACAGCGGTGCAACATACAGCAAAGCAGACCAGAGTACACTCTTGTAAATCAATAGCTTTAGGCGCAGTGATAGATTGGGGGAAGTCAATAAATGCTTAAGCCGGTAAGATTTCGTGCGTGTTAGCTTCAACTTCTTCGCAAAATGGTTACTAAAATAGAGATGGCTGTCCATTTTAATCCCCAGATATACCAGGTTGATGGCTGGTGAGCTTTGCTGCGTTAGAAGTTGTCTGTTTTATAATGCTTTTGTATCATTACCTGTTTTTTACTAGCACAGATTGGATGTTGCGCAACTTTGATGACATGTCTCCCTCAATATTTGCCTTAGCGATGATCTTAATTTTATTTGTGAACATTTGTATTATATTATAAACAGTCTGTCTCATTTGAAATGTCAAATTTTACTATTCGATTTGTAAATAAGGTTTTTTTTTCTTTACTGGGTTTTCATTTTATTTTTTCCTACCATTTATTAACCCAGCTCTTTAGTGAGATAAAATTATAGCTATCACAATAACATAGCAAGTATACCAGAACATGTAATAACAATTATGTAACAAGTTGAATTGTGAATCTTTCTCTTCCTCTCTCATTGTCGCTCCAGCGGGATGAACAGAAAGTTGTGGATCCAAATAGTCCAGGTCAACGAGGAAAATGAAAATAAATTGGAGCTTGCGAAAATACAATTATGCTTTCCCGGTTCCTAACTGATCATTAATATATTTTGCTCGATCCATCTCATCTAAAATTAAATTTAATTAAATTCATTGACTGACCCCCAGATTTTTTTTTTATCCAAAGCGATTTCAGGAGCTAATCAAGCGGTTGGAGCGTAGTAATAACCCCATTATTTCGTATCGATCCTCTAAAAGTACACCTTAATAAACGAGTCTTTAGCCCTCATTCTACCATGGTGGTAAAATTATTTTAATTAATATAGAATAATAAGCTACATCATTTTTTTCTTTTTCCTTTTTTTTTATCATCTATACTCATTTTCGATTTTGTTTCTGTAACTTTTTGTTATTTGTACCCGCGTTATTATTTATTATCAAATCTGCTTAATGTTATTTTTTTTCCCTGTCAGCTAGGCATTCCTATTGTGTTCCTTCTATTCTCCAATTCTCAATTGAGAACCAATATTTTTGGCCAATAAATGCAATTAAAGTTCATTACATATTTTTTATGAACTTAGCTTACTACAGTAAATTTCACTATTCATGTTAATGCGAGTAATCCTTTCACCCTTGATGTGTCTTGACGTGTTCAATCTAAACGTTTGTAACTATCTCAATCTATCAGAACTATCGCATGGACACCCACCTGCTCCTCCCACTCTACCAAAAGGCCACACTTTGTGGAAAGTATTCTGACCCTAAAGGCGTACTTTCAAGAGTTGAATGCCCTCTGTCCAGTCCCTTATTCTCCTGGGATTCGCATCTTTTCCTCAAGGAGTAACTCCTGCCCCGTGTTAAGACAGCCCTCATAACTTGAAGGAGTTATGGAATGTCATTCTCTTCGAGGTACAGGTAATCTACAGTCTAGAATCCCCAGGAGGGTTTTGCAAAATCATCTGTACTCAATTTGGTTTTTGTTTCAATATCTATTTTTTGGTTATTTGTAGCCTCCTTATTAGTTATTATCGAATCTGTTTAATGTTATTTTTTATGGCTAAGTTCATAAAAAATATGTAATGAACTATTTCGACTGTAGAGGATCTACAATGGAAGTGTTTGGGGATTTTTTCAATTAAACAGGATTAAATGTGGAACAACTTTCAAAATTAATTTTTTTTTTTTACAATAATTATAACTTATAAATGTATTGATGTAACATAAATTTTATGAACCCAAAGGATATAGAACATAAATGAACAATATTTAGCGATGGTATATCGAGAGTGCATGGATTTCATAAATACGTATTGTGAAAACACTGCTCATGATTTCAACTCTTAAATACTCCATTTAATTTACTGAAGCTTGCCATTAACGAAAAGTCACATTATTATTTTAGTTGTCAAAACTTAAGATTACTATTTAAATTATTTTTGCAAGTGCCCATAAAATTTGGAAAAATAAAAATCATTACTTTAAGCCTTAAATGGACTTGAGACTTTTCACGGGTATAATATAATTTACTTTAAATACCAATCGTGTGTTTCCAGTTATTGTGGGATTTCAAATTGATTGCACACATGCATACTTAAAGACCAATGGAAAACTTTTGAATGGAAGTAAAGCCTGTCAGTTTGTGTCTGGAGCTTAGTCAAGTGCTTGGTACAGTAAAATCAAAGGACGTGGCAGCAACCCACTCTACATACGCCGTGACATCATTCCCAATGCCTAATGCAACAATATTCGTCTTGAAAGCAACAATAACCTTATTTTAATAATGCAGAAGTTTCAGTTTGTAGAAAGTGTAAACAATACAGTTCAGTGGAGAATTCTCCGGTGTTTGACTGTGACCTCGGGCCGTGAAAGGAGTCGAGGTCAAGATCAGGGGACATTCCTCTACTCGCTGTCACATGCCTGCTACATGCTCTGGTGACGGCATATGCCAGTATACCTGCCAAGTACAAGTCTCCTGGCATATGACCTATGTCATTATTGTGAAATTTATTCTATCAATTCCAGATTAACAACCACCTTTTATGAAATATTTCTTCATTCAAAAATCAATAGCCTAGCCATTTTCTTATTTTAATTTACACTGACTATTTTTTTTTAATATCTATGTAAAGAACATTTCTTGTAACATTTCTCTTAATTTTAAAATCCACCGTGAACAGATGACCTGGGTGGCGGCAGCAGACAACTAAATATCGTGACGATAGGTTATACAGAGAGCGCTAAAGTGAAATTTGGTGACGTGTAAAGTTAAAGTGAGGAATTAAAGAGAAATGTGAAGAAAGAATCAATATTTCAAATAAATCCTTTAAATGTTATTTACAATTATTATTTCATCTGTCTGGATAATTTTAAGAATTCCTAAATGAAAACTAGATAAGATTAATTTTCACTCCGATTGACTTGACTCGCATTTTTTTTAAACGGCCTCAACAAAAGACTAAATTAAACTTTAGTCAATAAAATAAGATGAAGACAAAAGACAAGAGAAAACAGCGCATAAATGTATAACAAAACAGAGCACACAATTACAAAATTTTCTCTAAAATATTTATTAGAAGTCAAAAATAATTTTCAGAACTTTATTGTGAAATAATTACAATCTGCCTTTTATAAGGCAATAATAATACAGATAAATGATCTCATTCATACCATATTTACAGTCATCATTCACTCGCTCATTCATACTAGGACATGATTGGAGAAATTGGCCATTGCCAGGACTCCCACTGTCACGCGATTATAGCAGGTCACGAGGCCACTGCCGTTTCAGTCTCCGAGGAGGATTATAGGGATGAGTGGCGCAGTGCAAAGACTGTGCTACAGGATTAGGGTGGTTGGAAAGGCTACTGTGGAATTTCATAAACTTGGAAGGGATGAGTTCTAGAATGTAGGGTATATTAAGGTCGTTATGAAGGGTTTTGTTGCTGACATAATAAGGGGCATTTACTATTGTTCTCAGGACTTTGGATTGAAAGGATTGGATACGCTTGATGTTCGACTTTTTTGCTGTCCCCCATAGCTCTATTCCGTATGTCCAGATTGGTTTAAGTATAACTTTGTAGATTAGTAGTTTATTTTCTATTGAGAGATGGGATGTCCTTTGAAGTAGTCTGTACAGTTGTCCAAAGCGTCTGTTTAGTTCTTGTCTTTTTAGTCTCGTATGTGGGTTCCAGGTCAGTCGTTTGTCGAGATGGAAGCCTAAGTACCGTACTGTCTCGGTTACTGGGAGAGGAATAGAATTAAAATAAACTAATGGACAAGTCTTGCGACAAAGGGTGAAGGTAATGTGGGAGCATTTTGCTTCATTAACTTTGATCCGCCATTGATTGCACCAATACTCGATCTCGTCAAGGTGTTTTTGAAGGTTATGGGATGCTATGTCGGGGTCTGGGTGGGATGACAAGACTGCAGTGTCATCTGCAAATGTAGCCAAGAAGGTGTTGGAAGTAGAAGGGACATCAGCGGTGTATAGGTTATAGAGGATGGGGCCTAGGACACTGCCCTGTGGAACTCCTGCATTTATGGGATAGTAGTTAGAGTATTCTAAGCCACAGCGGACTTGGAAGAAGCGGTTTGAAAGGTAGGACTGTAGGAGAAGTCAAAAATATGATTATTTTACCACAGGAAATATAACAACGCCGGGCTAAAACAGATTTAGAAATGAGTACGGATTAAATGTAGGTGACCTAGTTTATCTAGGATATGGAAACCAATTAAATAGAAAAAAATTGGGCCGTATAAGATACACTTGACAACAACAACTTTATTATGATAAAATTACAATCTGCCTCATTAGGCGATAAGTAATTGTGATAAATGATTTCATTCGTAGCGAATTTAAAATGTTTCATTCACTCGCTCATACATACAGTATTTATAAACAGCCCAGATACCTCCCAAGTCCGCATGGTTGTTACCTCCTCGCGTGCAATAGAGGAAGTGGAGTCTTGGGAAGTCCCGCATGCTACTCCGTCAGCCCCGTCGATGGATACGACCCAATAAAGGCTGACCAAGAGCGCAAGAGCCACATACGCTCAGGACATGATTGGAGAAACTCGCCATTACCAGGACTCCCACTGTCACGCATTTATAGCAGGTGTAACGACTGCGCTACAGGATTAGGGTGGTTGGATAGGTTACTATGCAATTTTATGAACTTGGAAGGGATGATTTCAAGATTGTAGGGTATATTAGGATCATTATGAAGGATTTTGTTGCTGAGGTAATAATGGGCATTTACTATTGTTCTCAGAACTTTAGATTGAAATGATTGGATACGCTTTATGCTCGACTTTTTTGCTGTCCCCAATAGCTCTATTCCGTATGTCTAGATTTGCATAAGTATAACTTTGTAAATTCGTAATTTGTTTTCTATTGAGAGATGGGATGTCCTTATGGGATGAAGTAGTCTGTGCAGTTAACCAAAGCGTCTGTTTAGTTCTTGCCTTTTTAGCATCGTGTGTGGGTTCTATGTTAGCCTTTTGCCAAGATGTACCTAAGTACCGTACTGTCTCAGATACAGGGAGAGGAATGTAATTAAAAAAAACTATTGCTCAGGACTTGCGGCAGAGGGTAAAGGTAATGTAGGAACAATTTGCTTCATTAACTTTAATTCGCTATGGTTGCACCAATACTCGATCTCATCAAGGTGTTTTTGAAGAGTTTGGGATGCTATATCGGGATCTGGATGGGATGAAAGGACCGCAGTGTCATCGTATAAGATACAAAAAAAAATTCAGGTTTAATTTATGAAATAAACAGTGGTCACAAAACAACAGAATCGAACCATTTCCACATCACGAAACTAAGGAGGGAGATGTAAAGAACATGTTTTGTAACGTTTTTCTTAATTTTAAAATCCACCACGTACGGATGACCTGGGCGAGAAGGGGAGAGAGTGGTGAAGTGTATAAGTGAAATTTTGATTTGTGTATATAGTTTTGTTTTGTTGCTGTTTGTCCCAGAGGGGACCAGGACTGTTTCCTGACTATTTTCTCTCCTCTGTACGATAATTTTCTGTTTCCTTGTAGTTCCGTTTAATTTTGTTTAACTTTAAGTTTCGTTTAATTTTGTACTTATAATGTGTTATGGAATGAAATAAAAAAAGAAAAACAGAATTCCCAAGGTGCGCTGACCGTTGCAAACACCCATTGCACGGAATACGCGCACCATAGTCGACGAGCAGACCCATGCGCCCGCTTCACGGGCCATGAGGATTCCCCGTGTGGGCAAAAGCCCAGGAAGGGGTAAAAAAAAAAAAAAAAAAAAAAAAAAAAAAATTATATTTATAAAAACGAAATAATAGAAGTAGAAAATCGAGGTTTTAAGAGAAATGGTAGACACGCAATTAACTAAATAGATATAAAATATTTATCTATAATAGATTCATCGATCATTTTACGACGTCAGAAGCCGAAGTTGAAGAGTTGTCGGGAGAAGAAGTAATTAACTAATCAAATTAAAACGTTGTCTCTGCTTATTTTGGGAACGGCCCCCGCAGGTTTTGTGTTAAAAAAAAAACAGGAAAAGTGAAAAAAAAAAAAATGAAACATCAAACACTAAAAGGAAGAGGATATAAAAGATTAAGATTACTGGGGGGGGATTTCCTTTTCCAGGGTAATTCTAGATCCACCCCCATCCCTTCCCCCCCAACCTTCCGTGCTGAAATCTCCTCTTTAAATGAAATGGAGAGATTTCCCTGTGGATACAGAAGAATATTTTATATGATTCAATTCACAAAATAAACTGTATCAAAATGCTTAGTATACAATAACTTTAATTTCTAAATACAATAGAAAACTATTGAATGCGAAAACTGGCATTTTTTCTATGAAAAGAACTATTCTATAATTTGGCAGCATAATTTTAGAATAACTATGTTTATTCAACTTTTTTTATTGTTCTATTGTTTTTTACAGCAATTATCTGTGAGAAGTCAAAAGAGGCTATAAATTTGACGATTATCCCGCCAAAACATTATTCCAAAACCGAAAACAAAAAAATTGTTCATGTTCAATACTTTATCTTAATGTGAATGAGAGCATTTATCTTAATTACTTATTGCCTTATAAAAGGCAGATTGTAATTTTAGCACAATAAAGGAAGTAAAGTATACATTTATGTTAAATTGTGGTATCTTAATATGAAATTATACCGAGAAAAAAACTGAAAATAAATAGCACAATGAACCACCTATGTATCGGCATTTAAACTGGTTCAGATCAATTTCTAATGCATGTACTTTGTTAGGCTGCTGTCGTGAATTTAATTCATTACTTTTGGAATATAACAACAGACTACTCTCAAATAAACTCAGAAACTATTTGAGATTAATTTCTTGATTTTCCTCATTAAATATTCTTAAGAACATTCCCCTGACACTAAACAATGGTTTAGGAACACTGAAATATTCAATCGTCTTGATGTCCCCTCCACCGACCATTAGGTTCTAACTCTTTTCCTTAGTACAATTCACCAATTTCCTTCTTATTTTATCAGGAGTACTAATGGTTCTCTCTTCTCACTCCTGAATCTGTGAAATTTTTCAAAAGACGACACAAAGACTTCTTAGGATCTGGTTTGGAGGCACCGTTTCCACAAAGTCATCCCAAAATTCGAAAATCAGTTACCTCGGCATCTCAAATACTGAATCCAATTCATACGCGGATTGAGAACAGATTAGCAAATAATCCAACACCCTGCTGATTGTCGCTCTTACATTCATTATAGAAGATTGGTATTTGGAAAAGTTTATGATAAAATACTTCTATATTATTTTCATTGTAGGAAATTTTCCCCATAAAAGTTACA
Organism: Acanthosoma haemorrhoidale; assembly: GCA_930367205.1. Taxonomy (NCBI): domain Eukaryota; kingdom Metazoa; phylum Arthropoda; class Insecta; order Hemiptera; family Acanthosomatidae; genus Acanthosoma; species Acanthosoma haemorrhoidale. Next base: position 103,456,244 of record OV884014.1, on the reverse strand, counting down.
CTTCGAGTCCAATAAACACGCCGTATGTGGAGCTATGAGCCTCAATAGTATCATATTAGTCAAGTCATGCCTGCACTGTTCCTTAGTGGTCGCACAGACCAGTTGTCCTTGGCTCTAAGGCTGATCTAGCAGTCGTGTCCCTACTCAGGCAATGTCCTCCTCTTTCTGCATGATCGTTAATATGCTGCAGGTTCGAGAACTTACACCGCTGAAGGTCGAGGTCCCTTGTTTTACCATCCCCGGTTATTGTCCATAGAGGAGAAACCTAAAGGTACTATTAACGTTCTATGCAAAATCTTTAAAGAAACCACTTGCGGAACTACACTAGATTTACGAGAATCGTCCTTCATTGGATTACATAAAAATATTGGAACTATCATTCCTAGGGCGAAAGTCTTTCGTACTTCTATCTACCTGTTGTATGATAGTGTTCCTGAAAATATTTCGGACAAGAATATTCTATAACGTTTGAAAATATGCGTTTTAGTTTTAAGTTAATCAGGGAAAGCATGGAATGAAATGAACATTAAAAAAGTCTGGAACTTCTAGCTAACTTTTCGAATTTCTCATGCCCAAGCTCAGGATCTATTTCACATAAAAAGTCTAAAGAACAATTAAATGAGCAACTAAAAAAATATTGAAAGATATATTAAAAAACACAGTAGAAATAGGATTTGAATTTTATTTATTGAAAGTTGTTTTTCTTTTTAAATTTTACTTATTAAAATAATTTAACGAATAAAATTAGCAAAGTTCATAAAATTCCATAGTAACCTATCCAACCATCCTAATTCCCTAGCATAGTCATTCCACCGCACCACTAATTCCCATAATCCTTCTAGGAGACTAAAACAGCAGTGGCCTCGTGACCTGCTATAAAAGCGTGACAGTGGGAATCCTGACAATGGCCAGTTTCTCCAATCATGTCCTGAGCGTATGTGGCTCCCGCGCTCCGTCAGCCTCCGCTGGCTCGTATCCGTGGCTGACAGAGGAGCGTGGGAAACTTTCCAAGTTTCGCATGTGAGGGAGGTGACAACCATGGGGATTTGGGCTGTTTGTAAATACTGAACGAATGAGCGAGCGAATGAAAATTGTAAATATGGTATGTATAAAACATTTATTACAATTACTTATTGCCCAATGAGGCAGATTGGAATTTTATCATAATAAAGTTGTTTTTATCAAAATAAGCAAAGCCAGCCTCCGTCTACGAGACACCAATCTTAGCTTTTAAGAGTGACAAATACGTGTTGAAAGCGCTTCTAAGATCTAAGATATCTATAATTTGTGGGTAGGTATATTATCAAATCAATCAACAAAATGAAGTATTTTATATCAAAAGTATAGTTTTTTACTATCATTTGATGTATATTACGCAGAAGAATTCACGAAGACCCTTATATATTCTTTAAAATTCTCAATGTATGCATAGATCATTAAATTTCCAGTATTTATACACTGAAAATTTGGTCTATTTGTTGTTTACTTTCCTGTAACTGACTACTCTTAAGTAAACACTTGCACTTAAGAAGACAACTTCTTTAGATACAATCATGAAAAGCAAACACCAATGTTGCCAGAGCCCTAATAATGCGTCATTCCGATATTAAAGAGCGTAGCTCACTTACAACCTTGTATCTGCCAACCTTTTTGCTAAATTTGTATCAACGTGTGCTCCGGAATTTTTTTTAAAACATATCTTATTTCATTTAAATCACGTTTATTGGCCAAATGATATATACATAATGATAACATTATCATTAATTATTGGCATATTAATTAAAAAAGTATAATCTTCCGTGAAAGGAAACTAATTTATATCTCCATTTTTTATAATTGAAATGAAGTGAGAGAGGGCTCTACAGGTTGCCGTCACTTTCAAACTGAAATCAAAGCTAAATTCATTTCACGGCAGAACCACGAAACGATGTAAACGAAACCGAAATGATTTGTCGATTGAGTTTACACGGATTCAGTCCGACGAGTGAGCAACATCAAACGCTCACAGTAGGAAATAATTTCGAGGTGCCTTACAACTGTAAATAGCATTCAGGCGAGAGGATTTCAGCTAAAGAGATAATTAATTGAGAGACTAGGCTCCAGTCGATTGAATGGATGGCTCAATTGAATGAGCGTAGATAACGTGGGCTTAAGTCCAGACCTTATCCCCTTGTTACAAAATTAATATATGCCACTAAATATAGATTCTACAAACGAATCTATTTACAATTGTTTCGTTATATTTCCTATAGCTTGGCTACACTTTATAGTAATATCTTTATTGAAAAAAAATTACAATTTGCTTTTTCCAGCATTAATAATTGTGCTGAGAGATCATTCATACCTTATATACAATTCCATTCATACCTATATACAGTCCATTCATACCTATATACATACAGATTCAGCCCAGGAGCCCCCCCGCCCCCGAAGCCAATCCCCCAGCAAGCTGGCGGAAAGGCCGGAAGCAGCGAAGCTCCCCCCGCCCCCTCTCCGGCCGTGGCGCCATCCGGCGCAGGCCAAAGAGAGGGCAAGAGAGCCACACACGCTCAGGACATGAGTGGGGATGATGGCCAGTGCCAGGACCCCATGACATAGAATGTCTATTTATAATAGGTCGCGAGGCCACCGCCGTTTTAGGCGTCGAGGAGGATTGTAGGGATGAATGTTACTGGATATGGAGTCGACCAAAGGATTCGGATGTGCGGAAAGGTTTTGGTGAAATTTGGAAAATCTTGAGGGTATAAGGTCGAGGACAGTTGGTACATGGAGATCTCTGTGAAGGGATGAGTTTTTAATATAAAAGGGTGCGTTGACTATGTATCTGAGGACTTTGGATTGGAATGTTTGGATACGTTTGATGTTCGATGGTTTGGCTGTCCCCCATAACTCTATTCCGTAAGTCTAAATTGGTTTTAATAACTGTTTGTATACGTGGAATTTGTTTTCTAGTGTGAGGTTAGAGTTTCTGTTCAGTAGTCTGTATAACTGTCCAAACCGTCTGTTCGATTCTTGTCTTTTAAGTCTTGTGTGAGGGTTCCAAGTCAGTCTTTTGTCTAGATGAAAACCTAGATATCTAACTGTATTGGACATGGGAAGCGGAATTGAATTGAAGGTTACGGACGGGCAGGATCCTCGACGGAGAGTAAATGTGGTGTGAACGCATTTGCCTTCATTGACCTTGATGCGCCAGATGTTGCACCACTTCTCTATCTTAGTGAGGTGATTTTGGAGGTTGTAGGATGCCGTTGACGGATTGGGATGTGACGAGAGAATTGCTGTGTCGTCAGCAAAAGTTGCAAGGAAGGTGTTAGGACTTAACGGAATGTCAGCAGTGAAAAGGGTATACAGGATAGGGCCAAGGACGCTGCCTTGAGGAACTCCTGCTTCTATGGGGTAATAATCGGAGTATTCTGAACCACAACGGACCCGAAAGAACCTGTTAGACAGATATGATTGAAGGATTAGATAAAGGGTCTGCGGTAAGGAGATTTTTAGTTTGTAAAGCAAACCTGGGTGCCATACCCGGTCAAAAGCCTGAGCTACGTCCAAGAAAGCACCCGTGCAGTAGTGTTTGCTTTCAAGTGCGGAGGATATATGGTCAACAACGCGAAGGCCTTGTTGAGCAGTGGAGTGTCTGAAGCGAAAGCCAAATTGATGGTTAGGAAGAAGGTTTTTGGATTCAAATATAGGCAAAAGGCGTTTGAGTAGGATTCTTTCAAAAACTTTTGAAAGGATTGGAAGTAGACTGATTGGGCGGTAGGATGAGGGATCATTTGGGGACTTTCCAGGTTTCTGAAAGAGGACGATAATGGAATATTTCCAGAGAAGTGGGTAGTGGGTGGTGCTAAGGATACAATTAAATATATAGGTGAGGAAAATTATTGCTTTGGGTGGGAGTTGTCGAAGGATCTGAGCAGTGAGAAGATCGTATCCAGGAGATTTACGGAGTGGTAGGTTTTTTAAGTGGTATTGGACCTCGGAGGGATTGACTGCCTTTGGAGGAAGTGAAAGAGGAATCGGAGAAATAAGGAAATCTTCGACCTTCGTATCGTGGGATGGATTATGCTGGTTGGGATGAGGTGTGAAAGTATGTGAGAGGTGCTGTGCGAATGCTTCAGATCTCTCTCCATCTGACGCAGCCCAGGACCCATCGCCACGACGAAGTGGATGTGAAACATAATGGTATTTTAGGATATTTTGGGTAGCTCTCCAGAGAGAGTTGTCCTGAGTGGATAAAGAGGATAGGTAAGAATTAAATGTTTGGGATCGGAAGGTTGCCAACTCTCGCTTTAACAATTTACAGTTTTGATTGTAACAGCGGCGATCGGCAGGGTGTTGGGTTCTTTGCCATAAAGCTTTGGAGCGGCGTTTGATGTGGATAAGGTCGAGTAGGTTTTGAGGTAAAGAAGTTTTGTTCTGGGCATACGGGGGAGGTCGAGGCTTTGAAGCATTCCATGCACATTGTTGGATTAAGGTAGTAAGGGAATGTACGGCATGGTCTAGATCATGAGGTGTTTTTAGGGTAACTTTGAGGTCAATGGAATTAGTTAGAAGTTCACGGAAGTGGTCCCAGTCGACTGGACCTCTGATGAATGAGGGAGGAGGTAGTTTGGGGATGGGGTGTAACGAAAGAGTGAGGAGTAGAGGGCTATGGTCGGACGACAGGTCATCGAGCCGTGTAGTGGACGAATTTATCGATCCTATTCCATGGTGGATGAAGAAATCAAGGATGTCAGGATTTCGATAGGGATCTGCAGGCCAATAGGTAAGAGTCTGAGGAGAGAGAGGGGTGGAGTTTGTGGATAAGAGTGCAGATAACAAAGCTCGCCCTCGGGAGTTGGTGGTTCTAGAGCCCCACTGTTGGTGCTTTGCGTTGAAATCTCCACCCACAAGGTAGTGATGTCCAATTGAGTTAAGAAAGGAGGTAAATTGTGAGTTGGAAATAGACTTGTTAGGTGGACAATACGCTGCAGCTATGGTGAGGGGGAAGGAAAATGTGCGGATTGACACAGCTGTGGCTTGTAGGAAATCATGGGCAATCAATGGGACGATGTGGTGGGAAAGGGAATGGTGGATAAGGACAGCAGTACCAGCATGTGATGTTCCATCAGGGTGGTCTGTTCTGTAAACCTGGTACTGTGGGATTTTGAGGGATCTGTTAGCAGTCAGTCGCGTTTCAGTAATGAGTGCAACGTCAATGTTTTTTTCATTTAGTAATGTTGTCAGTTCGTTTGTGTGATTTCGAACACCATTGGCATTCCAAAGAAGGATAGTTAAGGGTTTTTTATTCATTTGGGAGAGCTTGGAATGAGGTGGGAAACATGATTGGTGAGCAGTGAAATAAGAGGAGTGATAAGAGTTCTGAAGTCGGTGAGAAAGGATGTAAGAAGGCTAGTGAGATCTGTGGAGTTGGGAGGGGGAGGAATTTGGTGTATGTGAGGCTGAGGTAAATGCTGTGGTTGAGGGAGGGGAGGAGGCGGTGCCTCGGATAATGTCTTGCGTCCACCTGACACTATGTTGGCGAATGAAGTGGAGTCATTCACTTCTCTGGCTGGAACGCTTCGCGGTTTCACTACTTGTTCTACCACGAGTGGGCGGCGTTGTTGTTGGAGGCGGTTCTTCAGCACTTTATATGCTTCGCAGCCTTTGTAGTTGGCAGGGTGGTCTTGCTGGCACAAGGCACATACAACGGGGGATTGGCGAGGCTTCTTGCAAAGCTCGCTCTTGTGCTTGTCTCCGCACTTCACACACCTAGGTATGTGGTGACAGTACGAACGACTGTGGCCATATTCCTGGCAGTTGTGGCACTGAACTATGTCACGCCTGGGATGTGGTTTTTCCACCTTTACTCTAGTGTAGTAGAGGTAGTTCACATTGTAAATTTTTTCCACTCCTGGCGTTTTTTCGAGGTCAACGAAAAATAGTGGGAGTGGCGTTTTCACCGGAGTGTCCATGTCCTTGTCCTCCCTGAAGACATTGACTACCTGTCTTGCATTGAACCCTTGGGCACTCAGTTCTTCTATAATTATATCAACTGGGGTCGTCGGGTGAAGGTTCCTAATAACAACCCTCAAGGATCTATCTTCCTTTAGCTGATATGTGTGAAACTCAGCTTTTGTATTTTCCAGATACTTAACAATCGCTCTATATGTATCTGAATTGTCTGGCGTGATCCTAGTATCTCTGCTTCTATTGAGGCAGGTAAACTTACCAACCCCAACAATTTTTTTTAATTGATCGCATAGTATTTTAAAAAAAAATGGTCTCTTCTAGAGTAATAATAATAATAAATAAATAAATTTAACTGTTTTTACTAAATAAAGCCCAAAGAAACCCCCCAAAAAAAGGTAAAACAAGAAAATAAAAACAACAATCTGGAGAAGTCTGTGCAGTAAGTCATTAGGGAAAAAACAATAAAATTAAAAAAAAAAGAGAGATATAAACTAGCAGCCAACATTGATCTATGTATAGTAAATATAATAAATAAACATATTATCTCAATGTAAAAATCAAATAAAAATAATTAATACAAAACTAATAGTCTGAAAATATAAAATAAAGAATGAGTGAATCGATCCCTGACTAACGAGTGTTTCTTTGGATAGATGGAGAAGGAATAAAAGATCTTTGAGAGTTCGTAAGGATGGAGCTTGGCGGGTATTAGGAGCTGGCGAGTTCCAAAGAGAGAGCGAGCGAACAAGGAAGGGCCGATCGTATGCTGGAGTTTAAAGGTGAGAGAGACTGGAATCATGTATTCCGAGAGTGGACAGAGGATTTGAACTGTAGAATATTCTATGTTTAAAGGGGTGACGCGAATCAATGGTTTGAAAAAGGAATGAGCTGTGGAAATATTGTGCAAGGAAGGAGAGGAACAGCCACCCGAATGTAGAGGTGGGAGACATGGGTGCGCCATGGAGTCCCATTGACAAATCTAACGAAGCAATTCATGATTCACTTCAATCTGTTATCGAGTCCCGTTGCGAGACCCTCGTACACAGCACAACCATAGTCAAAGTGAGGGAAGAAGCAAGGAGTTTGCGTGTAGGCTGAGAAAGCAGATGGCGAGAGCGATGGACTAGTTTGAGGGTACATATTGGCCGACAGAAAATTTGAGAGAAGTTCTTTCCAAGGAGGGTTTGGTCAATGATTATGTATAGGTTTTTGACGCTAGGTCAAAATCTGACGGGAAGGTTAAGGGGTAAAGCGGGAATGGAGGAACTACAGAACTCAGGAGGAAACTGGAGCGTATAACAACTTCCTGGGTGTTCGTTGCATTTAATCCCACTTTATTCAGGTTTTCCCAGGCACTGATCCGATCTAAGACTACCCGAGATTGGAAAAACGGAGCTAAAAAAATCGGATAGATTAGGGTATCGTCAGCGTAAAGCGTAAATGAAGAGAACAATGATGAATAGAGTGAGATAGATGAGATACGATTACTAGGATACTCCCGAGGAAAGCTGATAGGAGTTGATTAGGGATTATCTGTGCTACTTGTGAACGGTTGGAAAGAAATGATCAAAACAGTGAATAGATTTATTGGAGAAGGTTAATGTTTTTAACTTGGAAAGAAGGATTGTGTGGTCTATGGTATCAAATGCATTGGGCAAGTCTATGAGAATTAGGACTGTTAGTTCTTGCTGATAAAAAGCAGCATGAATGCCACTAATGATATGAGATTGTGTGGAATAACCGGGACAGAAACCAGATTGAAAAGGGTTGAGACTGTTGAAGGAAATTGGAGATTAGCGATTGAACTAGTCTTTCAGGTGATTGGTAGAGGTTAGAAAAGATGGATGGTTAGTCATTTGGTGGTTAGATTTTTTTTTTAAGACTTGGACTACAGATCTTTTCCAAGATGTTAAAAAAATTGAGTTTTTGATGACTTAGCTTCTCGGAGATTTTATCACAACCAGTAGCTTTAGTGTGTGCTTTCATTAGGGAGGTTATAAGGTCTGTGGGAGAAGAATATTTAAATTAAAAATCATTACCATTAAATGAGGGCTCGCAAGGACCATACGATGTGGGAGATGGTGAAGTGGTTGAGAAGGCAGAATATGAGCTTAGCTCATCAGTTTAAACGGGAAATCCCTGAAGAGGAAGCCCCGGAGGGGTCACAGACGGAAAGTTTTCGAAGAAGTTGCCATTTAGATTTGGAATTAGGAGCAGAAGAAAGGGGCTTTATGAAAATGCTTGTAATTCGCCTGCCGTAGTTGCGGAATACCCTGAACGCCTGATAGTCATCTGCATGCTTTGTGCGTCTCAAACGTCATTGGGGAGCCTCACGAAACAGGGCAGCGACGAAAGGTATAGGTTCTTAGGGGTGCGGGGTCCTTAAGGATATTAAGGGGGTTGTCAGTGAGAATGTTTGCCATCGAGCAGGGGTAGGTACTATTCCAAACCAAGGCTTCCGGTAAAATGTTTAAAGGAGGTCAGGTAATGGTATAAGAGAAAAACGTGGGGTTCGGATATTATAGGAAATTTCGATAAGGTCATGAGAGAGCAGGAAGGCAACAGACACCTGAGAAGAGGTGAGAAGATATTCAGACGAGTCTACGACGTTGAGATCCAGGCAAGTATCGGACATACGAGTGTGATGGATGGAAAGCAGTGAATGGGACAATGAAGAGATGGAGAGAAAATACTAGATCCGCTAGATATGGCTTTTCGTAGGATCCGATAGGAGCTTGGTTAGTATTTAGTTCACCTGAGTTGACAACAGTTTATGAGAGAAGAACGCCTACAATTATAGAACACCTAAAATCGTTTTCAAATTTTATATACAATAATGACCCGTTAAATAACGTTCTCTTCGTAGTCTAGAGTATTTTTGGCAGGGAATATGCTAGCAGTAGTGTTATTTAGAGAGAGAGAAGCCATCAAAGGTAGTTTGTAATTTGTTCTACTGTTTAATAAAGCACTGCTCACCGAAACGTCGTCTGTAGAACAGTTTCAATCAATCGGCTGCCCACAAATCTGTTGGTTTATTGCCTCGTGTGTCCTGCCCTCAGTGTCTCCATTGCCCAGATAATGAGCTACCGTGAATGAAGCCCTTTGTTGTTGCGAAAGCTCTTGTCAGCAAACACTCGACGAATAAATAACTCCAATAGCTGTTATTGAGCTGTAGAAAAAACAGTGTGCATCGGGTCCACTGACGCAGTGAAACAGCAAGGGTATTGTACATATTTATTGTTTTTAGTTTTCTGTTTGTTATTTAAAAAGTCAATCTGTTGAGGGGAGGCTCACTCGGGGAAGTCGCCAATCACTAGAAATATCCATCAAAATCCACAAATAATTACTAGATTCCTTTCAATCCAAAGTCCTGAGAACAATAGTAAATGCCCCTTATTATGTCCGCAACAAAACCCTTCATAACGACCTTAATATACCCTACATTCTAGAACTCATCCCTTCCAAGTTTATGAAATTCCACAGTAGCCTTTCCAACCACCCTAATCCTGTTGCACAGTCATTTCACTGCACCACTCATCCCTATAATCCTCCTCGGAGACTGAAACGGCAGTGGCCTCGTGACCTGCTATAATCGCGTGACATTGGGAGTCCTGGCAATGGCCAGTTTCTCCAATCATGTCCTATTGTATGAATGAGCGAGTGAATGATGAACTGTAAATATTGTATGAATGAGCGAGTGAATGATGAACTGTAAATATGGTATGAATGAGATCAGTTATTTGTATTATTATTGCCTTATAAAAGGCAGATTGTAATTATTGCACAATAAAGAATATGGAATTACTAGATACATTATTGATTCGTACACATATTTTTTAATCAGTCCATAATAATTTGCATCGAACTTGGACATTTCAGATAGTGAAAATATAACTAAGAGTGAATTTATTCCACTAAGAGTCATGACTAGTGACTTTTATCAAGGAAATTAAGGTGACACGTAATTCCAGGTTTATAAACGCTTGACTGAACCCCGTGAGCTGTACCGCTAAAATAATGAGGGAGCGAAAATACGTTTAAGCTCAACTTGGTTTTATAACGATCCCAATTTTCCCCGTGGTAAAAATAAAAGTCCCTCTACTATTAATAATTACCACCCATAAAAAAAAAAAAATAGAGTACTCACAGGATAGGGACTCGAACCACTTACTTATTACCTTTTGAGTAATTATTTTTTTAAATTAATTACAATTTTTACATGATGCTTTCTCCTTGTACTGCATTTTAAGGAGTGCATGTCTTAAAAAACTAACATCGGATTGCGGTTAAAAAGAAACCTCTTACCTCCCTCCTCCTAATATCTAGTCGGGTTCAACCTGCTGTTGTACCCTACACCAGTTCAGCATCTTCTTTGGCTATGGTCTTGCAGTCAATGTATGTCTTGTACAACATAGAGCACAGGAGGCTGAAAGCTGGGGTACAATTTGACCTGTAATTTGAGTTTTCTAGAGCTTGTTCGCTTACGTTATGTTACTATGTGAAAATATAAGATAGAATTTAATATATCTCTTTTACATTGTCAATTTTATTGCAGTATGAATCCTACTGTTATTAATAGTTATTTGTAATGCCTAGGTTAACTGAAAACCATTCTACATGTTTGAAGATATCTCCATCCTTTATTCTCTTTCAATAATAATCATTTACTGCATTAGGTAACAAAAGAGTGTAAAATGTAAACTATTAGTGATTATCTAAAGTTTAACCCGTTTACATATACTTACATACACCAATAGAATTTATTTTCACCCAAGAGGAATTAAATTAAGCATTTCGTTTTTATCTTTTCAAGAAAATAAGATTTCGCTCATGTCAGCCATCATTTTGACATGTCAGTACAGCATAGAATAAAGCAACGACTCAACAGTTACATTGACTCTGCCTGGTTCAAGGATTAAGTCATGCTACATTTCTCTCTCCGCTGACCATGAGGTAGAAAACCAACTCATACTCTTTTTTCTGGGTATTTAACCTGTTTTAACATTCGGTCTATACATTGTAAATAAGATCTAAAAAAAAATAAATAAATAAATTGAACTATGCAGTTGACTATGCAAAGCTCACATGTAAGTACATCTGACTCGCGTGGAGGTCATGCTACGATTACGATCTTAAGCAGATAAATGCATATCTGAATAGTTATTCCATTTGAACAAAAGGGATTTGTTCTTTTGATATTCATTCTTCTAAAATGTAATATTAAGCGAACGTTGACAATTAGTGGGAAATATTGAATATTGAATTTAAATTTCACCTAAGCAAAAAAGTCGATCATCAAGCGTATCCAATCTTTTCAATCAAAAGTCCTGAGAACAATACTAAATGCCCCTTATTATGTCTGCAACAAAACCCTTCCTTACGATCTTAATATACCCTACATTCTTGAACTCATCCCTTCCAAGTTCATGAAATTTTATAGTAACCTATCCAACCACCCTGATTCCCTAACACAGTCATTGCACTGTACCACTCATCCCTATAATCCTCCTCGGAGACTAAAACGGCAGTGGCCTCGTGACCTGCTATAAATGCGTGACAGTGGGAGTCCTGACAATGGCCAGTTTCTCTAATCATGTCCTGAGTGTATGTGGCTCTCACACTCTTCGTCAGGCTCCATTGGCTCATATCCATGGCTGACGGAGGAGCGTGAGGAACTTACCAAGACTTCGCTTCCTCTTTCGCTTGCTAGGGAGGGAACAACCAAGTGGATTTGGGAGGCCTCTGGGCTGTTTGTAAATATTGTATGAATGAGCAAGTGAATGAAAATGTAAATATGGTAGGCCAAAAAAGAGAATATAGTAGACCATCCTAACTGCCAAATCATTTGGAAAACGATTAAATAAAGTGCCTATAGCCTATAGGGTACAAGACGGTTTATAAAATCACCCTTAACCTCCTCTCAGACTGAGGCTTATTCGTCAGGTGGTCCTATAGTTAGAACTTACTATTCCTAAAAGAAAGGTTTCTACCAATATACGAATAGTAGTGACTTTAATAGAATATATAAACGTACTTTTTAAATATTCATCAGACGTGACAATAACTGTAAGGCTAATAACTAATTTTTTTTTTTTTTCTGTAGCTGATAAAGAGGAAAAAAAAGGGGGAAAAAAGGGGTTGTTCGCACAAAATATTCCCTGTGAAGAGCATGTATACAGTGCACCATTGGAGCATGAAAATCCCACTTGTCAGATCCCCCTACACATTGAACATGAACGTATCCCTTATCCCTTCATATCGTCTCTCCTTCATCGGCTACTTTGTTTTCTACCATGATGTACCTGTAATACTACCCTTTTCTCAGGTAGCAGTAAATACCTGTATTATGTTCGTTTAAGTTACATATGTATATATTTTTATTTTGAAAATTTTTTTTTATATTATGATAAAATTACAATTTACCTCATTTGGCAATAAGTAATAATGATAAATGTATTCATTCATACCATATTTACAATTTTTATTCGCTCCCTCATTCATACACTACTTACAAACAGCCCAGAGACCTCCAAAATCCACATGGTTACCACCTCCCTCGCATGCGAAAAATGAAGCGGAGTCCTTGGAAGTCCCCTCGCTTCACCATCAGCCGCGTCACCGGATACAAGCTAGTGGAGGCTGGCCAAAAGCGCGAGAGCCACAGGTGCTCAGGACATATTTGGAGAAACTGACCATTGCCAGGACTCTGTTACGCATTTATAGGAGGTCACGGGGTGCCGTTTTAGTCTCCGAGGAGAATTGTAGGGATGAGTGATGCAGTGTAATGACTGTACTACTAGATTAGTTTGGTTAGATACGTTACTATGGAATTTCATGAACTTGGAAGGGATGAGTTCGAGAATGTAAGGTATAATAACATAGTTATAAAGGGTTTTGTTGTTGATGTAATAAGGGGCATTTACTATTGTTCTCATGACTTTTGATTGAAAGGATTGGATACGCATGATGCTCGACTTTTTTGCAATATTAACGATTCAGAAAATAAATTCATTAAATTGTAAGAAAAGAAGCTAATTACGACACGAGGGAAACTATACTACTTATATACATACATACATTTTTTGACGCTATTTAAACGTCATTAAAAAAAATGTTCTACGGTAAAATTGTATTTTAACAGTTTTGAAGTCCTAAAACACGGAGATACACAGTGTTTTCTATATTTTATGTTTATTTTGAATTAATTATTCTAGTAGTGATTGCGAGAGCATCCTAGACGTGTTCTGAATTAAAATTAGACTCTTAATGAGAGAAGAAATAAAATCATAGAAGAATTAAATCGTATTTCAATTTTAGGTTGTTAGTTTTGCTAAGGGCTTATATTGAAACAGTTAATTTGACTTGACTCTACCTGAATGCATTCCAGCACGGATGTTCGTATCTGTAAAACACTAAAGTTTCATCTAAATAATAGTTCAATTCATTTTAAATTAGGAAGTTATTGTATGAAACTAAACATATAAATATGTGATTGTCAAGATACTAGATTCATCGCCATCCCAAGTCCAGCCAGTTTTAGGTGGTCCCAATGCTCAGCTCAGACGATTGCACGATTTCACAACTTCCGGTTATATCTTACAATTAATAAAACAGAATTTCAAACATATATTAAAAAGCAACAGGTCGCACACTTGAGACAATTTAATAGTTTAACACCGCCAGCACCGGGACCTTCATTCCATGTTGTACCTACTTTTTGATTCCTTTTACTGAATTTAGTTCAAAATTGCTGCAATATAATTTCAGTTTAAGTTTAAGTTCAATTTATTTATTTATTTTTATAAATAACCTTTCTACTGAAATTAAAATCTGTTATAAGTATAATATTGACGTCCTTCACTTGATAGATGTACGTCTTCTTTCATTAACGTAATACCGTTATGTCTCCAACAGGACTCGCTGCTAGTTTCGTACAAGTCGTTGTGGGTTTCTTGGGGTGGATGAAAGAGTCTCTGTGAGGTGGTTAGAGTGTCCATGTTTAGGGAATTTCATTATTTCTTTAATGTGCGCTATATACCAACTATTCGACGGTGAGTCCGTAATGTGATGATTGATTGAGAAGGTTGTATATTTTGTATGTCTTAATTTTAACGGTTAACCCGAGATCTCTGCCCCACAGATCAAGAGGAAATTCAGAAATACGTTATGTATCATCCGTTTGGTCTAATTGGTTTAATTTGTTTGTTTCATGTGGTTACGCTAGGTCAATAGCCAAAGGTGGTGGAACCAGTCTTCCTGTAGGAATAGTTTTTTTTATCGAAATGGTGTATGGTGAATGAATGTCCTGTGTGAGGATTTTTAATGATTGGATTCGGTTCAACGTCATGTTTGATCATGATTCTTAGTTTCGGAGATGTGTTTGAAGTGCAGTTGGGTCAATAGTTGTCTTATTTGCAAATGTCGTTATCGGTGTGTTTTGATGTTGTTGAAGGCTTTGATTATAATAGTAACGGGCTTTCTTCTCTTCTGGTGCTGTCTCAAAGCTCGAAGCACTGGCTGCTTGACAGGCAGCTGCTACGTGATACTGTCAATGCCTGGGTTTCTTAAAGGTTTTTTTATTAGTTTAAAAAAATATACCTTTGTGTGGGAGAAAAAAATGCTTCTGGTTAAGGCCTCACCCACATTCATTTTTTTTTTGTTTTATTTTTAGGGGAATGAATTGGGGCATGGAATGGGGTAGTGTGTTTACATAACCCCGCAACCAGCATTTATGCCGAAAATTGCGCCGTCTGTAGTTGAGCCCGCCGAATTGGCACACTGTGTCCAGCCTTGACAGTCGCCTTTCGAATGTTTTGTGTTTTTGAACATTTAGTTTTTTTTCTATTTGGTTCTGCCTAGGTGGGGCTAAAAATTACCAATTGAATCCCAATTTGCCCTTGGACACTTTCACAGGAAGTGGGTGCATGCGTGTTAATACGTAATGGAGTTGAAGGCCTGGCTAGGTGAAACAGATCAAAAGGGCGTCGCCATTACACTCGGACCGAACAAAAGATATCTGTCTCACATCCATTCATCTGTAACTTTACCACTAGCACTGGAAGAATTTATTTTCAATAGCTCGAAAAAATACGAGAATTAAAGTTAATAACGAGCACTGTGGGTTCAAAATGGCTCCAGTCTGTCACAAAATAAAATAAAATAATATAAGTGTTTAAAGACATACACTAACTGCAAATATTTTGGTTCACTAACTTTTAAGTTTTCTCAAGCCTATTAAAAGCTGGGAGGATAAAATTCAATTTAAACAATAAATTCATTGATGATTCTATGACAATGAAAGTTATTTTATACTAATAACTATTTAATACAGATATTTTTTCTTTAATTTGTTAGGAATGACATTTTTAAAATATCTTTTTTTTTTCTTTAAACGCTGTTGAAAGTCAAATATTTACACATGCGCGGTGATTTTTGAAAGCCCTTGCTGCGTTCACAATGGGAAATATATCAAATTCTGAATAAGGATAATTATTAGCCAAAGATAAAGATATTTTAATAATAACTAAACTAGTTTATATGAAAGTATTATAATAGTATAGAAACCTCGAATCAAAGTTTCACAACTCCATGAGTTCTAATAAAATCAATTGCTTTGGCTCTGTCGCTCGCTTTCAGAAATTGTGTAAAAAAAGACAATTTGATTTGAAAAATAAAATAAAGTTACTTAAAAACTGTTTCATATGTATAAAATTTGACTGTTAAATATCTCGTAGGACAATCGGAGTTCGTCGCAGCGGACAATACTCTTTAAGGACATCAACTTGTCTTCTGGGGGAAAATCCCATGACGATTGAACTTTAGTAAGGAGTTTTATGCAGACGTAGGCTTGAAGAACTGCTGCACTTGGTTGTATAAATCTCGTTGTAATGGTGACATTATTTGCTCGGATTTACATAGAGCGTAGGCGGCGGTACATTACTAACCGTGAGACGTGGCGCCCTTTTTTCCAAAAGTATGGATGGTCAAGACGGTTATGATGGTGTGACAACAAGCTGTCACAGAACTTGTTGGAATGTTCATGTCAAGTGTGGGCAGTTTTATGGATCAGATCCATAACCAGCCTCAACAAACTCTGTGACGAGACCTTCAACCGAAGGGATTCTCTGGGGTCTGCTATTTATTTATTTTTTGTAAAATTGTGAAGCGCATCCAATCCTTTCAATCAAAAGTCCTGAGAACAATAGCAAATGGCCCTTACTACGTCAGCACCAAAACCCTTCATAACGATCTTAATATACCTTACATTCTCGAGCTCATCCCTTCGAAGTTCATGAAATTCTATAGTAACCTGTCCAACCACCCTAACCCCCCTAGCACAGTCATTGTACTGCACCACTCATCCCTACTATCCTCCTCGGAGACTGAAACGGCAGTGGCCTCGTGACCTGCTATAAATACGTAACAGTTGGAGTCCTGGCAATGGCCAGTTTCTCCAATCAAGTCCTGAGTTTATGTGGCTCTCGCGCTCTTCGTCAGCTTCCACTGGCTCGTATCCGGTGACGTGGCTGACGGAGGAGCGTGGGGGACTTCCGAAGACTCCACTTCCTCTTTCGCATGATAGAGAGGTGATAACCATGTGGATTTGGGAGGCCTCTGGGCTGTTTGTATATATTGTATGAATGAGCGAGTGAATGATGAATTGTAAATATGGTATGAATGAGAACATTTATCTCAATTACTTATTGCCTCATAAGACAGATTGTGTCAGATTGAGTTTTTGTTCTTACAGCAAGTAGGGCAGCCAAGCGTGGATTTTAGGCAGATTCGAGTAAGAAAAAAAATCATTGCCAAAGCATACATTCAAGAATCTCGAAATCTTTTATTATTTTTATTCCATATGGCTAGGTATATAAATCCATGTACATACTTAATCACTCGACACAATCTCCCTCCAGTTATTCAGAGCCCAGTGGATCATACTTCATCCATCGTGATGCTACATCCCAATATACTTGTTTCAACAAAATCTTATTTACTATATAGTCTAAAATATATTTTTGTACCAAGGATCGAAATCTGTTATTTAATTTTTTTTTTTTTTTCATAGCCCCTTTAAGTTTACAGATAATTATATATAATTATAGATCCTCAGGCAAATCTATTTACAAATTATTTTTGTATTTCCTATTCACTACATTATATACAGGTTTTGTTATTTTATAAAAAATATATAATGGAATAAACAAGTATAATGACACACATTATATGTGACTGGACTGATCTGACTCTAATAAAGGTGATGGGGCTCACCTTTTTATAATTTTAAATTATTATTATAAAATAAAATGTACATTTTTACTTGTAATTAATTAGCAATTTAGGATTACGGTTATTATACCAAGGACCACAAGTGCTCGTGGCTAATTTTCTTACTTTCACAATCCTTGAAGTATAATGATTAATTGTTGTAAATTCATAGTACACCTTGGACGAATTTTATCAAAGCTGGTTATGAGTAATTTTTTTTCACCACGTTTTATTTCAATTGACACTGTTTTATTTATGAGGTATTAAAAGTAATTATTTTTTGTTCCTTCCGTTATGCTTTACTTATTTGCTGTTTTTGACTTTGCCGTTGCACGAACTCCGTTAATTAATAATTGAAAACTTGTTAAACTACTTTTTTTCCGAGCTCTTTTGGAGTCAGGTTTCTTGGTCTTTTTCGTTATGATAATGCTTAGGAAGTGTTTTATTTCAGGGGACTGGAAATCAATTTCTTTTTATACGACCTTCTATGTCCATTTAAGGAAGTTTTCGACTGGGGGCTACTGCTGTTAAGTATTAATGCACCTTCAGGATTTTTTATTTAGCGTTTTTTTTTTTGATTGGGTAAGTTGAGGGGAGACGTGCTAAGATATATTTCAAAGCAGATAGCTTTCGGTCTAATTAAAATTCATTTAAACGGCTCACTTTTTGACTGTAAACAATCGAGCTTGAAGGTCAGACTCTAACTTAACAAGAATTAACAAGTCCAGAACAGCTTTGATAAGAAAAAAGTCAGAATCCTTTTAAAAGTTTAAACAACTAACTCAGTTGGTGTAGCTTATATTGCCCTGAGGGCTGAAGGTGAAGTAATACACAGAAGAAAAAAAAAGAAAAAGACTTCTAAAGAAGCGATGAAAAAAAACAAAACAAAAAACGGTTCGAGTAATAAACAGACAGAGGTTCAATTTCTTTTAGGCAGCTAAAAGATATTCTTTCTTCTTTAGCGAAAAATTATTAAAACTCCTACGAAGTATTCTTCAAAGGAAAAGGAACGAATTAGAAAGATAAACTGAAGACTTGGAGGAAATGAATTGAAGTCAATTCCAAAGGCAAATGAGTAACTGAGCTATTAGTGAATACTTATTTGCCCGTTATATTGTAACAAACACAACTTTTACACTCAATCAGAGAAACAATGTAATGGACTGTGATAAATTATCTCATTTATGCCACATTTGCAATTTTTCTTTCACTCGCTCATTCATATAGTATTTACAAACATTAACAAATGTAAATTTAAACATAAAGTCAAGCAGTCGTTCTAAGGGCTTGGATTTTTAAAATGGTACCCTACTCAATATGATAGAAAAATATTTTTGGATTTATTACTGATTAATTTATTAGTCAGCCTTACAAAAATCCACATTATGATGTCCTTTTTTTTTTTTTTTTTGTTTGACAACAATTTTCATTAAGATAAAATTACAATCTGCCTTATTAGGCAATAAGTAATTGAGATAAATGTTCTCATTCATACCATATTTATAATTCATCATTCACTCGCTCATTCATACAGCAGTCGCTACGTCAGCCGCGTCACTGAATAAGAGCCAGCGGAGACTGACCAAGAGCCCGAGAGCCACAGTCTTTTAAAAATATGGATTGTCTCGACATTAAATTTTGTTATGAAAGTTGAAGATTCAAAAGAGGATCTTCATTCTTCTAGAATGGGGTGGTGCCGTAATTTCAGTTAACAAAAAAAGCAACACAAAAAATCTAAATAAAATAAAAGTTTCCAAAACTAAGAATAAAATATTTTCCAATTAAAGGATAGACCTATGATTAAATGATAAGTCTTATATCAGCCATAGGACCTTATAAAAGTAATTATGTGTGACCTTTAGTTGAGAGAGACTTGTTTTACCGGATCTGATATTTTCTGACACAGTGGAAAATATGTTTTGTCAGCTGATTAATGATCTAGGCACTCTAGACAGGGGGGGGGGGAATGGCATTCTTTCTTATCGGAAGCAACCTACTTCAAATTTACAGATGCGCTGATGAAAAATAAAATCACTTTACCATACTGGGGTTGGGGTTTACTCAGTCGTTCAAGGGAAAATGAGTTAGTAATTAAACAGAGAAAGAGAGCTGTCTCAAAACCTAAATAATGGCTCGGAGGTAATGACTTAGCACCGAACCTGCTCAGTGTCTCCTGAGCAGCATAAATAAATTACTAGTTATAATACTAATAAAACATTATAATAATTATTAATCTAAGTAAAAATGTAGTCCTAGGGACAGGACTGGAATCTGAGACCTTTCTATGTCCAGCTTAGGGGCTTTTATCAGCCGATAAAGCCATCCCGTGGCTGGATAGTGGCTGATTAATTGTTTAGATTTATACTCGGGGTGACCAGAGACTGCCACATTTTTCAACACTACTCCGGGTGAACCATTCCTCCCGTCGCCAATACTTCTTCGGGTCCTTTCCAATTCAAATCAGTGACAAAATCCTGCAATATTAGATCCAGCCCATAAGACTTGTATTTCTTTTCTCAAAAATCCGCTTCCTTTGACTGTTCTTATATAAATTCTCCTAATCTTTAAATCTTTGGACTTTACCATTTCCTTACGTACTTTTATTTTAACCATTTAACCATTCTTCATTACCATTCTGTTTTTTTATTCATCCCAGCAACCTTCCGGGCTCTTTTCTCCTTTAAGTTAATTCCTCTGTTTTCTTCATTTTTTTTTTATCTCTACTAATTAATGTTTTTCGTTTTTCTTTTATTGGTCATAACCTTATCGAATCTGTGTAATGTTTTGTATTTTTTTTTTTTTTTTTTGGGATCAATGTTCCAGAATAAAGTGTTGTTTTTTCTCATTTTATTTTCATATTTGAGGAGATCTCAGGTCCCTGTCCGAATCAAGCCAGTACATTTTCTCTTGGACCAATAATAATACAGGGAACGAAATTTTACCACTAACATGGCCTAAACTGTATTGCCTTATTGCCTCGAATCTTTTCATGATTGACCGTCACAGACTATTGCCGCAAAACATCTTTCTTGGTCTTTAATTTGATTCTAAAGAAATTATGATAGTTTACTTCACACAAAGATAATAAATGACCATTTAGTATTTTTCATTAGGGTGTCATTTTTAGCATCATTCGATTATCAAGTAACTACCACCAACTAAAATACAATGTAAAAAAAAAAACACTAGATGAATTATTGTGAACTCGAAGTTAATGACATTTTTATTGATTTTTTGTAATTATTAACTACAAAGCCACAATATAGATATAATACACGCTATTGATGAATCTACTTAATATGATGGAAAAATAGATAGACAGGCATGGGTGAAAACATGTGAGTTTCTGGAAAAAATCAACGAAACCCTTTTCATTCAGCCGTTTATTTTTAACGTGATGATTTTTCCAAGTTTTTCCTCGCTACATTCTTCTTTCCTCCTCATTTTATTATCAAACCATGCTCCCGATGGAGACTGTAACAAGTGAGCCAATTTATCTGAAACTTTAAAAGTACATTACATGACTATAAATCATGTGTTTGAAAAAAACAAAGAAATAGAAAAAGAGACCCTACTTTGTAATTCATTGGCCGTCTCAAAGGTCAGCTTAGAAATAATAAAAATGTATTAGAAAATCAATTTAAAACATTTATTATCTCTCGTGACCTGCTATAAATGCATAATTGTGGGAGTCCTGGTAATGGCCAGTTTCTCCAATCATGTCCTGAGTGTATGTGGCTCTCACGCTCTTGGTCAGCCTCCGCTGGTTCGTATCCGGTGACGCGGCTGACGGAGAAGCGTGGGGGACTTCCAAGACTCCGCTTTCTCTTTCGCGTGCAAGGGAGGTGACAACCATGTGGATTTGGGAGGTCTCTGGGCTGTTTATAAATACTGTACGAATGAGATAATTTATTACAATTACTTATTGCCCAATGAGGCAGATTTTAATGTTATCATAATATAAAACAAAAAAATATTTTTTTACTACAGGTGCACTGTAGACATGCTCTTCACAGATAATATTGTCACCTCCCTCGCGGTGACAACAATGTGGATTTGTGAAGCTTTTGGGCTGTTTGTAGATACTGTATGAATGAGCCAGTGAAGTACCGAGAGTTTCCAATCAATGTTCTCATTGATCATAGGTCGCAGTCAGCTTGTTCATGGCTTCCGGATTCGGGCTCTCTTGATCGTTTCCTCATGACGTAGGGAGCATTTAGTCCTAAAATTCTCTCAGCTCGCAGTGAAATAAACAGGAAAATAACAGTTCGTATGGCTGTTTGCCTCGCGCTCGAAGGCTGGTTGTGGGCTATTCATATAATGTACACTTATCTCAGTTCTACCCATAATTTATTTTATTATGACACAAGGGCGCTTTTAGCAGCTATAAAACCATTTCCAAGTATCTTATAATTAAATTTATATAACAATAGAAAATGAGAAAAAGTCTAACAATGTCTCCTGTTCTGATGAAATGCGTTACTTCGCAAGAATATGAGTCAAACAAGTTTTGGCATAGCCTCGATGGTTTTAAAATTTAAGTTTGATGTCAATGCGGCACATACAGTCAGAAGACAATTAGCTCGTTCCTGTTTGATAGCAATCCAACGCTGGTGGCTGAGAAGATCAAAGAGATTAGAGGCGTTTGAAGTCACGGATCATATCGTAGTGGTGTCTACTTAACTAGCCGGGTGAAAAATGGCTACGCAAGTTCTGAACGGAGTGAATGTCACTAAACGAAATTGGGGTTTATCTGTGGACCAAAGTGGAAAATTGATTCTATCGGTTCGGGGCACAAATATGTTCCAGTTGAGGAAACCACGATATATATTTAACGAAATAGATAGAACTTATCTTTTTCATAAATATTTCTAAAGGGAAGAGAGAGAGAGTGGCTGTACTTACTAACAGGTATGCTCCCTTTCTGGTTCTGGGACAAAGTCTTCCGAGGATTACAATAATATACAGAAGACCAATTTATTTCTGCCAATTAAAAAGAACTATTACATATATGCATATTATTAAAAAGAGAACTGTAGATTACTGTATTAGTTTGTTACATCATATTATAAGTTGCTAAAACATTTAATTGTTTTGAAACATTTGTAGTTCGTTTCTAAACCTAATATATGCTATCATATAATAACAGAGACTATGTATTTACAGAAAAATAAACCTTGCAAAATGTTAGGTATCTAACATATATCTCTCTGTTAGATGGTCTAAAAAAAAAAAACTGTGATTTTTTCTAACAGTAACTGGTGGAAAAAAATTAAAAATGCAAAAAATAAACATAAAAAATAAAGTTTGAGAACCGACTATGCAAATTACATTATCCAGCTGTTTAAAGTGTTAATGTTTAATATTTCAGCTAGGTCATTAATACCTTATCTAAGTTTACCTTCATTCTTTATTTCCTGTACACACCATTCAAATGAGTACCAATCCCAATTTTCACATTCTGACGAGAGCTTTGCTAAAAAAATATATATATACAAAAACTATACGAGACTAAGTGCGATATAATGATATTTCGACTCTTGTTATGAATTTATAAAATATCCGTATTTTCAAATATGTTTTCGTAAGTAATATAATCGATCTGTAATTTTAAAAATTCATATTGAATTATTGAATCATATATTCAATTTGTTGATAAAAGCAAAAGATAGCAATTTTAATAAAGTCACAAAATTTAGGGAAATAAATCTAAGCTGATCCTATTGATCTTGGGGCTGCATCCCAGCTAGTTTTAATTGAATCCTGGATATTTGAATTGAAACGGCTATTCAGTTTGTTCTTTGTTTCGAAGGAATGTTTGTTACTTAAGCATTTACACTGATAGGCAAAAATATGCCACCCCCGGAGTATTTGTACTGATTTTCCAATCAACTTGTTGTTAACGCCTCCAAATACTTTAAGAGTTAATAGCATACCATATGAAATATATTAGGAATGTTAAAAGTATTTGTTTCCTCCACTTGCGTTTATTACGGTTTGCATTTAGGGGACCTAATAATGTTTTGATTGAATTCTTGAGGGAAATTTTCGTATTCTTCCTTTAGAGGGAACCCTTAACTATTGAAGCGAACTTGGAATAGTTAAACGTATCTTTAGTCGTCTTGACATCTCGTTCAGTTGATATTCAATAGGGTTTAGATCTTGACTACATTAGATTGAAGCGTTTTCCAGGTATCGGTTAATGTTTTAAACAGTTCATGGATAAACAAAAAATTATCTCCAACGTATGGTGCAAACCCGACACCCTCCGAATGTCCTATTTCTAGCTGTTAGCGACCCCTCTATAAAAACTAATCCAGTCCGAGGTTCCAAATTGATCCCAGCACAAATCATATTTCCTCCTCCACCATAGCTCCTTCTGTGTGCAAATGTAGGAGCCATATACCGCACATTAATTCCACTCTAAAGTTCCATTGAAGGGGGTTAAGTGTTCCCCTAACGGAAGAAAACATCCCTTAGGAATTTATTAATAACCATATTTTGGTCCCAGTTTTGAATTTGTATAAAATATAAAAGGTTCTTGAGCAGAACCCTTGTTTTTTGTAAGCAACCCCTTCCTGTTTTCTAAAATCCTACCCTTTTCTTACCTGCTTATAGACATTCTTCTTACCAGACACCCACTTGTGCCTAGACATTCACCACAGTATGTTTTAATGTTGTAACTGATTAATATTTGTATATATACACCAGTGTTTTCATTGTTATTCATAATAAAGTTATTTAAAAGACTCCAAGATTATTTAACTGCCCCATCACCGTGCAAACCGTAATAAACACAAGAGGTGGAAACACACCCTATTTGTATAACTTTGTGTTATTTTTTAAAAATACCAATGTGATTTATTTAATATATACTTTTAATATTCTCTTTTCGTTTCATATGGTCTGTTATTTATTCCTAAATTATGTGCAGACGTTAATAACAAATTCAAAATACTGCAGGGTGGTAACTTTTGTTTGCCTCTCTGTGTTAGATACCTGAGGTAACAATTATTTATGATCTGAAGAATGCGTCCAATCAACTGATCATATTAGATCAAATATTGGTATATTAACATGATGGTTTAAGCATTAGGATGACTTATTTTTTGTACAAAAATACCAAGAGTAATGTTTTTTTCCTTACAATTTTTTTTATTCATTCCTCATTCCTTGTTAAGAGAATTATTCCATTATCAGTCAGCATTTTCACAACTAGAAGGAAAAATCTTTGCATAATTATTATTAGTAAAAATTATCTTAAAACAACAATATTTCACCAAAATTATGTACTCACACGTTATGTCATTCTAAATTAAAACAATATTAATAAATAAATTAACATAGTCACGTTGAAGAAAATCCTAGTACACCTAGGCTCCACTATAGGTAGACTCTCACTACCTTCCCGAACCCACCCCGCCTCCTTTAGGCATCCCACCACATATCCTGAAAAAAACAAAAAAACATAGTGACTAATATTTCCTGGTTAGGAAATTATCTGGGAGTTGCTTGGAATTGGACGCTATCTGTTATAAGTTGAAAGACCTTTTTCATCAATCATGTTAGATCTGATATTTCTATAACTGTTGTCAAATATTGCTATGGATATAGATTTAAAAATGAAATATGTTTATTACATCCACATAGTCCAACCCTATTAATCCTTTTAAATATGTTTTAAAGTTCCTTTTACTTTTGACTTTGTGAATGGATCCTAAAAGTGTCATGTGTTACATTCTTTTCCAATAATTTTTGGTGAGTCAAAGTCAAAAACGTCGGTCTTTCCACAATACGGTATTTATTCACCGAAATATCGTTTACGACAGGTCAAAGGTGCCGTGTTCAGTTTGCTTAGTAGCGTGAAAAAAGTATAACATTTAAAACGATTTATCCAAATTTAAACTTTAAAAGTGGTCTTAAAGTCGTATAGTCAGAAGAGATAGAAAACCTATTTAAATGCTTAAATTGATAGAAATTATTTTTAAATTTTTCATACCGTCAATTGGTAAACAGTAGATGACATCTTTAAACTTTCGAAAACGTTATTTTGGTGTAAAAATACCGTATTTTTTTTTTTTTTTTTTTTTTTTTTTTTTTTTTTTTTCTTCATAGCCCCTTTAAATTTACAGATAATTATATATAATTATAGATCCTCAGGCGAATCTATTTACAAATTATTTTGTATTTCCTGTAGCATCACTACATTATATACAGGTTTTGTTATTTTATAGAAATTATATAATGTATAAACAAGTATAATGACATAAATTATACGTGACTTGACGAAACTGACTAATAAGGTGATGGGGCTCACCTTTTTGATCAACCTTAAAACTAACTTACATACTAATTCTTATCATAATTTTTCCCCGACAGTCTGTTGCCATCGATGCGGGAGGGGTGGCGGGGTCATAGTGTTAAACACTGGATTTGTCAGGTGCTGCAACGAGTCAAAAAACTTAATGTGTCTCCGGCGGATGAACTCACCCACCGACGGCACACCAAGCAACGGGTGCAGGTCAGCGTTCTTCAACCTCTCGAAAGAGGTGTGTCGGACCACTTTTCGCATGATTCCATTCTGGAAGTGTTGGAGACATTTGGCTGTATTGTCAGTCAAGTGGGTAAATAGTGGGGCACCGTACAGCAGAGCTGGCCGGAGGACACATTTATATATCATCAATTTAAGACGAAGCGACAGGTTAGGTGAAGTTAGCAAGTGCGATAGCCGGTAAGACCTTTGTCGTACTTTTTCTATTTTATTACTAAAATGAGTAGAGAAATGGAGATGCCTATCCATTTTTATACCCAAATAGTGCATTGAGAAAGCTGGTGAGCTCTCTTGCCCTCCCACGCTATACGAATTTGGCAAGGATTTTTTCCCCTTTTGGAGGGAGAAGATTACGCAGTCGGTCTTCCCGGCGTTTACGCTGATGTTTAACATGCCCAGTCTGTCACTGATAACGTTACAAACTGACTCGGCGTGTGTAAGAGCTCTTTGTGCACTCATGCTGCTGCTGTAAACCGCAATGTCGTCGGCGAAAGCGATTACAGTAGCTTTCTGATAGTTTGTCCCAACAATTTCAGATGTGTACATACTGAAAAGAACCGGAGATAGAACCGCTCCTTGAGGAACTCCACAAGTCAGAGGGAATGGGTTAGAGAGGCAATCACCCACCCGTACCCTCACCGATCTGTTCTTCAAGAACGAAACCAACATGGTATATAGCTGCTCTGGGCATTCCCAGTCACAAAGCTGTCGGCACAGCATCCCGTGGGACACTGAGTCGAAAGCCTGTGTGCAGTCCAACGAGATCATAGCAGTTGCTGTATTCTTGTTGATACCAAGGGTGGCTTCCGTTTGTACCTTCACGAGCGGATGTTCTGTACTCAGATGAGCCTGAAAACCTGTCTGCTCATACGGAATGATAGCATTTTCCGAACAGAACCCCTTCAGGTAGTTTAGTATTATCTTTTCGAGAATCTTCCCCATGTGAGGGAGAAGACTGATCGGGCGATAGTGGGCTGGGTGGTCGCCTCTCTTTGTGGGCTTGCGCAGCGGGAACAAGATAGCTTGTTTCCACGCTGTCGGGAAGTATCGCAACCTGATACATGAATTGTACAGGTTAACAAGTTGGGCAATCCCTCTCCTCGGCAGCTGTTTCAGCAATACCGTTTGTATCCCGTCGCCCCCTGGTGCTCGGTTTCCCTGACACCGGCGAAGAATCGCCTTAAGCTGCTTCGGGGAGACAAACATATAGTTCTGACCTGTCCTCAGCTGCTGAGGTTCGTGGTAGTTACCTGTCCTAGCGGTGTTGTCTGCGGTATAGTGGTCGGCCAATATTTTAGCCTGTTCTTCCGATGTGTACAGGGTGTCTCCGTCATGAAGACGGACACCTGAGTCCTTCTTGGTGGTAGTCTTTAGGAGCTTCCAAAACTTACGGAAATCGCCATGTAAGCCATGTAGCCGTTCGTGCCACGTTGCCGTCTTCCAATTCCTCATCAAGCCACGAATTTGTGTTGTAAGAGAGTTTACAACTTTCTTGGCCTGACGATTCCTTGTTCTATACCAGTTATTTTTCCAATTATTGCGTAATGCAATAAGTCGAAGAATATGGTCTGGTGGTTTTTGTAGCATGGGTGGCTTCGGGCTAAACTTTGGGACAGCTGTGTTAGCTGCATCGACGATAACCTCGGTCAGGAAAACTACCTGTCGATCCACTTCCTCTGTACTGCGGAGAACAGGAACCGTATGCAATTGGTGGTAAAGTTGTGATCGATATAGGTCCCAGTCAGCCCGACGATAGTCGTACTTCGTGGGACGCGGGATCACAACTCTACCGTCAATGGAATACAATACTGGTAGGTGGTCGGTCGTTACTAGGTCCAGGGTCTCACAATTGTTTATCCTGTGTGGCTGTTTTGTGAGTAAAAGATCTAGGGTGGAGGTTTGTGCGCTGTTACCTCTATGGCGAAAGGTGTGGTTCTGAGGGTGAACGACAGTAAAGGGCGCCTTTACCAAGGCTCTCCCCGCTGGGTTGGCGGTGGTATTATTCCACAAGGTATGCCGCGCATTTAAGTCTCCGACAACCCAGTGGTTATTTCTCTTGGCACACTCTTTAATAAGAGCTGAGAACTCTTGGAGAGACGCCCTCGGTCTCTTATACATGGCGGTGAGATAAATGGGTGTCCCTAAATTTATTTTCACCGTCAAGTGGTGGAGCCTGACATCAAATGTATTCAGTGGCGGATCCACTTTCATCCATGTGATGCCGTGCCGTATAGCCACCAGAACTCCACCGTAGCCATCGGTCCGTTCGATGACAACAGAGTAGCCCTGTAGCCTTACGTTCTGGTTCACAATTCTCGTATCCGTTAGCACGACGATATCCGGTGTGGAGATCGCTATTAGCGCCTCCACTTCTTCAAGTATAGTCATCAGACCGTCAACGTTGAAGTTAAGTATCTTAAGTAACTCTGGATCCCTTTCAAAGCGAATAAATCTTTCGCCTTTTACTAAAATACCGTATTGTGGAAAGACAAAAGTTTTAATTATTTAATCAAAAGAATGTTTTCGAGTAACACACTACGGTTAGCTAGTGCTGTGGAATTTAAATTCTTTGGATTTTTACAATTGATTCTGTGTTGAGATAAGTTATTTCTCAAAGTTTCTTAGTGATAACTAATAAAAGATTTGTATTCAAAGCAACTGTTGCAGACAATATCCGATCCTCGCAGGCTCATACATAATGAGATAAGAGATGTCCGTAACCAGGCCAACGGGTCCACCCCGTCCTCCGATTTAATGAATGCCCTCCCTACCCATCTGGGGATCACCAGGGCCTCCTTAATCCCTGCCTTAAGCTTCACTATCGGACCCGCTCCCTCATCCCCTGTGTTCCCCTAACTCTATCTTTGATCACTTTATTTATTTACTATCAGCTAATATTTATTGTTGCTATTCATAAAGGGTTAGATTTTAGTGCTTTTTATCTATTTTATGCGAGTTTTATAAATGGAATAAAAAAAACAAACAATTTATTCCGGGACACTGCCCCCTTAGAATAACCAGAAGGAACCAAAAAGGAATATCTAGCTAACAAACAAAGCACATAACATTACACAGATCCGATAAGCTTGCAAATGATGATTACAAAGACAATAAGAGATTGTGACAAAAAATATGATTCAGTCGAAATGAAAAAAAAAAAAAAATGAAATTATACAAGGGGGACAAGAGCGTGGAATCTGAGGGATGAATAAAAAATTAATAAATAAACAGAATAATGATAATGAACTATGAATTGTTATAATGAAGGTCTAGTTTTAAAGGAGAGAGTTGGCAAGCGACGAATATTGATGGAGTTCCAAAGGTTTGTATTTAATCAAATAAAAAAACAAGGACTTTCGAAAACGATTTCAAGTGACTACAAAATTATTGCAGTTGATAAATTAAACTTAATGGCTTCATCATGAAAAATGTTTTAACTCAAATGTAAAAAGCATCAGTAAAACTATTATTCTCCAATCATGTCCTGAGCGACTGTGGCTCTCGCGCTCTTCGTCAGCCTCCACTAGCTCGTATCCGGTGAGCGTGGGGGACTTCCAAGACTTCGCTTCCTCTTTCGTATGCGAGGGAGGTGACAACCATGTGGATTTGGGCGGTCTCTGGGTACAAATTGTTTGTAAATATAGTATGAATGAGATCATTTATCACAATTACGTATTGCCCAATGAGGCAGATTGTAATTTTATCATAATAAAGTTGTTTTATCTATGTAAAAATTGTGTTTGGTGTTCAACACTCGATACAGTTTAAATAATCGACTATGTATTTTTCACAATCCAAGTTTCTCATATAGAGATAATATTGTACTATAAAGCTATGCTTAAGACCGCAAAAATTATCAAAATAAATGCAACCCCTTGAAAAATAATCAAATGTTGTCAACTAATCAATTGCTGGATGTTTTTTTTAAAAAATAGCTTCATGTCTAATATTACATTATCTAATAAAAAGTGTCCGCAGCCTTGAGACTTCAGTGCGCGATGCACCAGACTTACCATGATTTTATTTTAATTCTATGTAATGGCGCTTTCTTCCTCATGAGGTAGTTTCATGAGAATACAAATGGGGCATGTTATACATAAATTGTTCCAATAAGGAGACTGAATCTTCATGATCATCTTTCTTGTGTAGTTTACATTCTAATATCCCTCATTCGCATTTTTTAGTGTGTTCTTTCCACATTTCCTATTTAAATATTTACAGGGCTGATTAATCCTCTTACATTTTAAATATTTTTCGATTTGCATTTCATGTCTGTTTCGTTTGAGTTTTATGTTTTTCCAGTTTGAATTTCTCTTACAACTTTTAAATATATGGCAGTAAAGTACTTTCCGACTGTTTATTGCATCGGTATAAAGCATAATTTATTTGTTTTAACAGATCTAATCCACTCGTAAATAAATTAGAGAATTTATTTATTTTATTGGTAATACATGACGAGTATTGGTACTGGCGAATTTGTTTTGTCTTTATAGAATTTTAATTACAAATAAGGCAAATTTCCAGAGTATCTGTCACATTTGAAGTGTAGCCTAATACATTTCTAAAGAATAAAAGGTACATAATTCATATATCCAACCATTAAAATGAAATTTATATCTGTTATTATTTTAGATGATGTTAAACAATTTCTTTTTCTTCACACGCATTACCTTTACCCTCGGCCGCAAGTCGTCTCTATTAGTTTTTTTTAATTCCATTCCTCTCCCTGTATCCGAGATAGTAGGGTACTTAGGCTTCCATCTCGACAAACGGCTGACCTGGAACCCACACACGAGGCTAAAAATACAAGAACTAAACAGACCCAGTAGACAACTGTACAGACTACTTCAAAGGACATCCCATCTCTCAATAGAAAACAAATTACTAATTTACAAAGTTATATGGAAGCCAATCTGGACATATGGAATAGAGCTATGTGGGACAGCAAAAAAGTCGAACATCAAGCGTATCCAATCCTTTCAATCAAAAGTCCTGAGAACAATAGTAAATACCCCTTATTACGTCAGCAACGAAACCCTTCTTAATGACGAAAACTATCTTTATATACCTAACATTCTTGAACTCATCACTTCCAAGTTCATGAAATTCCATAGTACCCTATCCAAATACCCTAATCCCAGTCATTGCACTGCACCACTTGTCCCTATATTCCTCCTCGGAGACTGGAACGGAAGTGTCCTCGAGACCTGCTATAAATACGTAACAGTGGGATTCCAGCCAATGGCCAGTTTCGCCAAGCCTGTCCTGAGCGTCTGTGGCTCTCGCGCTCTTTCCAGCATCCACTTGCTCTTATCCAGTGACGTGGCTGACGGAGATGCGTGGGGGATTTCCCAAGACTCCGCTTCCTCCTCGCACGTGAAGGAGGTGACAACCATTTGGACTTGGGAGGTCTCTGGGCTGTTTGTAAATACTGTATGAATGATCGAGTGAATGAAAATTGTAAATATGGTATGAATGAGAACATTTATCACAATTATTTATTGCCTAATAAGCCAGATTGTAATTTTATCATCATAAAGTTTTTTATCAATCAATTCTTTACCCGTAGGATGGAATATACTGCATTTTCAAGAAGCACACATCACTAACAAAGCCTTCATTCTGGGACATAGTCCTTTTAGGACAACATAAAATAAAAACAAAGGAATGCCTAGCTGACAAAAAAACAACATACTTTCGCGTTCTTTTTATTCGTGGTTCATCAATTTTCCTAATTTTATAGCTAGGCTTTACCACTTCCTTTTCTCCTTCAAATCTAACAATTCATGACTTGTTATCGTTACTATTATTACAAAGTGTTTTTTATTAATCTTGTTTATTGCTTATTTTAATTCAAGCCACGATATTTTAGTTGGTAATTTTTTCTTCCACTCATTTATGTTTTTTGTTTCAATCTTTGGCTGTTGGTAATTTTTTAAAAATCGGATTTATAAATATGTCTTTTTTTATTTATAAGCCTATAATGTTATGTTTTTTTCTGTTTGTCATCTCCTAACTATTGTCATCATATTTTTCCTTTTTGTTATCCTAAATGGACAATGTCCCAGAATAAAGGCTTTTTCATTGTTGTGTGCTTCATTAAAATGCAGTATTGTGCATCGTTCGTGTAAAGGGAAAGAAATTGTTTACCATGACTCCACCACCCTTCCCACATTGATGACAACAGGCTGTCCGGGGAACTTACGTTAAATTAGTTTTAATGAGTTGCACAATCATCCTTATGGTGAGCCTCGTCATCTTTTAAATTGTCAAAAATAATTGGTTTGTTTACATTAAAACAGAACAAAGTCTGTATATTCACAAAAGATGTATAAAATGTAGCTGTGGTACAGTAAATACAATAAGCATAAAGTATACATTTTAGTTAATTGATTTAATTTTTTCTACTTTCGGTAATATTCTAAATATTTATATTAATAAAGGGATTTTGAAAACAAAAAAAAAATGTAACATTTCTCTAATAATCTCCATGACGTTTTTAATGCACGATAATGTACTATTGCAACAAACAAACGATAACAAAAGTACAAGTGAGATTCATAAGACAACACGTGTATTATGTAAATTTACAATTAAGTCTTGATGAATTTATGTAAAACCTTAACATGTTTTTTTAACGAAAACTCAATGTTACTTGCATTATCGTCCTACAAGAAAAAAAAAGCTAAACTTCAATTACTAACTTTAGCTACCTAAATTTCAATTACTGAACGTTTCAGTAAAAAAGTAAGTAAACTCCTAACAAATGATACTACGAATGAAAACTGTAAAAAAAAAAAAATCTATAGCTTTAGGTAATAAGTAGGTTAGTCTAAACACATTCAAATAACGTATTTAATAAAAGTTAACTCTTTTTCATATACAATGAGGTGTTAAATTGTAAAAGAAACGTACGGAGAATATTCTCCAAACCATAACACTATGGTATCCCTATCTGGATCCCTGTTTAACGCCTGAGCATGTCAGACCTGCGCACTTTTAAAAAGTGTTTGCCAATTAAAGAAAGGTTTTGAATAGAAACGAACCTTGATGGTTTTTATAACCTAATTCCTTTTTGAGCCATTAAAAACCCACTAGGCTAAAATCAAAAATACCCGTTTCTTCTTATTTAGTATAGAAGGGAACAGTCCCTTCTTCACTGTCATGTGACGGTAGGAAGTTGCCGTTTGGCCCTAATTTTAGTATATTGAGTTCAGTTTTTAAATTTCTAATTGTCATTCTAATTCCACTTTCTAACGTTGTAGGAGTAAAGTAGCGTACAGATTATGGAGTAGCCATGCGGGGGGCTCAGACGGAACACCTTGACAAGGCTTGACTATAACTGTGCTAAGGTCTACGACGTTGAGTTCACGGTTGACTCCCGTCAGGCAATCCATAACCATTGAGCCCACATGTCTGCATCCGTTTTAAATATATATATATATATATATATATATATATATATATATATATATATTCATTAAATTTCATTTTATAAACTTTTATTTTTTAAGGGGGAATTTTTGTTAGTTTATTGTGTCATTGTGCTAGCAGATGTAATTTACCTGCATCTTACTGTGACAAACTGTTACCTAGGAGATAGGAGATAGAATTAAATTTAAATATTACAATCATACACACTGAAACAACAACTTTGTTATGATAAAATCACAATCTGCCTCATTGGGCAATAAGTAATTGTGATATATGATTTCATTTTTACAATTATAAAACATATAGAATATAAAAAAATATAATACTAATGCTAACTGACGATAGAAAAATTAAAACAATAAATCGTGCAGAATAGAAATGAATCGATCGTTGCGAAAACCCAGTCTAGGATTTTAGACTGTCCTATACGAATTTGTCATAAAATCATTAAGGTTAAGAGTGAGGGTAGAATCCCCAGTCACTGGGGTCTATAAAATAAAATAAATTATTTAACACTTTTCTACTATTTTTAAGAAAAGCTTAGTTATTAGGCATTCTAAAAAATAATAAATGTTTTTAATAAAATATTTGAAAAAATATTAGGTAGTGTTTGCTTTGATATATTATATGTTTTAAAAAAGTGGTTTTCTGTAATCAAAATGGTTTAAAAAATAAAATTTGACGTATTTATCGTCAACTGTGTAAAATTTATTTATGTCAAACCCGTGTATAACAAATAACAGTAACTAATAAAAAAAAAATATTTTAAACTCGCAGTTATACTCATACATTTTTCTTCATATTCTGACTCTTCCATTCTTCCCTATCCAAATGATGTTAGCCTAGTCAAAACGGTATTGATTACAAGTGAGAATAATCGCTGGTATAAAGCACGAGCTTTTTTAAGACATGGAGCAGGGTGTTTTCAAAAAGCGATCATGCACCAATCGTGAAAAATAAAATCTATAGTCAAAAATACTTTTCGATTGATTCGCCTAACAATCAAATACAAAAATAATTACAGTAAGAAGTCAATTTTGAATGTTTGTCCTTTATGAGGATCCGCAATTCAAATAGAACAGAACGAATGCAAGAGAAAATATATAAATAATTAAAAATGTATTTAAGCCCGGTTACGGCTTTGGGGCACCTAAGTTTAAGGTGACTGCTCTTTTATAAAGAATATTTGTTTCTAAGAAACTTTAGGTAGTGTTTGCTTTTATCTTTTGTATTTTTTTGAAGTGGTGGTTTTCTGTGATTAAAACGGTTTAAAAAATAAAATCTATATAAAAGTCAAAAATACTTTTTTTCGTATTCATGTTACTTTTTCTGATTTTATATTTAGTCCGTAATAGATACGTTTTACAGTGTTAGTAGATTCAAATTGTATACATATTATTGACATATGCCTATCTTGGGATTGACCATTTTACAACCTGTCGTAGGGGCAGATTAAGCCATTGGATCGAAAAAACATGTAAACATGGGATATATATAACCGCTACGAGCCAAGGCATCTTATACAAGACTTATCGAGTTGTATATGTTCGATGTTGGTTTAGTAAAGCGATATCGATTTGTTCACAACATTACTAGTACACTGTATAGTAGGCAGGTCATTTGTTTCTATTATAACACACTTTTTTTTAGAGTCATTCTTTTCGATTGCACCGTGACTGGCAATGTAACTCGGCCCACAACTCGGAAGAATGGGCGTCCTTGAACTCACACTGAAATCGAAACTAACCATGAGCAGGATAAAGGAGAATTGAACCCTGGATTCGAATTTGTCATTAACGTTGAATTATAATTTACGTTGTAGTTTTTATTTTATTATTAGTTTTTATGACTTTACCCAATAGCTTAATGGTAACTTCTGTGTTATAAATGTATGTAGATTCAGCTTTTTGGCGATCGTCTCAAGATTCAGGTGATAGCGATCGTCCAAACTGTATAACTGATTTCTGTTTTTTTATTCATTTTTGGTATTTTATTAAAAAACATTTTTTTTTTTTAGAATACCTATATTCAAACGGATACTGTTTAAGTTAAACAAACTGTTACATTTAGTTTTTAATTATTTTAAAGCAAATTAAAAAAGACTACACAAACGACTAAAAGTTTGAGAAAGTTAAACAAAAAATTAGTATTTTCAACTAATTTAAAATTTCTCCTTCATTGAACGTTAAACATTTGTCGAGACAGACTCTGAAAAAGTTAATAAAAATTACTGTCAGTTGTGGAATTCTATAATTATATAACAGTCTTTCCACAATTTATAACATCTTCTTTAATTTAATGCATCCCATAACCTTCAAAAACACCTTGACGAGATCGAGTATTGGTGCAACCAATGGCGGATCAAAGTTAATGAAGCAAAATGTTCCCACATTACCTTCACCCTTTGTCGCAAGTCTTGTCCACTAGTTTATTTTAATTCTATTCCTCTCCCTGTATCCGAGACAGTACGGTACTTAGGCTTCCATCTCAACAAACGACTGACCTGGAACCCACATACGAGACTAAAAAGACAAGAACTAAACAGACGCTTTGGACAACCGTACAGACTACTTCAAAGGACATCCCATCTCTCAATAGAAAATAAACTACTAATCTACAAAGTTATACTTAAACCAATCTGGACATACGGAATAGAGCTATGGGGGACAGCAAAAAAGTCGAACATCAAGCGTATCCAATCCTTTCAATCAAAAGTTCTGAGAACAATAGTAAATTCCCCTTATTATGTCAGCAACAAAACCCTTCATAACGACCTTAATATACCCTACATTCTAGAACTCATCCCTTCCAAGTTTATGAAATTCCACAGTAGCCTTTCCAACCACCCTAATCCTGTAGCACAGTCATTGCACTACGTCACTCATCCCTATAATCCTCCTCGGAGACTGAAACGGCCGTGGCCTCGTGACCTGCTATAATCAAGTGACAGTGGGAGTCCTGGCAATGGCCAGTTTCTCCAATCATGTCCTGAATGAATGAGCGAGTGAATGATGAAATGTAAATATGGTATGAATGATAGTATATCTTAATTACTTATTGCCTAGCAAGGCAGATTGTAATTTTAGCACAATAAAGGAATTATATATATAATTTAATAGTGCTTTCGACAGCTCTAAGCTAAGTCAAATGATAAAAAAGTTTACCTTCTCATATGGAGACAAAATAATTACTATTATTATACGTAACAATGGTTACTTATTTTGTAATTGTCCTAATATTTTACTACAATTAAAAATTGAAGGGTCTGCTGCAAAAAGGAGGTAGCTCCAATTTTTCCATTTGTTGGGAAACCAAAAAAAACGTTTAAAAAATTCAAATTTTAAGTTATGTAAAAATATTGTTGTTGCTTACTTTCAATTATGGTGTTTACATATTAGAACAGTATTTTCATTCAAAAAATATCATCCAAATGTTGGTGGTACGTGGATGATTCTTGGAGCTACCTCTTTTTTGCCCAAAAGAATGGAATATGAGGAATGGAGGAATATGTTATGTCTTGGAAAAAGGTGTAAAAATAAATAGAATGTACTATTATTATGTATTTTTTATTCAAAGAAAACTGAAAATAAAGTACAGCAAAATTATTGGTTTTACAAACAGAAAATAACATCAATTCAATCGTCACATTCTCCTTCTGTAACATCTGGGTCATCAGGCGCATTGTCTGGCTGTAGTCGATTGTAGAACCACATATCATTTTGTGCGACGTATTTTTGGGCAAGGTCCATCACATCTTTATATTTTGCAGCCTTGAGTGGTAGGTGGTTGGTGTATGCTTGTTGAAGGTTGTTCAACATTATAGGGGTACTGTTTTGGATGTTGAACATTCTTATTGTTTTGTTACACATTATTCCAACACTTTCACTACCTAAGATGTTTCCTGCATTGATGTGGGATATTTCATAAGTGAAAACCCTAAATTTTGTTATTAAAAACTTTTCCCTTTTGCTACCATTAAAAATGATGTGAGGGGTTTTAAGGAAGAAATCTTTTAATCAACGAAGTTAAAAATCATTTCTTGAGTAACTTCCGTCACAGTAAACTTTTTACTCGTCTTTTCTATAATGCGCGTATATTCTCTTGGGACAAACACTCTTTCTACTTTCCTCATGCGCTTTTCAATGTTTCCGAAAGCTCGATCACAAGGCATAAAACTGTGACCATGTGGGGGAGCTGCATCCTTTTGGGGCCAAATAAAAGAGGTTTTTTTTTGACACAAGAAAGTGTTTCTAACTCCCAACAGCTATGGGATGGAGCTACCTCCTTTTTGCAGCAAACCCTTCAATTCTTAAAATTCAAACATGGTTTTAATGGTTACTTAGTTTTCAATTTTCTTTTTGGATTTTAATTATTTACTTCAAATTGTTGTATTTTTAAAATTAATTGTAGTAGTATAGAAGGACAATTTCAAAATAAATAACCATTAAAAGTATAATATAATAATAGTAATTAGTTTGGCTCCATATGTGCAGGTAAAAGTTTTTTATCATTTGACTTTTTATTTTATTGTAGAGATAACTGAAGATGACAGCTTAGACCTACCTGTCAAAAGCGCTATTACATTAATGAAGAAGTCATAAGTTGTGTAAAGACAATAAAACTGTTTTATACTAAAGAAGTTATTCAAACAAGCCCATTGTAAAGTGGAGTGGGAAAATGGAGATGTACAGAACTCACTGTGCTATGAAAACCCTTATCGTGCATGTCTGGGGCATGCAAGTGGTTGACATGTGCATTATCTACAGTGTGGCAAGGCCGACGGCAATTTATCCAGGGAGCTCACGGTCGACTAACTGTCCTCGCCCGAAATATATCAGCTGCCTTATCTGCGGAAGGGGGGGGGGTACATTCCCGATACCAAAGGAAGAGGTTTTACTTTTAAGAGGTATTGTGCATACAAGCACCAGTAGCATAGTGGTCTTTTACGCCATTTTAACGGACCAAATATTAAATTTAATTAATGGACACTACTAAAGCAAGGTACTGTTTCAGCAAATACAGAGAATTTAATATTCAAATGCACACAGTACTTACTGAAGTTTGTTGACAGTATAGTTTTACTGGACTCCAGAAGCGTAGAAAGCAAGAAATAACATTTTGAAAAACCACGTGGCTGTCATCAAGGGGCATAAATGTTTTTATTAATTTTTATCATTTTGTTTCCTTCATGCATAGTTCAACATATTCAACCAATTTAAAATTTCTGTTTGACTGAACATTGAACATTTATCGAGAGAGACACTGAAGAAGTTAATAAAACTTACTGCCAGATTGTTGAATTGTATAATTATAAAAAAGTTTTATTGAAAAAACTTTTTCTTTAATGTAATAGTACTTTCGACAGTTCTAAGATAAGTCAAATGATAAAACTGTTATTATACGCACTAATGGTTACTTATTTTGAAATTGTCCTTCTATTTTACTTGGTTTCAATGGTTAATTATTTTTATTGGCATGATCTTATTATTACTTTTTATTTTATTTTTTTTAATCTTTTCATTCAATTTTCATCTTGTTTTTTTATGATAAATATTTATTTACATTATTATTATAATTGTTTTTAAATCAAAACCCTTATTAAACATTTTAATGCCATTATGTAATGAAAAACTATTACCATTTACTTTCATATATCTATATACTTTTAATTACCTATGGAATAAGTAGTTACTAATTACTACCTATGCTGGAGAGCTTAATCCAACGTGTAATTCATTACTTGTGTTATTGGCCGTATAATTTTGATTCTTTGTCTAATAATTATTTAAATTCTATTCTATACAGTATTCGGGAACAATATTGATCTCATGATGCCTAAGAATCAAAAAGTCAATATAATATTAAACTGATAAAAGCAGATTCTTTGTTCATAATTTTCAAGGCACATTTCCATGCACTTTAAATAAACCATAAATAGTCCATGGTTTTATTTTCTACTCATAATACGTCTTTTTAATACAATTTTCAATGTTCAAAGGTTTCTACATTTGAAGATTTAACTCCATTACAAGATTATAGATACTAGTTTCATGAATCATTTGGCAAAATGAAATCATATACAACACTAAAAACCAGTTATATAACTTAAACTAAGTGGCTTATCTTAATATCTGCATATCTAATACAATTTCCTACATGTGGGTAGAAATAGAAAGTATATTAAGAGACGGAAGATGTGGACAAAGAAGGAAACACGGCGTTTTTGACGCCTGCACAACTGCAACTGTTTAACTGAGAGATCTTGACAAACAGAGGTCGAAGATCGTTCTAACTAAAGATACATATAATAAATGGGAAACCACCGATAAATAAAACCTTTTGTTCTTGTTACCAATTTTTATTTTGAAATATTGTTATTAAAGCGTGTAATTTGTTTGTTTCTTTTGTTTAATATCCCCTTGTTACAAAATTAATATATGTTAAAAAATATAGATCTACAAACGAATATATTTATAATTTCCTGTAGGTAATTTGTTTAAATCTTAGTCGAGAGGTTGCCTGAACAGGTTAAACGTTTTTTTGTGTAAATTTAATCTTAATGCATTTAATCATTATGTATAGGTGTCCGTCCTTTGTGGAGTTTTTCTCCAAATTACATTATTATAAAATAAAAATCATCTTGATTAATTTTTTTATTCTATTTCCAGGCGCAGACCCATAGACATTTAGAGGCTTACTTTCTTTGTAACATTACAAATAGTAAATACCCGATTGATAAAACGTCACGATATTCAGGCTGGAGTTATTCGTTAGCCAGTTAGTTTTAAGTCTACGATAAATAAGGTTAGTCCCATCACTTCAATAAATTCGGTCCATTAATGTATAATGTACATCATTATACTCTTGTGCAATGCAGATCAATATTAGTAGAAAACATAACTTAAATTAAATGTAGCCAAGCTATAGGAAATATAATCAAGCAATCGTAAATAGATTCGTTTGTATAATTATTTTTGTAATAAGGGGATATAAAAAAAAAAATTTCAATTTTACCACCATGTACATACGATTTATACATGTGCGAGATGTACAGTTTCCGACCTAACAAAGCTTTTATTTCACTAGCTTTTATTTATTTTATTATCATCTTCATGTTGAGATTGGAAACTTTTCAGACTACCTAGTTTAATTTCTTTTTAATCTCTTTGAGTTTTTCATGTTAACGCGTTAGTTTCTTACGACTTATAATACTTAAGTTTATTAAATATAATTTTTAATATAATAAAAAACAAAACAGTGAGACCTCTTTTCTTTACATCTTCATAATTCATTCTTCATAATCATAATTAATGAAGAGATCTCGCAAATCGACCTAGGATCTGTCTAATCAGGGATAGGGTATGAGGGATGATTAAGACTGAGGACAGAGGGTGTCCTCCAAAAGTCAGGCCATCATCGCCGTTCTGTAATGACTCCTCATCATCGATCTGCCTCGCTTGTTCTTCCTCAACGCATCTAGAGGCGAGATCAAACCATACGCAGGCGTCCTTGGAACTCAAAATGTTCAGTTGAAATCTAAATCCAGTCCATTTTTTTTTGTGTTTAAATACCATTCAAAATTTCCTTAACCCTTTAAGGACATGAAAATCGACAAAACTAGATTAAAACAACAGTACAATTCTTCCTTTCTATTTCTTTAAAATTGATTAGTGATGAGAATATTTTTAAGTTACCATAGGCGGAACAGGTTTCATTTTACTTAAGGGTTATGTTCCCAGCAAGGGGGCCAGAATCGCGTCATAAACTGCACTTGTATAATTGAACTTGCAGGTGTTATGGGACAGATCAGACAGTACTCGTTGCAATCAGACTATTTTTATTTCTTTAAAATATAAAAATTATTAAAATAATAGCATATTAGTTAATATACGTAAACACAATATTAGCAGAAACAGTTAATATTGGCCGTAAAACTTAATTAGGAACTTGGATGGTGTTCTTCAAGTAATAACCCTCCCTTGATTTAGTTGATAATTTTCCATCAATTACTTTTATTAACAGTCATACCCAAAAGCAATTTCTCTTAGCACGTCCACATTGATAAGAAGTGATCATTTTGCTCATTTGCTCTTTATCCATAAACGTATATATTTCAACATTCGGATGATTCACCACAAATGCTCGAAAATGGATCCATACTTTTTACTTGAAAATGGAAATGACAATTCAATTAGAAATGGATTTCAATTTATACGTCAATCCATCACGTCAGTCCAGTTAATTAAAAAATTCGCCACCGGCTAAGGGCCGAGATAAACTAAATAACCAATCCAATCCAAATCCAAAACTACTTAGACAGGACATCAGATAAAGTCCTCTGAGGGTATTGTCCTCAGATCCTTTAGCGAGATAAGATACACTTTATGTATTCAACGCACAGCCGCTCTCATCCTGTGACCTTTATATTGAAATTATTTATCTAGATATAATTGTCCTTTGAAATGCCTTGTTACAAAACTTTCCACATATTCCATTATTGTTTTAATACTAATGTCATTCTGTAGAGAATGTTACTACGCTGTTTACAGCACTGTATAGAGAGAGGTAGTCTGTCAGGTGAACAGTAGCTATGAAAAACGGATTATTGGAGCTGTATATCCACTAGTTAACATCGTCTAAAATGAATGGCGTATCGAAAGGAACAGAAAAAAAAAGTAAAGCTTGTTTCATTTTTTAAATAGTGAAGTAGAGGCTAAACAGAATCATTAAATAACTAAGATAGTTTATACACAAAAGGATTGTAAGAAAAGAAAAATTAATGAAAAAGGACCTCCGCCAAGCACTGAAAGGACTTAGACATCTTAAAACAATCCAAAACGATCTTGCTGTGTTTTGAATAGTATATTCTTGTGTTATAATATCTATTCAATCAAATTGTCGAAGAAGTTGAAATTGAATAATTTTCCCTCGTAGGACCTTCCAGCGTTAGATATATTTTTCCTATCTCTTTAAAATAGACCGAGCAAAGAACCTATTTGTTTATTGGAGCATATGGTCCATTACTGTTTAAAACATATATGTTTTAGTATAAATAATAGGCAAAAATAATCTCTCAAAAATTTATGAACGGTTCTGACAAATTACACTGCTTCCTAAACTAATATAGCTCTTTTCCATTTATGATAAGGCACGAAACAAAATGCATTACACAGCGAATAAAAGTGACAAAGAAAATATTTTTATATACATATATAATATATATATTTATATTTAAAAATTATATTTATACAAACTGCAGACCAGTTTCAGTCCTTGTAAGAGATAACATATGAGAAATTTATTACGGATATTTCGAACTGTTGGGATTATTTATCGCCTTGTCGAAACATCCACGAACAATGGGTAAACTTATCTGGTCGGTTTCTGGAGTTTGGATTAACATGTATAATAATAACATTATATAATAACATTGCATGTATAAGGGTCGATTAAACAAGAATTGCATTTGAACCAAGTCTAAAAGGTACAAAAAAAAAGAAGGTTTTTTTAGGGTCACAGGATGATGATCCCTTGGCTTGCACTGCAGAATTTTAAGATTTTCTGTTGAGATTAAAAGGACTTAAACATCTTAAAACAATACAACACGATCTCGCTGTGTTCTAAATAGCATATTTTTTTTTAAGATACGACACCAACAACCTTATTATAATAAAATTGCAATCTGCCTCATAGGACAATAAGTAATTGTGATAAATGTTTTCATTCATACCATATTTACAATTTTCATTCACTGTATTTACAAACAGCCCATAGACGTCCTAAATCCACATGTAAGTCACCTCCCTCGCATGTGAAAACCTCCCTCCGTCAAGACCTCCGAGCGCAAGAGCAACATATGCTCAAGACATGATTGGAGAAACTGCCCATTGTCAGGACTCCCCCTATTACGCATTTATAGCAAGTCACGAGGACACTACCCTTTTAGTCTCCGAGGAGGATTATAGAGATGAGTAGAGCATTGTAATGACTGTGCTAGGAGATTAGGGTGGTTGGATAGGTTACTATGGAATTTCATGAACTTGAAAGGGATGCGTTCAAGAATGTAGGGTATATTAAGATCGTTATGAGGGGTTTTGTTGCTGACGTAATAAGGGACATTTACTATTGTTCTTAGGACTTTTGACTGAAAGGATTGGATGCGCTTGATGTTGACGTTTTTTCTATCCCCCATAGCTCTAATCCGTATGCCCGAATTGGCTTGAGTATAACTTTGTAGATTAATAATTTGTTTCCTAGTCAGAAGTATATTTTTATGTTTTAATATCAATCAGCTTTTGAAGAAG
The DNA here is from genome assembly GCA_930367205.1 of Acanthosoma haemorrhoidale. Lineage (NCBI taxonomy): Eukaryota > Metazoa > Arthropoda > Insecta > Hemiptera > Acanthosomatidae > Acanthosoma > Acanthosoma haemorrhoidale. Next base: position 103,412,732 of record OV884014.1, on the reverse strand, counting down.
TGGAGACAGTGCCTTTGAAATTTCAGATCAATTGAATAATTTTCTCGATTACCCTTGTAGAACCTTCCAGCGTTATTTGTTTTCCTTTTTCTTTAAAATAGACCCTACAAAGGAACCGTTTGTTTATTGTAGCATATGTTACGTTGCTGTTTCGCAAAAAACGTGTGACATATGTTTTAGTACAAATAATAGGCAAAATTAAGATTTTAGGAATTTATGAAGGATTCTGACAAATTAGATTGGTTCCTAAACTAATATAGCTCGTCATATTGGGCTTCTACACAACATTCTAAATATTCACAACGCCGGTAGGTCATTAAAGATTAACGGAACAATCACCAATATCCGATGTGGAATTTATTCCGTTTGTAAAAATGTCATGTTTACAATTGGGAACACAAATTTAGGAAAGGATCTAAAATTCCTTTTGATATATGCGACTGAAAATCTATTTCCACGTTCTTTCCTCCCTAAAAGTTTAATAATTCGTCAAATACTCGTAAATGTCTGAGCTTTACTGAAGTAAAGCATCTTTGAACTATTTTTCTTTATTTTATTATTACTTTGATTAATCAAGATGGCTGTTGAGGTTTTCATTGGGAATTCGCGCTACACTTTATCTTTAGCTGATCACAGCTGCTTTATAAATAATTATCTGTTCTGGTTTTGAAGTGAGAAGAATCTCTCTTTTTTAGGACGAGATATATTTGATTCGTACGGATCGGGGTATCCCTCCAGTAGTCTCTCTCAAGTGCCTATCGAAGTATAGGGCACACTACTACTACAAACCCAAATTTGTGGCATAAATAAATCGAGAGTTAAATAATTTTTGTAAAGGAGAGTATTTTTAAAAAAAATAAAGAAAAGCTTTAATATGAAGTCCAAGCAAAACACTGGTATATAAAATATTAAGAGTTACGTTACTACATACTGGGTGGAATGTCTAGGGCCGAGCGGGGTCTGGGGCTAAAGCTGAGACATATATGTATAAGAAAAGGATTAGATTCTGGGAACTGGGAGGTCTTGGGGGGAAATAGGGATGTGGTTGCTTACTTAAAAATAACAGGAACTATCAGTGACTTCCATTGAGTCACGTCTTAATTTTTCATTCTTTGAAACTTTAATTCAATATTGTATCTTAAACGATTAGGAGGTTTAGTTAAGTCGGATGTGCGAAAGCATGGGTTTTATGATTTAAAGGAATGAAAAAAATTACGAAACCCTTCTATAGTGTACTGGAAAAAAATACATATTATTTTTAAACTTATTCATAAACATTGTGGTAGCTGAATCCACTAATTTGCTTTATTATTAAATATTTTACTTGTTTTTAAAGCTGCTTTCGTTGTTTTCAAGGTGTCATTTTCAGAGTCAAAGGTAGCCAAGCTAGTATAAGTGTTTTTGACCAGAATATTAGGTTGTTTTTTGTTTTTTTGATGAAACATGCGTTCCTATCAGCAGTTAATGTCTGCAGAAAATAAGAAAAAACGTACAAGGTCATTGGGACCTACCCCCACTTCGTCAACGGTTAAACGTAAGCCGCGGAGATCTAACCGAAACATAGCCCCTGTCAATTCTTCAGCTCCTAGCAGCTCTATGGAGGAACTGCTATCACTACCAAGCACATCGAAACAAACAACAACAACAACTCATGATTCTCCGATTTTCACGCCCAATAGTTACGAGGTGTTGAAAAATATTGAGGTAGAGGACATGGACTCTACACAAACACCCACACAGCCCAAGTCACCGGCAATATACGTTTCTCCGGACACTCCGGACACATACAATAATCAAATACTTAGATGAGACAAAGGCCGACTTTCATACCTACCAATTAAAGCAAGAAATATCGCTGCGGGTGGTGATTAGAAACCTGCATCCCACTACACCAGCGGACGAGATAGAGAAGGAGCTCTTAAGCCTAGGATACAAGGTTCGCCAAATTACAAATGTGCTCCGTGAGGAAACACAAGAAAATAATGCAAGAATCAAGACACCACTGCCCTTATTCTTTGTGGATCTAGAGCGAACACCTGGAGTGGAAAAAATCTACGAGGTCACTAACTTGTATTACACAAGAGTCCAGGTCGAAAAGCCTTACCCGAAACGCGATATAGTTCAATGCCATAACTGTCAGGCATATGGGCATACAAAATCATACTGCTACCACCCTCCCAGGTGTGTAAAGTGCAGTGGGCAGCACAAAAGCGAATTGTGCAAGAAGCCCCTAAAATCACCTGCTGTATGCGTGCTCTGTCAGCAAAGCCACCCGGCAAACTATAAAGGCTGTGCGGCCTATAGAATTCTGAAGTCCAGAAGCGAACAACGTAGTCGTCCTGAAGAAGAAACGTCAGCCACAGGCAGCCCAAGAAGCGCCCCCGCCAGAAGTTTGAGGCCTTCAGTATCTTTTGCTGACGCTGTTCGGAACAGAGAGCAGTCACAGGCATTGCCCACTCCTCCTCCGCAAGTTCTTCTTCCCCAGCACTCCGTTCATCCCGTCAACCAGCAAACTCAATCCCATCCTCAACCACACATCTCGCATATCCCACCACCTTCAAGCTCTTCAGATCTCACCAGCCTTTTAACCTCATTCCTTACAGAGTTCAGAACCCTAATTACCCCTCTCATTTCCCTTCTTACAAATCTCGTCTCCTACCTTATCCCCGTTAAACAAAATCCATAAGTGGATCCTTCCGACTCCTTATCCATTCTCCTTTGGAATGCGAATGGTGTTCGCACCCACACTAACGAACTGACAGCATTACTCCACGACAAAAACATCGACGTAGCTCTAATTACTGAAACAAGACTTACAAGTGAACGACCATTTACCGTTCGACAGTACCAGACTTATCGAACTGATCACCCAGATGGAAGAGCTCATGCAGGTACCGCTGTCATTGTCCATAACTCCATATCCCATCACATAGTTCCTTTGGTAGCGCATGATTTCCTCCAATCCACTGCAGTGTCAATCACCACCCTCACTTTTCCCCTTACTCTAGCATCAGTGTACTGCCCTCCCAATAAATCCATTACCGATTACCAATTCATCTCCTTTCTAGACTCCATCGGGCATCGTTTCCTTGTGGGTGGGGACTTTAACGCAAAGCACCAGCACTGGGGCTTAAGATCCACAAATACACGAGGACGTGCTATGCTGTCTGCACTCACACGGAGACATTGCTCCACTATCTCTCCTGACACAGCCACCTATTGGCCATCTGATCCTAACCGAAATCCTGATCTCCTTGACTTCTTTTTCTACAATAGTTTAGGAACACTAAACTATTCACTCAAGCACCTCGATGACCTCTCCTCCGACCATAGCCCCTTATTATTAACCATTTCCCTAAATCCAATTCACAAACTGCCTCCTCCTTCATTTATTAGGGGCCCAGTTGACTGGGACCACTTCCGCCAGATTCTTACAGACTCTGTAGACCTCAAAGTACCTCTGAAAATATCCCAAGACCTAGATGATGCGGTGCATTCCTTCACTACTCTGATCCAGAGGTCGGCCTGGGAGGCATCGTCACCCCACCGTCACCTAAAAATTCACAATCAAAATCCTTTACCTCAGTATCTCAAAGACCTAATCAAATCCAAACGCCACTCAAGAACAGTGTGGCAAAGATCCCGACATCCTGCTGATCGCCGCTCATACAATCAGTACTGCAGGCTGGTAAAGCGGCAATTGGCATCCTTCCGTTCCGATTCTTTCAATTCCTATCTCTCCTCCCTGTCTACCAGGGACAACTCCTTATGGAATCTAAATAAGAAAATCCTAAAATACCATCCTGTTTCACACCCACTCCGTCGTGATGACGGGTCCTGGGCGGCTTCGGATGGCGAGAGGGCGGAGGAATTTGCACTGCATCTTTCCCATACTTTCACTCCTCATCTTACTCCTCAAAACAATAATCACCGTCCAACTGTTGAAGATTTCCTCACTTCACCTATCCCTCTCTCACTACCACTAAAAGCCGTTAACCCCTCTGAGGTTAAATATCTGCTGAAAAAATTACTTTACCGAAAATCTCCAGGATATGATCTCCTTACTCCTCGAATCAGCCAACAACTTCCTCCTAAAGCCATAATCTTCCTAACCTATATATATAACTGCATTATCCGAACGACGCACTTTCCTCTCCTCTGGAAACATTCCAATATTGTCTTATTCGCCAAACCCGGTAAACCACCCAATGACGCCTCATCTTACCGTCCAATTAGCCTACTCCCTATCCTCTCAAAAATATTTGAAAAACTCCTATTAAAACGCCTACTTCCAATTGTTGAATCCAAAAACCTTTACCCTACTCATCAGTTTGGTTTCCGCCAACGACATTCCACAGCTCAACAAGGCCTTCGCGTTGTTGATCACATATCCTCAGCCCTTGAAACTAAACAGTATTGCACAGCTGCCTTTCTGGACATAGCTCATGCTTTTGACAGGGTCTGGCACGCAGGCTTGCTTTACAAGCTCAAAGGATATTTACCGCCAACCCTATTCCTAATCCTACAATCCTACCTTTCAAACCGTTTCTTCCAAGTCGGATTTTCTATTGAGAGATGGGATGTCCTTTGAAGTAGTCTGTACAGTTGTCCAAAGCGTCTGTTTAGTTCTTGTCTTTTTAGTCTCGTATGTGGGTTCCAGGTCAGTCGTTTGTCAAGATGGAAGCCTAAGTACCGTACTGTCTCGGATACAGGGAGAGGAATAGAATTAAAATAAACTAGTGGACAAGACTTGCGACAAAGGGTGAAGGTAATGTGGGAGCATTTTGTTTCATTAACTTTGATCCGCCATTGATTGCACCAATACTCGATCTCGTCAAGGTGTTTTTGAAGGTTATGGGATGCTATGTCGGGGTCTGGGTGGGATGACAAGACTGCAGTGTCATCTGCAAATGTGGCCAAGAAGGTATTGGGAGTAGAGGGGACATCAGCGGTGTATGGGTTATAGAGGATGGGGCCCAGGACACTGCCCTGTGGAACTCCTGCACTTATGGGATAGTAGTTAGAGTATTCTAAACCACAGCGGACTTTTGTAAATATGGTATGAATGAGCGAGTGAATGATGAATTGTATATATAGTATGAATGATGAATTGTAAATATAGTATGAATGATGAGATTTATCTCAATTACTCATTGCCTGAAGGCAGATTGTAATTTTATCTTAATAAAATTGAACTTATGAAGGAAAACTTTCCCCCTAATATAATATTTTCCTAAGGCCACGAGCAGATTAAAGATGCTCTGGTCAAGTGTGTGGAACTAATGGATCAAAAACTTTGTCTATCCGCACAAAATGCTTTTCTAAACAACGAACCCTTTGACAAATACTTTTTTCAAAACACTATTAATACCTGTTTGCTTTCAACTCTTTTCAGATGTATTTTTCACCCTTATCCTGCAAAGTTGCCCCTTCAATGGATGGAATCCTTCACCAGCCATCTATATCGACTCGGCGACAATACAAGTGACAATAGAACGGCAGATCTATAAACACAATGGCGATACTAAAGGGGCACGTGTGCCATATTAAATTCCTCTAGCCGAGATTGGAAGGTTATACATATCGCCCCGCCAGGATTGCTGGGTAAGATGGACTACTTTCTTCGGGAACATTATGAAGTACGTGCTTTGTAGCACCGGTGCTTTCCGCTCACACAAACTTTTCTCGCTCAATCCTTCCAGAGAACGGAAGTGGTTCAAGGGAGGGGTGGTGATCAGTTTGATAGTAGTTGCAATTATACAATTGTTAGAGTTAACCCGATGGAACTATCGGAGAACATTATAAAAATGTTTTTTTTTTTCTTATCCCCTGAATTTATTAACATTTTTTACAATTTTACAAATTTCCAATTAACAATCTCTCCTCATACTGCGATGCGCTGATGCATTCGCAGGAGGGTGGGTTACAATACAATATCAGATTGAAGTTAAAATTAACAATGCAATGCATACAATACTAGGTGATGGGGCTCACCTTCTATTTACAATTTGGGAAAAACTTTAAAACTAAACATACAACTAGAACCTAAGACTAAAGCGTTCCTGCCTATACTGCGTCTTGCCATCAATGAGGGAACGTAGCGGGGGTTATCGTGTTAAACACCGGGCTTGTTAGATATTGCAGGGAGTCGAAAAATTTGATATGTCTACGTTGAATGAATTCATCCACCGTAGGCAAATCTAAATCTCGTGAAGTTCACTGTTGCTCCGCTGCTCGAATGAAGTATGTCTGGCCACTTTCATCAGTATACCGTTTTGGAATTTTTGCAGTCGCCGAGCTGTCGTATACGTCAGATGACGAGAAAGCGGTGCACCACACAGCAGAGCAGGCCTGAGTACGCTCTTGTAGATCAATAGCTTGAGACGCAGCGATAGATTGGGGGAAGTAAATAAATGTGTAAGCCGGTATGACTTCGTGCGAGTTTGCTTTAACTTCCCTGCAAAATGGTTACTAAAATGAAGGTGTTTACATTAAATTCAAACAGATAAATTTTTCACAAGTTTTTGTTTTTTATCAATGATATATCACCATCGTTATCACCAACCTTTGGCCATCTAGTATGCAAATTTTAATGACGAATCGATAAGAATCAATTGGTTTTTGTGAAAAATATCTAGAGATGGTATTCTAGACATCATTCAAATTTCGAAATTTTTTGCCACTTAGAAAATGTAGCGATCAGAATAAATGAAAATCCGATATCGGGCGAGTATGGTGTTTGAGGCAATAACTCCCACCCTAATTCAATTATTTTTCCCAGGGTTCTTGCGGAAAAAATGGGCGCAGTGACGTCTTGCGTTATCGTGTTGCAGAATAACGCATATTTTATTGACAATCGCTGGTCAATTTTTAATTAAAGATTGATTTACTCGATCCAATTGTTCACTGTAAAGATCTGCATTCACTGTTTTTCCAGGTATGAGCGATGAGGTATCTGCGAATACTCCACCAAACACACAAAAGCGCCTTTTTGGAGTGTAAACCTGGCTTAGCTGTACTTTATGCCGATTCATGCGGAGTGAGATTTTTGGATTATCATAGAGGATTTTCCATTTTTCATCTCCAGCCTCACCCGCCATTCTTGCCCAAAATCGCGCCAAAGGATTTCAATTAATTTTGATCGCTAAAAATTTGAAAACTCGGATGATGTCCAAAATGCAAGCTTCAGGTATTTTCCTCAGTAACCAATTGATTTTTATCGATTTGGAATTGAAAATTTGCACACTAGATGGTAAAAAGTTGCTCATAACGAGGGTGATACCATCATTGATCAAAAACAAAAAGTTGTTGAAAATTTATTTTTTTACTTTAATTAAAAAAAATATGACATTACTTGCCAGTCCCCCTAATATATATATAAGTTTAAATACTTAGAATTTATCATAATGGTTGATTCATCATGAATCATGTAGCATCATTATGTACGGGGTAAGTTCAAGACCCGAAGGAGCTGGGTTCTATTCAGTGAATATGCTTTCAATCGTAGTTCCGTAGATCAGAGAAATAGTATGGATAGCATTCCGTGTTTGTAATACACAGAAAAGGGCTGATAAATTTCAAAATCGAATCCCTGGAATGTGAGCTGTATCGGTCGGATTTTCATTTCACGCTCTGTGATCATAGTCTAAGACGCCCACGTATTTACGCCCTGGGTCCGTGTCTGAATAGTTCAGTTCTGTATTTCACTTCGCTGGACATTTATAGTGTTTGATTTCGTAAATAGTGACTCAGTCCTTAGAATCCTTACTAGTTTTATGTACATTTTCGGACGATCTTACGAAATGTGATATATATACATGCCTGAATAAACCCGATTTTATAAACTCGATCATGGCAGCAGCTCGTGAGTTACCCGTTTTTAGTACGGTCCGTCTCTTTGTTGGGGAAATGCCTAATGGAAGCAAAGTTCATAAAAGTTATCATGACGCGTTTTACGTTTATTTAATTATGTACTTAGCAGATTTTTTTATGTTTGTATATAATGTTCGCTGACATTGAATTAAGAGCTATTTGACCAGCCTAATTAAGAAACTGAATAAGGTTCAGATAAGTTTATTTAGTTAACTAAATAAAAAAAGCTTTGTACTTGTGACTAAATTAGACGAAATGGTACATAAAAGTTAATAGGACGGAAAAACGTGACCGCGAACTAAAAACGAAGTTAGAACTGCGTATTCAAATCTCCTCGCCATCCCACATCGCATAGAAACATCCAGTCATATCCAAAAAAAAATATAACTTAGAACTAATTGACGAGCATTTACATTTATATTGAGACCAGGTTTATAATCAATTATTTTATCTCCTAAGCTTCAAGGAGTTGCTTTAAGACTCCAATCCTTTATTTTTTGTCAGCTCTAACGTCAACGCCTCCATTGACAAGGAAGCAGAAAAATTGTAATTCTAATATTGTAACTTGGAGCTTATACGCCAGGTGGGGGTAGTCTTTTTGATGACCGCTTTGGGTGGTTTTATCACTAGTCGTCATCTCGCAACTTCTTAGAATTTCTGGAAGACTCCAAGGACTACCCTTATTCCTAAGCAGTTATCTCTTCCAAACCTCGCTGGGCAAGTTGGTACATTATGCTAGAGCACAACGGTATCTTTGACAAGTTCATTTGGTGCTAATTCACTTTGCACCTCGTCCCTTTCAGTCTATAGGGTGAAATTTATTTCGAAGAAGAAGTGTAAAGGACTTAGTTCAGTTTTGTCAAACAAGGATATCGTAATCTTGGGCGGAGGGCTACAATCCACTCCCGACATTTTCGCATGACCAGCCTTAGACAGATCTTTCTGAGTAATGCTTCAATATTGTAGTTTCGATGTGGGAACATGTCATCACCTTCCAGGTGGCTTACTCGCAGCAATTAATTTATCTGAGCACAAACGCTTTGAGCAGCCCATTCTACCATTTATAAACACTTGCATTGGTACTAATAGAATGATCTCTACATGTAGTGATAAGTCAACAATATTAAAACATCTCGTGCAACCTTCTCCTCCACGCCAAACTTTATGGAGTATTTTATCGACTCCTATGACTTTGTTGTTCTCTTAACAATAATGTCACCTCTGTCAGATTAACCCCCCCCCCCTGCTTGAATCCTTTGTGTTTTCTAGCGTGCCCTCCTTGGGCACTTGAGTTTTCCTTCTGTTCGTTCTTGCCTTCTTGTTACATAAAACGTGGACCACTGTATCTGAACTCATTCCCTGTTAAACTGGTTTCAATTCTGTTTCATACATCATCCCTTCCCAATAAGCAAACTTGTGTCTTTTTTAAGTCAAAACTGGAAAACTTGATTATTTCAGTCAACATAATGTTATAAAATAATACATCATCTTTTTACAAACACTAATTGTAAGGGGCATCTCTGAGTACACTGGCTAGCTTAACTGATGGTTTTTTGGGTTTTTTTTTTTTTCAAAGCCCTAGACAATAGTTTTAATTTTTTTCGATAAGTGGATGGCATGTTAGATTCCGCTCTAAATGAGAGAATATGAGAGTGTAAAAATAAAAATTGATTGACGAAGATCATTTTAAGTAATTTTCAAAATTAAATTACTGTCTCTACTAGTTAACATAACACCACAGCATTCATTTAGACTCTTTTAAGCAGTATAGGTATTGGGCAGTACATGATACTATGATTTGGGCTGGTCTCGTTAATTACGATTTAGTAAAGGAACAGTAAACTCTAAAAAAAAAAAAATTGGATTAAACCATTTTAATATATGAAACATTTACTCGACGTTTACTATTGTCGAGGAATCTTTGATGAACTTATTCTAACCATGGTAGTTCTGTTCCAGATTCTGCCTTTCTTTCATTAGTTTCTTAGCAAAACTACCCTCGTCTATTCTCCGGTTGAGGACAAACCAACTTTGACTGGTTCGGTTTAAAACCGTCTTTATATATTAGTTCTTTATTATAGCTTTATTTATTACCATTACTCTTCTTATTTTGTCTTTGATTTCATATCAAATCTCATATGTTTATCTCAGAATAAAAATCAACGCATGATTGTGAGGGTATGTAACTCACTAGAATAATACATAACATATTTCTTTAAAATACCCGTGTATAATAGTTTCATACTGCTATTAATTACTTTGCTAAACGTAATTTATAAGATATATTAATCTAACTTACGTCATATGATAATAAACTAATAACTTATGGATAATAATTTCATCATAATACTTTTTTTTTGGAAAGAAGAAATATCAATTAGACAGATTTCAGGGGGAAAAAATCTTCAGGAACTAGTACAGGATCCTAAAAAAAAAAGTGTAACACTCACACGTGGGAGTAGAATGCAGCGCTTCGAGGAGATGAGGGGGGGGGGGTTGTTAGAATTTTACACGGTATTATAAACAACTCTTTACTGCTTCAGCTGTCTAATAAAGAAATAGTACCCTTTCCGAAGGAGGGAAATTTTAAAATTCTTGAACAAGTAAATGACCTACTTGATCTTTATATATTATTATATCAAAATTGCTGTGGCTATTATGTTGCACAATTTTAGAAGTTTCGAGGCTTACCGAGGTCAACTCAAGTAGTCAAGTGGCGAATTTTATGACTGCCCTCGTATTAATTTTTTTGGGTTTACTTGACCGGATTCATTAAGCCAACATGATTATTAAAGCAATTACTGTTTCTTTCACGAGATTCCTTTTTATAGGTTTATCAAGAGTTATAGGTTATAGGCCCTCCTAGTAAAAAGATCCCCCAAATAGCCGCCTGCATTAATTATTGTACCAAAAAAAATTCTACAACTTCGTTTATAATTGAACAGAGAATTTACTGAAGGAAAAAACAACTATAAAGTATGGGGAATCATTTTTGGATTTCATTCTGAATCTAGCTGTAAATTAATGTATGCCTAGTTCTGTCATGCTATGGAGTCAATCAAATTTTCAGATCGTGGGATCAGATCAAGTAAAACACGCTATAAGTCAGATTTTTATCAATTTTCAGCTTTTTTTTTTTTACCACAAGATAGAGATATTTAGACTGATAAAAAAACATATCTTTATTTTTTATTCAATGTTTTGCGATCACACTAAGAATTAAGACGTCATGCCGTATTTATCCTGTGAATTATAATATAAAATAATCGAACGTGTGTCAAGGTCGGTATATGGTCGGTAATAAAAATTCCAAAGCTATAACTTAATTTGCTAAAATAATGTTTAATTAATTAATAATTAAGTTAAAAGAAAAAAATTTTTGGTCAGCGTTTTCTCAAAATCCTGTTTTTTGACTTAGTGTGTTTCGCTTGTAATTCCACGAGATAAATTATCATTAAACACTTACAGCGTTTTTCTGTTTAGAATATTAATTTAGGAGGAAAGTAGGAAAACAATGAAATGTGAAGTATTTAAAAAAAATTTTGTTTTTTGATAATGTTAGTGGCCTGCCATAATCTTCTAAAACTGCGAATATATATTTTCCGCATTGTAACCAATGATTTTTTTTTTTTTTTATCAAAATGACAAAAATATTTTCTCAAGAGGGTTATAAATACCTTTTGACTACTGATCCTCGGTTCCATCAGACATAATACTTTATGAACTTATCATACATTTAATAACGCAGAATCAAAGGACGTATTTGTTCTACATGAAATGCTTTTTTGTTTTTTGGCCGAGAAATTATTCTTAAATTTCGGAGTGTTTCCAGACTGTCCTTCGTCCTTGCAAAGGACAAATACTTCCGACATTGAGCAGGAAAGAGTTTGGGAAGTGTGGACTACGAAGAAATGGTCCAATGGGGTGGTGTGCCTGAGCGGCCAGGGTGGGGACACTGTCTGTGGCAGTCCTGTATATAAACCACAGCCTGGGACCTTTCAGTCAGAACAGTCCTACCGGCATCAGCTCAATACAGGAGGTCTAGCATCATGAACGGTTTGGTAAGCACACCTCTTATAGATACGATTAATATACATTCATACATATAATATAATAAAATAAATCTAAAATTAACAACTGTAACGACGGACTTGCTTAAATTTGTCCCAAACGACAAATAATAAGTAAAAAAATAACTAAATTCAAATTTCTGCTATAATCAACCAAGCATATTAATTTTTTGTGAAATAATTAATTATTAATTTTCAATACTTTTTGTTTGATTGCACTTTCTTAACAATTTTTCTTCTTATAATTTCGGACCCTAATATATAAGAGCTATTCCGGAAATCTTCACAAATCGCCAAAATTATGTTTTATTTCCATTTTTTTTTTTTTTGGAATATAGTTTAATGTGATATTCAACTACAATCATCAAGCTTCAAAAGAATTTCTGTATGTAAGGGCTTATTTAAAAAAAAAATGTTTTTTTCTTTTAAATTGTCTCTTATTAAAATCTATCAAAGTAACTACCCAGATTTCCTCGCAAGGCTTAATGAACGATATCTAGACTCGTACAGATCAAGTGGATACATAAACTCTATCTACATTTCAATAAAAAAGCAAATCTTATTGCTATAACTTACCCCAAATTAACTTAAACTAAGGCTGGTTAGAAGTATTTGATGGTGGCGAAAACGACCCTGCCCGGAGTCCAATGTCGCTGGAGCGAAGGACCTTCCAGGTTGCATTGGCGAGAAAGGATTTAATTTGCAGGAATGATTCCGCAAGACCCCCACGGCCTGTCTGTAATTACATCCAATGTACAGCGCTCAATTAAATCCAGTCCTTGCGCTCAATCAGTTGCTCATTTCATCTTTGGTATTAATGTTGTCGTTATGCCATCAACATCATCGTGTTATTTTCCAGCGGGCTTAGCTTCCGAAAAATAAAATATAGAAGAGGTCTGGACGAGAACATAGCTTTTCTAGCCGCCCTAGCGTGTAACTGACCTCGACCAACTCCAGGATATATCGCGCTGGACTATTGAGCTGGAAACGGCCTTTGAGGACTGGAAAACTCCCTCGGGTCTTCGCCCACTGTCCCTCCTTTGACCATGAATTATCTCTTCGACTTCCATCTCCTCCATTATCTAATCCATGCTAAAATATCCATACAATTCATTGTATGTTCTAAAACATTGTTTTAGAAAGAATAAAACTTTTCAACTAAGTAAAAATTTGTGAACTTTATTTTATATTTTCTGTTATTAAAATAACTACTCAGATTTCCTCGCAAGGCTACATGGACGATATCTAGACTCGTACCGATTAAGTGGGTACATAGACCCAATCTACATTTCAATGAAAAAACAGCCCATTGCTATAACTTACCCCAAATTAACTTAAACTGAGGCTGGTTAGAAGTATATGATGGTGGCAAAAACGACCCTGCCCGGAGTCCAATCTCACTGGAGCGAAGGACAGAGCCTATCGACAGGAACCCAGCTTAAATTATTGTAACACGAATAGATTTTGAGCACGAAGTTGAGGATTCCTGACCGAAATCATATAAATACGTAGCACGTCAGATTTATTTATCAAAGTCTAGTAATATTATTTTTTAATAATAACAGTAAATTCCAATAATAAATTTGTTCGGTAAAATTTCCTTTTAAAGCCTACAATCATGCCGGGGTGGAATAAGTTCTGAAGAAAGAGGAATACTTTCCCTTTCAGACTCTCCCGTGCCTTCACAATTTCCCCTTTTGTGTAAACAGGCTCGGTTGCCTAAGGGCGAACTAAATTGTCGACTTTTCCTGCATTTCCGTCAGGTCCCCCGCAAAACGAGCACACTTCCAGATGAATTTTACCGGGAACTTTCCGGACCCTCTTGCTCTTGTAATAGACGGGGGTCTCCCACGCAGCAAAGTTCGCTGAGGAAGGAGTCAGTATTTTCCGACTTTCCATCTTTTTATTTATTCATTTTTTTTTATTCCTGTCATTTGTATGCAGTCATTGTCATTCCGGTCACTGCGCTTGCACAAGTGATCAGCCTTATCTGAAACACAATCTCTCAGACTCCTTTGTCCTTGCATAAATTATTTAAACTAAAAATTTCAATCCTCGAAGGAGTACAGATATAATAACTCCCTGTGAATTCGTTCTGACAAATGACTAGCTCACCGGATGATCATAGGTTTGGACTAGGAATTAGGCAAATGGGTTGAAGGTTAGGTTTTGACGTATGGCAGCCCATCATTATACCATTTGGCTCAACACCATTCCGTGTTATTCCCAGGCCATACTAATAATTTAAACATCAATGTAGACCGATGAAGATAAATATTTAACATCCGCTTGCTAGTTTGATATTATTGCGTTCAATCAACTGCAACCCTATTCAATAAAATATTCGTTTTGAGCAGTATAAATATTGGTGAATTGTAAATGATGATATCAAGTAAATACATATAAGGAAAACTTTGCGGATATAACTAGTCTTTTGGTCTAACAAGCATAAACGATAGTTCGTTTTATAATAACGCCAAACATAGCCTTTGCTACAGAGCATACCATTAAGCTTACTAAGACCGTTAGTAAATAAAAATAAATTAATTCTCCATCACCTTGTACATGTGACTTGTACTTTTTCTTTATGTTCCTTGTATAGCGCTGATTGATAGTAATTTATCGAGTCCCTACTGTGTATATTATAGACTGATGTAACTCAATACTGAGACTGTCGCATTCCGGCGTTCGCACTCAGCAAAGGCTGAGGAAATAGAAAAAGACAACGAAACTAAGAGTACTTCCTAATGACCCGCCTGGGTGCGGCCGGGTGCTGTCCTTGCCAGTGGTTGTCTCAAACGCCCTTGAAAGAACTGGTTGTACAGCTGAAGTCACCCGTTACTCGGGGTTCCTGTATCTGTTTCATCAGCTGGGAGTAACTGTCAACTAGTCACTGCATTATTTAATTATTTAGTTCCGAATACTATGTTAGGGTCAGTTCCATCTCATCGGAGAAAAAGCCTCGGGGTAGCACTGACCGCACCACCTCTTTAACGATTTCCGTTGGTCTTGAAGCAGTGCGTAATCATCTGGTACAAAGCCTGAGACCATTCGTGGGATGAAATACTAGTACTTAATCCATAAAATAGTACCTTTAAGGATTACATTGCTAAGTTAGGATTGTAGCTGTCACTCAACAGGAGACAAGGAGTGAGTTATTCTTTCGAAAATTATGCTCTCACTTTAAATTCTATGCTTAAACATTAGACGGCACGCTTTGTAAAAAGAGTTTTATAGCCTTCAGTCATCTTACTTAGAAATGCATGCACATTTCATTGCAAATATGACTTAAGAAAGTGACTCGATTGAACGAGCCAAAATTGACTCCGGAATCTGACCATGACTGTTTTGCAGATCGTGTTTCTCGCAATCTTCGGCGCAGCCATGGCGCAGTACGGCCACGCTGGAGTCCAGGAGACACCGGAGGTCGCTGCCGCTAGGGCCGCCCACCTCTCGGCTCTCGCCGCCGCAGGAGGTCATGCCCCAGCCGCCCCAGCTCACAGGTCAGTACAAATCACTTTCTGTCTGTAAGATAAAAAAATGAAACTCTGTGCTTCATAGTTCTCAATTAAAAGGCAAATGGTTGACCTACTATTTGTTTAGCTAGCTCAAATATTTGTCCTGCTATATTGAAGGTGGCCTCTGCCATGCTTGCTACTTAATATTTTAGGATTATCGTAATTCGTCTATATGCTAATATTGAATCTTGTTGTAGCTATGGCGCACCCGCAGCCGCAGGTGTGCCCGCTGACACCCCCGAAGTAGCCGCCGCCAAGGCCGCCCACTTCGCCGCCCTCGCCCAAGCCGGATCTCCATCCGCAGCCGCCCAAGGTGGAGCCCAAGACACCGGCGCTTACAACCCAAGCGCCTACGAAACCGGTGCCTACAACCCAAGTGCCTACGAGTCTGGCGCTTACAACCCAGCCCAGAGCTACAACTCCGCTCCAGCCTACAACGGTGCTTCCAGCTGGCAGGGACCCCTCGCCCTCCCCCCTGGCTTCGACGCCAACGGTGCCCCACTCCCAGTACAGGACACCCCTGAGGTCCAGGCTGAACGCGCTCACCACCTCGCCTTGGCTTCCAGAGCCGGAGCCCCAGCACCAGCAGGATCCTGGAACGCTGCTCCAGCACCAGCATGGAACGCCGCCCCAGCTCCTTCCTGGAACGCTGCCCCAGCTCCTTCCTGGAACGCTGCCCCAGCTCCTTCCTGGAACGCTGCCCCAGCTCCATCCTGGAACGCTGCCCCAGCCCACTCTTGGAACGCCGCTCCAGCCGCTTCCGGCCTCCCAGTCGACACACCCGAGGTTGCCGCCGCCAGGGCTGCCCACCTCGCCGCCCACCAGGCCGCTGGACACAGATACAAGAGGTCCTTGATCGCTCCAGTCGTCCACTCCATCGCCCTCCCCCTGCCCTACGCCGCTCCTCTCCACTACCCAATCGTCAGCCACTCCTTCCTGTACTAAGCGACTGTCAACTCTGAAACACGATCCCTGGAGAGTCCACATCAGGAGCTCCAGTGTAAACGATTTGTTACCGTTCCGTTATCGTTTTATAATTTTATGAAATGCAAGAAATAAATTGAGGATATGCCTCACAAAAATCGACTCGAATACTTGATTTTTTCTTTGGTTTCCCTATTTCCATTACTTTCATAGCAACCTCTCCATGAAAGGTGCTTTAAACAAAAAAGTTTAATTCCATTAACATCCAGAAAGTAATTTCTGTGCAGAACACTGGTGTTTATGTATATTAAAATACATGAAACATCACATGTTATATGGACAACACTAGTAGTTCATTGGTATCCATATAGTTTGTCATTCAACTGTGTATGTATGTCTGCATCAAAAAAAAACGGTGAGGAAGAGTGCAATATATTAACTTAACGAATACCATACTGTAAATGAACTATCCTATTTTATGCAAAACAACACAATTTTTTTTTTTCCCCCATCCCCTTAAAAATAACAAAAATTATTATTATTTACTACAAATTCTCTGGCGAATCTATGTTCATATCAAATTTTATATGTCCTGTAGCATCGGTACATTCTATACAAGGTCTGATTTGGGAATAAAAAATATATAATTAATATAATACAAGTACAATGATAAACAATGTACTTGGCTTCACTGACAATACTCTGCAAGGTGATGGGGCTCACCTTAACAACACAAAAAAATAATATATATATTAATATCTAACTAGGTACTAACACTTACACATTTTGATTAAGATAGACGCAAATTAGTCAAGACATGCAATAATTCTAAATGATTCTCTACAATTGAATAAACTCTTAACAGTCTTGAAAGGTTAATATGTTAGAACACACCATCAATTTTTTTCAAATGAAAATATTATATGCCACATCTACCTAAAACTCAGTCAAAATACATTCAATTATAAAGGACTGGTTAATTTTCCAGACTATAAATACAAAAAAGTTATTTAGTTATTAATTATCTATATTAATGACCGAATACTCAGACAGTCCATCATGTTAATAATTTAAACACAAAAGTTTTATTATTCCCCCAATGGTTCCTGACTATGACAGATGAATGTCATTTTTTAAAAAGGTACGTAGACATTGCTAAATTAATATTTTGCTTGTTTGGGCTTCTTTACAATTTGAAACTGTAGTCAAAAATAAACATGCCTAGTAAACACCACGTTCGATAAATATTTTGCAACAAAGTAGGAACAAATACCGATCAAGCTATGAATAATATCGGAGTGACAACAGAACAGGCTGTCGAGGTCAGTGCATTGAAATGTAATAAAAGTATTTGCCTTTTTTATTTATTGGACCCCAGTCCAGTTCAACCCACAATAAGACCTAGAGGTAGACCGGCCACATCCGGGGCTGGTCGGCCTTCTAGATATTTATATATATATATATATCGATTACTAGCAGACCTACAATCGGCAATGTAGCGGAAAATAAAGTACGGGGGAGGGGGCAAGGAACTGCCGTATTTTTCCTGAGGCATCACGTCCGAGCAATTGGATCCGTAACGTTCCAGATAGCATTTCCGGGGAAAACCTTTAAACCACCGGATGTTGGTTCCTTCAGATTTATCTCAATGATTATTTAAATGATCAATAATTAAATAAACCATTTTTTTTAAGTGGTTTAATAGCTGAAAAATTAAAATTGAATTATATGCTGACTAGAACAGAAAATAAAGACTCAGGCTATTGAAGAACTTGACTTGTCCCTGAAATTGTCACTACTGAATCCAAATTTTGACACGTGAATGTTAAATTTATGTACGGACACAATGAATACAATGCAGCTCTAAAAATAACTGAGAAATTCCACAGTAGCCTTTCCAACCACCCTAATCCTGTAGCACAGTCATCGCTCTGCGCCACTCATCTCTATAATCCTCCTCGGAGACTGAAACGGCAGTGGCCTCGTGACCTGCTATAAACGCGTGACAGTGGGAGTCCTGGCAATGGCCAATTTCTCCAATCATGTCCTGAGCGTCTGTGGCTCTCGCGCTCTTGGTCAGCCTCCACTGGCTAGTATCCGGTGACGCGGCTGACGGAGGAGCGTGGGGGACTTCCCAAGACACCGCTTTCTCTTCGCATGTGGATTTGGGAGGTCTCTGGGCTGTCTTTAAATATTGTATGAATGAGAGCATTTATCTTAATTACTTTATAAATATTACTGCCTTATAAAAGGCAGATTGTAATTATAGCACAATAAAGAATCAGAAAAATAACTGAGCGCCCCACCTGCGCCAAACAGCTGAGAATGTTAATTTTTACTCACTAATCTCAATCAACGGGCATTGACAACTAGCAGCAAATTACACTTCAAACTTCCAAAAGAGTTTCATAAGTGGTGACCAATGGAAATTCAAACGTAATTTTTTATTTAATATTTCTTTAATAGATTAAATTGAGGGAAATATACGAAAATTGAATATTTTTCTGGAATCGATGTTCACGATTTATCGAATGTGCTGTTTACTAGCCATGTTTATTTTTGACTAAACTTTCATATTATAAAGAAGCCCAAACAAGCAAAATATTAATTTAGGAATGTCTACATACCTTTTTACAAAATGACATTTATCTGTCATAGTCTGACAACGTTCCAGAGGAGTCATTGTGAGAAAAATGAAACTTTTGTGTTTAAATTATTGATATAATGGACTGTAACATTCAAAATGATGTAGGCTTTTAAAAAAACACAAGATCAAGTATAAATATTAATTAATTAATAAATAACGTTACTGATAACATATAATATAGAATTTAGTGGCCAAAATAGAAACAATCAATAAGTAAATAAATAAAATAAACTAATAGATGAATGTATGTTTGCCTATGAGCACAACTTTAGCCATATTAAAATTACTATATTACATAATTGTCATATACTATGTTACATAATCTACCTTTAGAAATTGTCTGTTCGCCAGTCCCCCCCCCCCACTCTTTGTCTGTACGTTGGCTCCTTCCAGCTACTGTCAACCCCCCCAGCGATGTCTGGCTCTCGTATAAGAGACTGAAATTCCCGAAATTCGGACATAATTTTATTACCAATAACCTGAACTGATTTATTTCTTAGCTATTTATGTTTTTACAAGAATAAAACATAATAGAAAAACATTACTTACAGTCCAGAAAATTGCTTTCTTTAGCTTATCATAATATCTATGCTTATCTTCACTATCAATAAAATAATTAAGTAAAAATAAAAAAAAAAATCGTTTCTAAAGATTAACATTACACATTAATTCAAATAAAATTTTATTCCAGTTAACATTAGACAAACCAAACAAATCTTTTCTTTGGAGTATTTTCCGGTGTGGGTTGAACCTTGATATTTAATTGAAACAACTATGTCTGCCCACAGTTTGCACGCCTTAAATATTTAGTCTCAAAATGTGAAATCGTGAGACGCTCAACTGTCTAGTCTGTGAGTAATGTCATCTACATCATGTAAGAATTCTGCTGATTGCATTCATAATAAATATTTTTTAATCATAAAAAAAATCTTTCGCTGGCGAGGAAGGTTAAAAACATGTAGATTTGGGAGGTCTCTGGGCTGTTTGTAAATACTGTATGCATGAGGAGGGATTTAAAATTGTAAATTTGGTATGAATGGGAACATTTATCACAATTACTTATTGCCCAATGAGGCAATAATGGGATTTCATCTTCATAGACCTTGTCAACTCGGCACTTTTATGACGCGATAAAGTAAAGATGTTCATGGACTTAAGTCTTCCTCGTTATCAAACGATGGAGATAAAAGTGTCGCCCTTATTTCTAAAATGTAATTTGTTTCCTTTACTAGCACCGAGGCCACTCTTACAAAAAAAACATGCAGTGCAACAAGAAGTGAGGCCCTTTTAACGGTGAAAATATAACCCGATTTTTTTTTCTTTGAAATTGTTTTGTTTGTTACATTTTTTTTTTTATAAACGGTATTAACAAAATTTTGAAAATCACTCAACAGATTATTTTTTAAGTTTATTTAAAGTATAAATTCTGGTATGATTAGACACTTAATAATTTGATAAATCATAATTGATTTTGAGGTTTCTTAACTATTCAATTTTCTTACGTCACTTGCATTCCTTTCCGAAATTAGCGTTTGATGCGTATTTTCGCCTAACTGGTCCCTAAATTTGAATTTGCAGGTTTGTTCAAATATTGATCGTATATTTGTTGACCATGTTCGCCTGTTTTGAAATGTAAATAACTATTAGGGTGCTCCAAACAGTTCCACACTTGTTAAGTACCCGAGACAGAGTCAAGTTGTGTTGGTGCCGTGAAAGTTTCTTGTATGCTATACCGCTGTGCAACCCGGTCGTGCGGTACAAATACCATTAGTCTACAGTCTAAGCAAAAGGCACTGTGATAACACTGCCCGATTCGATTTAACTAGTGGCACGGGCATCTATTAATCTAACATCTTAATATATATAATTAATTAATAACACTATTGTATTAATAAAACTATACACTAATGTAAAATTAAAAACACTTAGTATATATTGTAACATTCATGATATTTGAGAATATCATGTCCTGCAACCCTTCCACCTGGTCAGCATCGTCCCTTTGTGCTCTTAGGAGTGGGGATGAGATGGAGGGCCAGTCTTAGCCAGTCTTAGCTTAACAGCCAGAGAGCGAACCAGAGAGCAAGCTCCCGACTTGGCGGTATCCAACAGAAGAAGAAGAAGAAGAAGAGATCAACAGTAACGTTGATTGGATTAAACGGAGATCATCGATTGGGTGATATTGATATTGTTTTTTTTATTATTATGGATCCATTAAAAGAGATTGAGCTCAATTTTCATGTTTTTATTGTAATTAGTAGTAACTATCCTTGTTCAAAAGGAATTGAATATTTTTTATATAATTAATGTCAGCACTCTATATAATTATAATTATTTGTTATAACCATTTTATTTGTATATATTTCACAATTCTCAGTTTCTCAATTTATTAATAACTATAACATTAGCCTTGAGATCGGGCGATTCAATCGGGATAATTTCCTATGTCGAAGACATAAAAACAAGTTGAATTAAAGATCTCATGACGGACCTACCAAATTAGTTAAGGTCAATTGATCTAATAAATTAGAAAAAGAAATGGTAAAAAATGAGGTAGGTTACAATACATAAAACTGATATAGATTACAGACTACATACAAATATATCACTTTCCTCCTTTTTTCGATTTTTTATAGTTGATTATATTATACATTATTAAGAAACATTATATATAACCTATCAGAATTATATACGAAGCTTTAATATTTAAAGTATACCTGGATTCCTCTAACAAAAAATTAATTACAATTTCTTATTTCATTTTCATGAAATTGTACCCTAAATTATTTCACAATCAGGCAAAAATAAATTTAAACTCATATGGAGTTTTCATTACAAAGATCGATAATTACTCACATGAAGGCGATATTTGCTTGTCGTGGTTTTTTTTTTTCTATAAAAAAGAAAAGATTTACAGTAGTTATGTTCCACTTTTTTTTTCTTTTTTTATTGACAAGGTGCTCTCTTGTCATGCACTGGAACCGGCTAGAGCACGGCTGCTCCGCACGATAGGAGAGTACAGCCTGGGCGAGTCCGACCTGCCGTCGCTGGTGAATGATGAAGCAAGATACACCGCGTTCTGCAGATTCGTCGGGGAGTGGAGAAGGGTACAAGGCTCCGGGCACTTCAATATATCCAGGGGGGTGGCGCGGGGTGAGCAGCCGTGTCTTCGGGAAGGCTCACCCGAAGCCAACGATGTATCGCTGGTTCCAGAGGAGTCACTGTAAATATGTACATATAGATATAAGGTAGGACTGAGAAGTATATGGTATAGACATAAGTTTAGTTATAGGGGGATGGAGGATGCACACCCCATGTAAATATAGTTTTAAGTATATGTGTAGGTAGAACACGGATCCAAAATTGTAAATAGTATTAAAATAACTAGCTATAGGGAAAACATATAGCTAGTGTAGGATTTGTAAATATAGTATTAGAGGTAGTTCTTTTGTTTCTTTTCTCTTTACTTAGTTTTGTGGTTTCTTTTTGTATATTGTTATCATGTTTTTTTTTGTTCTTTTTTTTTCCTTTTTGTTTTTGAGAATAAATGGAACAAAACAGAATAACCGAAGGTGCGCTGACCGGTGCAACAATCCCATTGCACCGGAATACGCGCACTACAGGCTACGTAACCCTACGATCCCGCTTCACGGGCTTGTGGGGCAAGCCCGTTTGAGGCTCAGCCTCAGGAAGGGCGGGAAAAAAAAAAATAAATAAATAAAAAAAAAAAAAAAAGTAGAAAGGCAATAAAACTGTTTTATAATTTTTAACTTCTTTCAAACTCAGCAATGTCGAATCCCAATCAACCTTTGAAAAATCCAATAAGGAATTATACCACTTGTCACATTTCAAACGTTCGGCCTATCGTGAGATTTTTTATTTTTTTTCATATCTCCTTGTTACAAAATTAATATATGTTTAAAATATAGATCTACAAATGAACCTTTTTACAATCGCTTCATTATGTTTGAAGGTTAAAGGAAAGGAGGACAGTTAGGTTTTTGTTTTTCTTTTCCGTAATACATTCTCAAACTTATACAATAGAACAGTTTTATTGAATGTATTAATAATGGAGCATTATTACAATATATAATGCACTAGTAATAATGAATCATTATTATCAGGGGGACATGTCTTGTAAGAACTACCTTCTCTTTTAATGTACATAAAATGATGAATTATTAGTCCCCGTTGTTATTAGAATCGAAAAATAAAATGAATAAAGCAAAAAGAGAATACTTACAGACCCTGCATTAACACAGACGGAGAGAAACACTTCCCTGTTTGAAAGTAGAGCCTATTAGGGCTAGTAAACTATAGTTTGTTATAGTTATGCTAATCTTCTTTGTATCATTCCAATTTTAGTATTTGTACCACCAAAGTGAGTACTTTATTTTTTTTCAGTTTTATAGATTAATTCAAAGGACATCCCATCTCTCAATAGAAAACAAATTACTAATTTACAAAGTTATTCTATGCAAAATTTAAGTTGTCGAGGTGAAACCAAACTTAGCCAAAACATATATTTTTGTTATTTTGTTGAGTGGGTTTATTTAAAGAAAGTTTAAATGAAACTGTCACAAGCATTCTTTAGATATTAATATTTAAATAAATTTGATTAAATATTCCTTTTGAATATTTTTCCATAAATACTCGTTTTAACTGTCAAAGTTTCCTTAAATGGCACGTGGATGGACTTCAATTTATATTACTCGCATACTTTTTTTTTTTTTTTATAAATAAACAAGAAAGAAATAGAATTGAATTGTAATATATATTGCTAATATCATTTTATTTCGCTGTTGATAGTTATTTTTAGAGTTTTTGCCTCCAATTGAGATAGCTGTCAAAGATACATTTGTATGAAAGGGTTTGTATATACACTGACAGGCGAAAAAATTCACCCACCTGATTTTTTCATGTTTTCATCTCAAAATATTTCTGCTTTAGATTAGTAAATTTTTTTTATGAATATTTATGTATTTTTTTTATTTGTTTTCAATTAGAAATGTCAATATAGATGATAGTAACCCATAATCCTTAATTCAATTAAAGGACTGTCGTTTCCAATGTTTACTTTCCATGGAATTAAAAGTGTTTATTCGTTCTGGTGCAGCAAATTTCTTAGTTTTAGGCTTCGATATTTTAGTTTTCTCAATTTTAAGTTTAAAACTGCCTCTTCCTGCTGAGGATGTTGCACGTGATTTGGAACTTATTGATGATGGAGGTTCCATTAGATATGCATCTAATGCCATCGGAGTCCCCTATGAAACTCTACGAGACGCCATCAGGTGTTTTCAAGAAACTGGGTCTTACCATAGAAGGGCCGGTTCTGGACGGACTAGGGCAACATGGGTCAACCACAGGATGACCGTTGTTCAAGCGATTCATTAGCTCCAAGAAGTGCGAGGTGTGCAAATTTCTTAACGTACTGCTCGGAGAAGATTAAATGAGTATGGACTAATGGCTTTTCGCCCAGTAAGAGGATAGAATTGACCAGAACTCACAGAGTTACATGGCTGGCTTTTGCCCGAGAACACAGTCATTGGACTATGGACGAATGGCGTGCTGTACTTTTTACAGATGAATCTAGATTTGCTCTACGATCTCCAGACGGGTGTAAAGGTTGTGGAGAAGAAGAAATGAAAGGTATACAGCCTGTAATTTCACCCAGAGCCAACCTTTTCAACGTGGTTCCTTAATGGTGTGGGCTGGGATTTCAATGGAGTGCCGCACAGAATTGGTTGTTGTTCGTGAAGGGTCTTTGACGGCAACTGGCTTTATAGATGAGATTTTGGGACCTCATGTGTTGCCTATCCTCATCGAAATCAGCGATCATTCATTTCTAATGCACGATAAAGCACGTCCACATGTCGCTCGCATAGTACAGACGTTCCTTCATCAGCACAATATTCAGGTCGTAGCCCGGCCAGCACGTTCTCCAGATTCGAACCCTGTTGAGCATTTATGGAATAACCTCGGAAGACAAAAAAAGCGCGTTCAGCACATCCTGGTACACTACAGGACCTTGAAAGGGCTCTTCGTGAAGAATGGGCTAACCTCCAGCAAAGGGACATTTCCCGACTAGTGGAAAGTATGCCGAGGCGTCTTCAAGAAGTAACAAAGGGCAAGAGGAGGAAATATGTGCTATTAAATGATCCTGTCATTAATTTATTTTAGGATAAAGATGGTTATTTTAAAAAAATTTTTTCATGTTTCTTAGCAGTTCACATTTTGTTTAAAAATTTTAATGGTGAATGAGCGAATCGTATTACGACCGTTAAAATTTTAAAAATAAAAATTTACTTGGAGTAGACGTTTATGCAAAGTATCATGTTTGCATTGTAGTTGCATTTGATAGTGCGATTATGCCAAAAATCCTATATCGATCCCAATAAAATTATCGAAACCAAACATAATTTAGTTTTTATTTCAGGGTTTAGGTTATAAATTACTTTCATGGCGGGCGTTCAATGCGAAAAAACTTAGAAGTCAGCCACTTACAGCCAATTTACAGGATTTCATGTCAGAGAAACAACTGCTACGTTGAAATTAGTTAGGCAACGATATTCAAATCAGAATGTACCGTTAATGCCTAAAATCAAAAAACCAATATATAAATGGACATACTTTTTTATATGTGTAACTCACCAAAAAAAGTAAATATAATGATAAGATAATTTAATCATAGCATTAAAGACTATTTCATAATCATAAATAAAATTTTATTGGTTAAATTAATTCCAGTTCCTTAACGATCCATGAAAAACATGTAAGCATTTTGCTGCATATTTACAAAACCACTGTGTAAACAGTATTACCGTTCGTCCATTGTTATAAATAAATAAAACGAATGAATAAATATATATATATATATATATATATATATATATATACTCCTTTATTGTGCTATAATTACAATCTGCCTTTTATAAGGCAATAAGTAATAAGACAAATGCTCTCATTCATACCATATTTACAGCATCATTCACTCGCTCATTCATACAATAGGACATGATTGGAGAAACTGGGTTCCATTGCCAGGACTCCCACTGTCACGCGTTTATAGCAGGTCACGAGGCCACTGCCGTTTCAGTCTCCGAGGAGGATTATAGGGATGAGTGGCGCAGTGGAATGACTGTGCTACAGGATTAGGGTGGTTGGAAAGGCTACTGTGGAATTTCGTAAACTTGGAAGGGATGAGTTCTAGAATGTAGGGTATATTAAGGTCGTTATGAAGGGTTTTGTTGCTGACATAATAAGGGGCATTTACTATTGTTCTCAGGACTTTTGATTGAAAGGATTGGATACGCTTGATGTTCGACTTTTTCGCTGTCCCCCATAGCTCTATTCCGTATGTCCAGATTGGTTTAAGTATAACTTTGTAGATTAGTAGTTTATTTTCTATTGAGAGATGGGATGTCCTTTGAAGTAGCCTGTACAGTTGTCCAAAGCGTCTGTTTAATTCTTGTCTTTTTAGTCTCGTATGTGGGTTCCAGGTCAGTCGTTTGTCAAGATGGAAGCCTAAGTACCGTACTGTCTCGGATACAGGGAGAGGAATAGAATTAAAATAAACTAGTGGACAAGTCTTGCGACAAAGGGTGAAGGTAATGTGGGAGCATTTTGCTTCACTAACTTTGATCCGCCATTGATTGCACCAATACTCGATCTCGTTAAGGTGTTTTTGAAGGTTATGGGATGCTATGTCGGGGTCTGGATGGGATGACAAGACTGCAGTGTCATCTGAAAATGTGGCCAAGAAGGTATTGGAAGTAGAGGGGACATCAGCGGTGTATAGGTTATAGAGGATGGGGCCCAGGACACTGCCCTGTGGAACTCCTGCATTTATGGGATAGTAGTAGAGTATTCTAAACCACAGCAGACATGGAAGAAGCGGTTTGAAAGGTAGGACTGTAGGATTAGGAAAAGAGTCTGTGGTAAATATCTTTTGAGCTTGTAGAGCAAACCTGCGTGCCAAACCCTGTCAAAAGCTTAAGCTATATCAAGAAAGGCAGCAGTGCAATACTTATTGGTTTCATGGGCTGAGGAGATGTGATCAACAACGCGAAGACCTTGTTGAGCAGTGGAATGTCGTTGGCGGAAACCAAACTGGTGTGTGGGAAAAAGGTTTTTGGATTCAACAATTGGAAGTAGACGTTTTAGTAGGAGTTTCTCAAATATTTTTGAGAGGATAGGGAGCAGGCTAATTGGACGGTAAGGTGAGGCGTCATTGGGTGGTTTACCAGGTTCGGCGAATAGGACAATAATAGAATGTTTCCAGAGGAGTGGAAAGTGCGTCGTTCGGATAATGCAATTATATTTATAGGTTAGGAAGATTATGGCTTTAGGAGGAAGTTGTTTGAGAATTTGAGGAGTAAGGAGATCATATCCAGGGGATTTTCGGTAAGGTAAGTTTTTCAGAAGGTATGTTACTAAATATATGGCATTTCTCGAGAATCAGAGTATTTCGTTTTAAAGGGTTGAGAGTCTATGACTGACTTTAACCGTACTGATTAAACAGTTGGTAGATTGAGTGGCATGCAAAATAATTTTGTAGTCAGTCCCCTTATTACGGAGTCCTGGCAATAGCTAGCTTCTCCAATCATGTCCTGAGCGTATGTGGCTCTCGCGCTCTTAATGCTCTTCCGATGGCTCGTCACCGTCGTCGGAGATGACGGAGGATTGTGGGGGACTTCCCAAGACTCCGCTTCCTCTTTCGCATGCGAGCGAGGTGACAACCATGTGGATTTGGGAGGTCTCTGGGGTGGTTGTAAATACTGTATGAATGAGCTAGTGAATGAAAAAGTATAAATACGGTATGAATCATCATGAATAATCATTTATCACAATTGCTTGTGGCCAAAAGAGAAAGATTGCTATAATATCATAATAATGTCGTTATAGTTATGTTTGTTGATAAGTGAATCGAGTTTATGAAGACGTCCATCGCTCAATTGCGATTATCTACCAATGCATCCCAACTTTAGATTGAAAGTCTCTTGTATTTTAAATTATTGACGTGAATAAACTGAAGCCTTCATTACTTCAGATAGTCATTAGTACTCGTTTGACTCGTACCATTCTCATTTTAACATATCCAAGATAACCTCAAACCGTTTCATGACAGGTTGATAAAGTGATAACACTAAGCTATTTTATGAACACAGTTCAAGATGTTTTATTATTTACAACCTGTACAAAATTACAATTTACAAGTAGTACAATGGGTGGGTAACGGCGGCAGTTTGCCTGGCGTGGGCGATGGAGTGAGCGATCTTGCCAGCGGCGACTTCGGGGGTGTCAGCGGGAAGAGCAAGTGGGATTCCTCCAATGTTGTTCCTGATGGCTTCAGTGTTCTGCTGGATGATGGAAGCGGCCTTGGCATGGGCGACGATGGGTTCGTCGAGTGGTACGCTAAGGGAACCTGGGTGGATGGCCTGGTAGGCTGCAAAATAACACAAGGATTAGGTAAAAGTGATTCCAGTGCAGAATCATTTGATAAAGTACGGGTGCAGAGGAAACTTACCGAGTGGGTGAGCGAGGAGAACGCTACGCTTCTTCAGGACATGGGCATAAGGCCAAGCTGAAACTATAAAAACATTTGGGTAAGAGTATGTCCTTCTGTACAAAAAGAGGACTATCTTTGTTCAGTGAGTCTTACCTGGGTGGAGAGCGACGGACTCCCTTGCGAGAGCAATGGAGTGAGCGATCTTGCCAGCGGCGACTTCGGGTGTGTCAGCGGGAAGAGCGAGTGGGATACCACCGTAGGTGTTCCTGATGGCTTCGGTGTTCTGTTGGATAAGGGAAGCGGCCTTAGCGTGGGCGACTTCTGGGGTGTCGAGTGGTACGCTCAGGGAACCTGGGTGGATGGCTTGGGTGTAAGCTGAAAGAGAGCATTTAGTCTTACAATGCTTTTTCTCTCAGAAAGTAACGATAAAAATGAAGTGGAAGAGGTCAACCTACCGAGTGGGCTAGCGAGGAGTACGCTACGCTTCTTGAGGATGTGTGCGAATGGAGATGCGATGTATGGGGTGTGAGCGATGAGGGGAGCGTGGACCAGTGGGGCGTGAACTGTAAAATGTAAATAAAAGATTTTTAGCAATTACAATTATATAATTGTAATATAAGTATACAAATACTGTGAAGGTATACTGACCGAGAGGAGCAGTGCTTCCTGGGTAGCTGGTGAGTGGCTGGTGGACGGCGACGAGGTCCCTCTTCTTCAGGGAGTGGATGAGGGCGGAGTGAGGGATGACTCCTGAGAGGATGGAGGAAGAGAGGACACCTGGGTGAGCAATCCTGGCAGCCACGACAGCTGGAGAAGCGGCAATGACTGGAGAAGCGGCAAGGACTGGTGAAGCGGCAAGCACTGGAGAAGCAGCTACCACGGAAGGACCTGCTGGAACGGCGGGGCCAGCTGGTAGGTTGGTGGCGGCTACTCTGAATCCTGCGCCGTCAGCGGTGTAGATGGCGCTCTGGACGAGGCCATGTCCGTCGACATAGCTGTAGCCTGGAGGAAGGACAACATCTCGATCAATAAAGGTTTTTGGAAATGGTAATAAGTTGGTTATTTAGGTACCTTTTGTTGTTTATCGAACCGTTTAGTTACAGAATTTTAATCAAATGTCAATTAGAAAATCCTGGCCAAAGAAAGAATAATATTCAAGAATTATAATTATAATAACGTATTAATTCCGTAGCACCTTATCTTTCATACATTTAACGAATTTCCACTCACTTCCCCTGGTGACTCCATCAGCGCTCTTGACTTCCTCCCTGGAGTTGGGTCCTCCAACGTGTCCAAAGGCGTGCTGTCCAAGCTCGTCCTGGTACCTGTACCCACTGGCGGAGATTCCGTACAGAGGCTCTGCGGCAACGAAGCCGACGCAAGCGATCAAAACCTGGACAAGAAGCAAAAGGTTGGGAATGTGTTGATGCATAATGCTTAACTATCTGACACTTGCCGCTTCTGTATAATAGAAAAAAAAGTTAAATCTGCAAGACACAATCAACTTATTATGAACAATTTCTTTTAAATTGTTCGTAATAAAATAAAATGATTTAAAACTTAATTTTATCTCGGCATTTACTTCGAAATGACGTTGTTATCTATGTAACCTTCATTTTAACCTTAAAAAATGTAAGTGATCTATATGTTTAGATCTACCAGTTGTAATTTAATGTCTTTTAATTTCTTCTGCCTATTTAAGACTATTTTTTTACTTATTCTTTTTTCAATTCACTTTATTTATTTAGCTTAGATTTTGTTGAAAGCAAGTATTAAAATCAGTTTAATTCATTTGAAATTTCATTCGTAGACATAGCATATCTTCAGATTAATCGAACATGAAGATCACTGACTTAGTTAGAGAGTGTTTACACCGTAGGAAGAAATCAGACTAGAAACATTACAGTTCATTCAAGCTAGAACAGTTTCTTTTTTGCTTACCAAGAACTTGTTCATTGTTGGATAGGAGACCTCCAGTGCTGATGCAAGGACTGTTCTGAATTCGTGGCCCTGCCTGTCCCCTTATATACTCCGCCTGTACCTCTGTGACCTCGGACCACCGGTCCAGGATTTCGGACTTAAATCAGGGAGGAGTTTTTTGAGGTAGTCGAAGAGGGAGGAAAAAGTTTGTGGTGGTGGGGCACAGCGTGGTGAGTTACAGTGGCGTAGCATCTATTAACCAGGCAGCATTGTTCTTCGTCATGATGAATATCAATCATTAATGCTGCCGATAGAGCGAAAAGGTAACACATTGAGTCGAAGCATTGAGGTCTGACTGGCTTTAAGGCAAGAAGGCTGGGGATTTTATGGGAAATCAATTTATTCCTATTCTCTTGATTTTAGGTGCGAAAAGATGATGAAAATCCCGACAATATTGAGAAATGACCGAAGACGGAGCTAAGTGAGAAAAGCTTAAAAGGATCACATAATGGTGAAGCATCACGAACGGGAGCGTGAAGAGGGTGGGACATTTACTGTGGTATGACATTTATGATAATATTTTAGCAACTGAGGATAAATAAATATGATGCTGTATGTTATCCAATAGAGGCAGAGCAGACACGAAATATTTTCATTTAGAGAGTTCAGTAAATGATATTGTGACCTGAAAGGTGACTTTAA
Source organism: Acanthosoma haemorrhoidale (assembly GCA_930367205.1). Lineage (NCBI taxonomy): Eukaryota > Metazoa > Arthropoda > Insecta > Hemiptera > Acanthosomatidae > Acanthosoma > Acanthosoma haemorrhoidale. The sequence goes on along the minus strand of OV884014.1, from coordinate 103,381,571 downwards.
TTAGTAACAAGTTACAAAGTGAGGACATTGGTTGTGAGACAGTAGCACTAACTGGACAGGAAGCTTCAATGAATGAGACATCTTCTACACCGCGACTTTGAAGATTGGAACATAGAACGTTCATATCACGAGGAAAATTTGGGCTAAGCAGTGCCCGGTATTAGATAGAGATTCGCTTGGTTTTTTTCTAATGTATTTGTGTTAACGAAATTCTATCCTTTATGTATCAGTCTATTAATATGACAACACTTCTATGCACATACACCAAAACTGAAGATGCTTGCTCCATATTAAGCACAGTAATATATTGCACTTGGATTTTTCAAAAAAATCAAGTGTATTCTAATTCTCATATTTGACTTACTGCCAACTATCGTTATTCTCTGGTCTTGTGCAAAGCTATGTTATACTTAAGATAACAAATAATGTCATTCATTTACAAGGATTTAATCACAATAACTAATAGTGTATAATAATAAACTCGCGATTCGAACTAGAGTTTTTCGCTTTGCAAGTTTCGTTCGTTTTCATCAGGGACCGTTGTTTGTCACCGGTGTGCCAATTCTCAATAAGCGAATCGTATTACCACCGTTAAAATTTCAAAAATGAAAATTTACTTTATGCAAAGTATCATGTTTGCATTGTAGTTGCATTTGATAGTGCGATTATGCCAAAAATCCTATGTCGATCCCAATAAAATTATCGAAACCAAACTTAATTTAGTTTTTATTTCAGGGTTTAGGTTCTAAATCACTTTCATGGCGGGCGTTCAATGCGAAACAACTTAGAAGTCAGCCACATACAGCAAATTTACAGGATTTCATGTCAGAGAAACAACTGCTACGTTGCAATTAGTTAGGCAACGATATTCAAATCAAAATGTAACGTTAATGCCTAAAATCGAAAAATCAATATGTAAATGGACATACCTTTTTATATGTGTAACTCACCACAAAATGTGATTATAATGATAAGATAATTTATTCATAGCATTAAAGACTATTTGAAAATCATAAATGAAATTGTATTGGTTAAATTAATTCCAGTTCCTTAACGATCCATGAAAAACATGTAAGCATTTTGCTGCATATTTACAAAACCACTGTGTAAACAGTATTACCGTTCGTCCATTGTTAATATGTATATGGCGATCACTAAATATAGATAAAAAAGAGATAACCTATTTATCTCTCAGTCTTTAAGATAAGTAGAACACAATATTATAGCGGAACGACAACGAGAGTTTACATAAACTCACTTGGGAATCAAAATAAATAAAACGAATGAATAAATAGAAGTTATAAGTCTTGATACACCCTTGGCTGGAGTTTGTTTCCGTCTAGGTAGATTTACCAAGTTGATAGAACACTACCCTTGAAAAAAGCTGCAGGCGATGTTAGTAAATAGATGGCATTTCTCGAGAATCAGAGTATTTCGTTTTAAAGGGTTGAGAGTCTATGACTGACTTTAACCGTACTGATTAAAACAGTTGGTAGAGTGAGTGGCTTGCAAAATAATTTTGTAGTTTGTTATAGTTATGCTAATCTTCTCTGGATCATTCAAATTTTAGTACATGTACCACCGAAGCGAGTACATTTTTTTTTTTTTCAGTTTTATAGACTACTATGCTATCTCTCAATAGAAAACAAATTACTAATTTACAAAGTTATACTTAAGCCAGTCTGGACATACCGAGCTGAGCTATGGGGGACCGCAAATAATTCGAACTTCAAGCGTATTCAATCCTTTCAATCAAAAGTCCAAAGAACAACAGTCAATGCCCCTTATTACGGAGTCCTGGCAATGGCTAGCTTCTCCAATCATGTCCTGAGCGTATGTGGCTCTCGCGCTCTTAATGCTCTTCCGATGGCTCGTCACCGTCGTCGGAGATGACGGAGGATTGTGGGGGACTTCCCAAGACTCCGCTTCCTCTTTCGCATGCGAGCGAGGTGACAACCATGTGGATTTGGGAGGTCTCTGGGCTGTTTGTAAATACTGTATGAATGAGCGAGTGAATGAAAAAGTATAAATACGGTATGAATCATCATAAATAATCATTTATCACAATTGCTTGTTGCCAAAAGAGAAAGATTGCTATATTATCATAATAATGTCGTTATAGTTATGTTTGTTGATAAGTGAATCGAGTTTATGAAGATGTCCATCGCTCAATTGCGATTATCTACCAATGCATCCCAACTTTAGATTGAAAGTCTCTTGTATTTTAAATTATTGACGTGAATAAACTGAAGCCTTCATTACTTCAGATAGTCATTAGTACTCGTTTGACTCGTACCATTCTCATTTTAACATATCCAAGATAACCTCAAACCGTTTCATGACAGGTTGATGAAGTGATAACACTAAGCTATTTTATGAACACAGTTCAAGGTGTTTTATTATTTACAACCTGTACAAAATTACAATTTACAAGTAGTACAATGGGTGGGTAACGGCGGCAGTTTGCCTGGCGTGGGCGATGGAGTGAGCGATCTTGCCAGCGGCGACTTCGGGGGTGTCAGCGGGAAGAGCGAGTGGGATACCTCCAATGTTGTTCCTGATGGCTTCAGTGTTCTGCTGGATGATGGAAGCGGCCTTGGCATGGGCGACGATGGGTTCGTCGAGTGGTACGCTAAGGGAACCTGGGTGGATGGCCTGGTAGGCTGCAAAATAACACAAGGATTAGGTAAAAGTGATTCCGGTGCTGAATCATTTGATAAAGTACGGGTGCAGAGGAAACTTACCGAGTGGGTGAGCGAGGAGTACGCTACGCTTCTTCAGGACATGGGCGTAAGGCCAAGCTGAAACTATAAACACATTTAAGTAAGAGTATGTCCTTCTGTACAAAAAGAGGACTATCTTTGTTTAGTGAGTCTTACCTGGGTGGAGAGCGACGGACTCCCTGGCGAGAGCAATGGAGTGAGCGATCTTGCCAGCGGCGACTTCGGGTGTGTCAGCGGGAAGAGCGAGTGGGATACCACCGTAGGTGTTCCTGATGGCTTCGGTGTTCTGTTGGATAAGGGAAGCGGCCTTAGCGTGGGCGACTTCTGGGGTGTCGAGTGGTACGCTCAGGGAACCTGGGTGGATGGCTTGGGTGTAAGCTGAAAGAGAGCATTTAGTCTTACAATGGTTTTTCTCTCAGAAAGTAACGATAAAAATGAAGTAAAAGAGGTCAACCTACCGAGTGGGCTAGCGAGGAGTACGCTACGCTTCTTGAGGATGTGTGCGAATGGAGATGCGATGTATGGGGTGTGAGCGATGAGGGGAGCGTGGACCAGTGGGGCGTGAACTGTAAAATGTAAATAAAAGATTTTAAGCAAATAAAATTATATAATGGTAATATAAGTATACAAATACTGTGAAGGTAGACTGACCGAGAGGAGCAGTGCTTCCTGGGTAGCTGGTGAGTGGCTGGTGGACGGCGACGAGGTCCCTCTTCTTCAGGGAGTGGATGAGGGCGGAGTGAGGGATGACTCCTGAGAGGATGGAGGAAGAGAGGACACCTGGGTGAGCAATCCTGGCAGCCACGACAGCTGGAGAAGCGGCAATGACTGGAGAAGCGGCAAGGACTGGTGAAGCGGCAAGCACTGGAGAAGCAGCTACCACGGAAGGACCTGCTGGAACGGCGGGGCCAGCTGGTAGGTTGGTGGCGGCTACTCTGAATCCTGCGCCGTCAGCGGTGTAGATGGCGCTCTGGACGAGGCCATGTCCGTCGACGTAGCTGTAGCCTGGAGGAAGCACAACATCTCGATCAATAAAGGTTTTGGGGAATGGTAATAAGTTTGTTATTTAAGTACATTTTGTAGTTTTGTAAGTAACTTTTGTTGTTTATCGAACCGTTTAGTTACAGAATTTTAATTAAATGTCAATTAGAAAATCCTGGCCAAAGAAAGAATAATATTCAAGAATTATAATCATAATAACGTATTAATTCCGTAGCACCTTATCTTTCATACATTTAACGAATTTCCACTCACTTCCCCTGGTGACTCCATCAGCGCTCTTGACTTCCTCCCTGGAGTTGGGTCCTCCGACGTGTCCAAAGGCGTGCTGTCCAAGCTCGTCCTGGTACCTGTACCCACTGGCGGAGATTCCGTACAGAGGCTCTGCGGCAACGAAGCCGACGCAAGCGATCAAAACCTGGACAAGAAGCAAAAGGTTGGGAATGTGTTGATGCATAATGCTTAACTATCTGACACTTGCCGCTTCTGTATAATAGAAAAAAAAGTTAAATCTGCAAGACACAATCAACTTATTATGAACAATTTCTTTTAAATTGTTCGTAATAAAATAAAATGATTCAAAACTTAATTTTATCTCGGCATTTACTTCGAAATGACGTTGTTATCTATGTAACCTTCATTTTAACCTTAAAAAATGTAAGTGATCTATATGTTTAGATCTACCAGTTGTAATTTAATGTCTTTTAATTTCTTCTGCCTATTTAAGACTATTTTTTTACTTATTCTTTTTTCAATTCACTTTATTTATTTAGCTTAGATTTTGTTGAAAGCAAGTATTAAAATCAGTTTAATTCATTTGAAATTTCATTAGTAGACATAGCATATCTTCAGATTAATCGAACATGAAGATCACTGACTTAGTTAGAGAGTGTTTACGCCGTAGGAAGAAATCAGACTAGAAACATTACAGTTCATTCAAGCTAGAACAGTTTCTTTTTTGCTTACCAAGAACTTGTTCATTGTTGGATAGGAGACCTCCAGTGCTGATGCAAGGACTGTTCTGAATTCGTGGCCCTGCCTGTCCCCTTATATACTCCGCCTGTACCTCTGTGACCTCGGACTACTGGTCCAGGATTTCGGACTTAAATCAGGGAGGAGTTTTTTGAGGTAGTCGAAGAGGGAGGAAAAAGTTTGTGGTGGTGGGGCACAGCGTGGTGAGTTACAGTGGCTTAGCATCTATTAACCAGGCAGCATTGTTCTTCGTCATGATGATTATCAATCATTAATACTGCCGATAGAGCGAAAAGGTAACACATTGAGTCGAAGCATTGAGGTCTGACTGGCTTTAAGGCAAGAAGGCTGGGGATTTTATGGGAAATCAATTTATTCCTATTCTCTTGATTTTAGGTGCGAAAAGATGATGAAAATCGCGACAATATTGAAAAATGACCGAAGACGGAGCTAAGTGAGAAAAGCTTAAAAGGATCACATAATGGTGAAGCATCACGAACAGGAGCGTGAAGAGGGTGGGACATTTACTGTGGTATGACACTTATGATAATATTTTAGCAACTGAGGATAAATAAATATGATGCTGTATGTTATACAATAGAGGCAGAGCAGATACGAAATATTTTCATTTAGAGAGTTCAGTAAATGATATTGTGACCTGAAAGGAGACTTTAATTAGTAACAAGTTACAAAGTGAGTACTTTGGTTGTGAAGCAGTGGCACTAACTGGACAGGAAGCTCCAATGAATGAGACATTTTCTACACCGCGACTTTGAAGATTGGAACATAGAACGTTCATATCACGAGGAAAATTTGGACTAAGCAGTTCCCGGTATTAGATAGAGATTCGCTTGGTTTGTTTCTAATGTATTCAATTTACTAACCAATTATTGTATTTGATTATATTATTTGCTATTTATCTGTTTATTTAAATCCCACAACACTTTCAACGAAAAAATCTCTGTTGACCCAGTAAACAGTCCAAAGATCCAGGAAGGAGGGTCGTGACAATCAAAGAATTAATCAGTATTATTGTATGACGACATTCGACTTGTCAAAATAGTTCATTTTTTTATTAAGTAGTAATATATTGCGCTTGGGTTTTTCGAAATAAGCAAGGGTTTTATAATTTTCATATTTGCCAACATTCGTTATTCTCTGGTCTTGTGCAAAGCTATGTTATACTTATGATAACAAATAATGTCATTCATTTACAAGGATTTAATCACAATAACTAATAGTGTATAATAATAATAAACTCGCGATTCAAGATGGAGATTTTTCGCGTTGCAAGTTTCGTTTTTTTCATCACGAACCTTTGTTTTCAACGGAGTGCCTATTCTGAATGAGCGAATCGTATTACCCCCGTTAAAACTTCAAAAATGAAAATTTACTTGGAGTAGATGTTTAAAATATTTCTAACAAAAAATTTCTTGATTTATAGTAGGACACCAAATTAAAGATCTCTAACCCATAATTTATAATGTGTAATTTTTGTTTAGTATCTATAATCATAATACCAAAGCCGTTAACATCGCGCTAAGTCGCAAACTTCAACTCAACCCGTGTTTTTGCAGATACAGTGTATAGGTATACAAAGTATCATGTTTCCATAGTAGTTGCATTTGATAGTGCGATTATGCTAAAAATGCTATGTCGATCCCAATAAAATCATCGATATAAATCTAACTTATTTTTTTTTCAAGGTTAGTCCCTAAAATCGAAAAATCAATATATAAACGGACATAGCTTTTTATATGTGTAACTCACCACATAAAGTAAATGTAATAATAAGATAGTTTAATGATAAGATTAAAGACTATTTGAAAATTTATCTATTAAAATAAAGGATTTCTTCCTGTTTGGCATGTATTATTCGCCACTTAAAGTAGGATTAAAGACTTTGAAAAAATTAAATTATTAAAATAATTGGCCCGTATAATGTTATATGTTTAGCTCGTGACATAAAATATAATTTTTTTAATATATTGGAAATAAGAAATATACCATAGCTTATAAATGTCTTTGTCGGTGGCCAGCAAAAGGGGTTTGACATAGGAGTTGATGGACCAGCAATAAACCTCCCTTTGTTCACCGAAAACAGACACGATTTTTATCAAGTAGGAAATAAAAAAAGTCAATCAGTGCTCATACAATTGGCCTAGATCTAAACCTGGTGAGGGGTTGCCACTAGGGGAGTGCCTAATAACCCTAGCCCTGGTGACAAGTGCGGATTAATGTAGTTTATAACATGGACCATTGTTCCCTGTCGGCGTTAATATTTGACTCCATTTATGCTAGGTATGTGGCCTGACAATACACTATGTTCAAGAGAAGAGGTACAGAGGTTTCATAAAGAAGAAACCAGTTTTCAGAGTTCGGGTGGGAGACCGGCAGCATCACAGGCGCAAGTCGTCAGAGGGTCTGCAAGGAGACTACAAATAGGGTGACAGACTCAGAGGCGCTGAGCAGAGAGTGGGGTGACGAGGAGTCTAAGAGACTGACTTCCCGGGCCCGTGGCCCGGGAGTAAAGCGTCACCGAGAGAAGCAGGTGAGGAGATGAGCATACTGAGTGGGCAGAACGCCCTGCTTTAAATATTATTTCCCCTTTCTAACGGAAGGTGGAGTCGGTCTGAAAGGGGTATGTTTATGATGGCCAAGTGGCCAACCCCTCTTAGGTTTATGACTGTATATTGGCTGCTAGATGGTACCCCTTTCCGGTTTTATGGCTGTAGGCTGTCGACCCTCTTACCTGACTTGTTTTACGACTGCTGGTCCCGCGCATGGTTTATTACTAACAACTTACAATGATTTACATACACTTAGTTCCTGTTATTTTACTTTGCTTACAATATGTGTGCACCTGAGTATAGGCTGATTTAACTTATGTAGCTAGTGGTCGCTACACCTGGCTTAGCATGTTATAAGGCAGATATGAAATTTCAAAAACTCGCTTGGTTAAAGGTGTGAAGTAACAGCACTTTCACCCAGAGTTAAACGTAGATCAAGACAGAGTGATCGTAGCATAGAATAGGGCATCACAAAAACCCTTTTCGGTACCAGAGTTGAGATAAATAAAAAAAGCCCTTTCTGGAGGGGAGGGAGAAATTGCAACTCAGTCCGAGCGAGCTCTTGACGAAAAGAGATAGAACTGCGTTCACTTTTTGCAAAGGAGCAGAGGAGGGAGGAAGTTGACTGAGGAGAGACAGGCATGGAGGGCCGCTGACTAGATATTCCTCCTTAAACAAAGACTCCAATGTATTCTAAGACAATAAATATTAATTTTTAGTTTATAATTTTAATGTAATCATCCATTATTTCATTCAATCTATTTTTAATTCATTAAATTATCATTAATGCGACCAATTGCAGATCAAAGTTAAGGAAGCAAAATGTTCCCACATTACTTTTACCCTCTGCCGCAAGTCCTGTCCACTAGTGTTTTTAAATTCCATTCCTCTTTCTGTGTCCGAGACCGTACGGTACTTAGGCTCCCATCTCGACAAAAGGCTGACGTGGAACCAACACACGAGGCTAAAAATACAAGAACTAAACAGACGTTTTGGGAAACTGTACAGACTATTTTAAAGGACATCCCATTTCTCAATAACAAACAAACTACTATTCTATAAAAATATACTTAACCCAATCTGGACATACGGAATAGAGCTATGGGGGACAGCAAAAAAGTCATCAAGCGTATCTAATCCTTTCAATTGAAAGTCCTGAGAACAATAGAAATTACGTCAGCAACTAAGCCCTTCTTAATTATCTTAATATAACTTACATTCTCGAACTCATCCCTTCCAAGTTCATGAAATTCCACAGTAACCTATCCAACCACCCTAATTCCCTAGCGCACCATTACACTGCACAACTCATCCCTATAATCCTCCTCGGAGACTAAAACGGTAGTGGCCTCGTGACCTGCTATAAATGCGTAATAGGGGGAGTTCTGACAATAGGCAGTTTCTTCAATCATATCCTGAGCGTATGTGGCTCTCGCATTTCTTGGTCAGCCTCCGCTTGCTCATATCTAGTGACGCGGTTGACGGAGGAGCGTGGTGGACTTCACAAGACTCCACTTCCTCTTTCGCATACGAGGGAGGTGACATCCATGTGGAATAAATAGTTCATGAATCAGTGAGTGAATGAATATTGTAAATATGGTAAGAATGAGAACATTTATCACAATATCTTATTGCTCAATAATGCAGATTGCAGTTTTATCATAATAAAGAAGTTTCAATATATATTAAATTTCTAGTCATGTAAATACAAAACTTATTTTATTGTAAATTCTATTTTATTATCTAAGTCCCTTCCATTGATAAACAAAAGATTTAACATTGGATTAGAAGTATTTGAGACAAAATCAAATCAAATCAAATCAATAATATTTTATTATAGATGTACGCCAATATATTATTATTATTAAGCATTTGATGCAGTATGCTTAAAACTTGATATAGTAATTACATCTACTAGTCTGACTAATTAAATGGTATTCAAAATAAATTCAATATAAATTATCGAAATATGTAGAGGCGTGGTTCTTCGGATAAGGTGAAAATATTTTTGTATCGATGCACAGATAGACATTTTCATGCAATATATATATTTAATAAAGATATTTAATTATATTTGCCAGAAACCGTTTGAAACTGGACGTAGCAACATATATTTCAATTTAAAAAATATGTGAGTATTTTAATGAAAAAAAAAAAAAGGGAAAATCTATTAAAATTAAAACAGCATAGTATTAAATATAAAAAATCAATATACAGTATTTTACAGACGGAACTTACCGTAATTTAAGCGAAAATCTATTTATTTAAGACAATAATCACGCTTCAGGAAACATCTTACTTAAAAAAAATGTATATTTTAGGGTGAAAAAATGTTTTACAAAGAAAGGTAACATACATAAGTTTTAAGAAAACCATCAATGCGTGTAACTGAAAAACCAATAGCTAACCTTGAAAAAAAAATCAATAATCTAACATAAAATATCATTGTCTCAAGGAAACTATCAATATTTTAAGGAATAGTATATTTCTTTGAATAGAAAAATACAATCTTACATTTAATGTAAGTATCAATGTTTTAATTAAACATAGTATTTAAGTAAGATATTTCTTTCTAACACCACGTTTTTTGGTTGTTTATTTGTTTTTACAGTATATGTACGATAAAAATATTTTTAAATATACAAGAATCAAGATGGGAAGAAAAGTATATTAATATTTTAACCGAAGCATATCGGAATCTTAAGACTGTTGTATCATTAAAAGGAAAAACGTCATATTGTCTACCAAAAAATGTCAAACATTATCACTTATATTTTCAAAAAAATAACAATATTTAAAAAAAAACATCAGGAACTTAAATGTTTTACAAGAAAATGCCAATGTATTGTAACGGTCAACGGAGCGGAAATATTGTTAGAACGAAAAAAAATTTTGTGAATAATAAAAATACACAATAAGAAAATACCAGCTGTAGCGAAGAGCTAAATATATGTAAATTACCCTACACTCTGGTTCATAATGTATTATAATAGAAATGCAAATCTGTGTAACATCTGGTAATAAATCATAGAGGGATCGGCAGAGGTAAACAAGTAACATCGAGGGTACGGCAATAAAACCTAGGGTAGGCCTCACCGCCCCTTAAAATAGACCTGCAGTCACGTCCCAGCGGTCATAAAATCATGCCAGGAACAGTTTTGTCACGTAGCTCGGGAGGGGACATCATAAAGCACACCCTTTTGGACCAACGGGATAATAAAACAGACCACCTGCAGACAGACTCCGCATTCCATGAGGGAGGGGGGTACAATATTTATATCAGTAAGTTTCGCCCTGAAGAAACACTCTGTTTCTTAGTCTCCTAAGCCACACTACTTGTCACTTTACACCAGGGCCAGCTGGCCCTGGTAGGCTCACTCTTCACTCTTTTCCCGTCTCTGCATCTCGAAAGTCGCGATACTCCAGGGCCCCGGGGCCCTGGAATCTTCTACTAGTCTACTCTCTCTGCCACACCTCTGGGCAGTCACCTCACAGCCTCTAGCAGACCTCTGACGACTTGTACCTATTACGCTGCCGATCTCTCGCCTGAACTCTTAAAACTGGTCTTATTCTTTATGAACCTCTGAACCTCATCATGAACACAGTGTATTGTCGGAGCACATCCCTATCAATAAATGGAGTCAGATATTAACGCCAACATGGAACAATGGTCCATGTTATTAACTACAACAATCCACACTTGTCACCAGGGCTAGAGTGATCAGGCACTCCCCTAGTGACGCCCCCCGACAATTGTTGACCTCCAACAATTGTTCACCTTTTTCGACACCAGCTTTTTAAGAAAAAATTATCAACGATATCATTTATTGATCTAGTTTAATAAAAGAAATATGCGAGTATAAAAATCTAGTTACCACAAAAAAATGTTATCGATATTAAGTACGAAAAAAAGCTGAATACCCTTGTGTAATCCAACTTAATGATATTCATTTTCATAGATACAAACGAATCAGTTACAATAAAAAATGAAGTGTTATCAAGTGATCTACACAAAAAGTATTATCTTATAAAATGTTATCTTATTGGGTTATCAAAAGTAGAACTTTCAGCTCAAACCGTTGATCCTTGTTGCATTTGAATCATATCAATTAAAAGGAAAAGATTAGGTTTCTGAAAAAACAGAGGAAACATGAGAGCGTCTACCGAATCAAAGGTTTTCAGGACACCCTCAATGAAAATATCTTTGTAGTGGTTCATTGAAAAAGTATCTATGTTTCACGCGGTAAAAATTGATGTTTGATAAATCAGTATGAAAATATTGAACAAATAATAATCCAGTAAATATCTCTTTTCTATTCACCCTTATATAATATATACCCTTATTATGTCAGCAACAAATGCCCTTCATAACGATCTTAATGTACCTTACATTCTCGAACTCATCCCTTCCAAGTTCATAAAATTCGATAGTAACTTATCCAACCACACTAATCCAACCAGCCTAATCCCCTAGCACAGTCATTACACTGCAACACTCATCCCTATAATCCTGCTCGGAGACTAAAACAGCCGTGGCCTCGTGACCTGCTATAAATGCGTAACAGTGGGATTCGTCGCAATGGCCAGTTTCTCCAATCGTTTCCTGAGCGTATGTGGCTCTCGCACTATTCGTCAGTCTCCGCTGGCGTATCCGGTGACGCCGCTGACGGAGGAGAGTTTGTGTGTTTGTAAATACTATTTGATGGTTTGAATGAGATCATTTATCACAATTACATATTCCCCAATAAGGCAGATTGTAATTTTTTCATAATAAAGGTAATAATAATTATTTTTACCTAAGGTGTTAGTGACTTGTGTGTGGAAATCTAAATTAAAAGGCAAGAGTTTCAACAGATTTGTTTTTATTGCTCCCCCAAAAAAAATTAAAAAACTGCTTTAACTTTCTAGATTGTAATTTAATGTAGGCTGGCGGAGGAGCATGGGGGACTTCCCAAGACTTCGCTTCCTCTTTCGCATGCCAGGGAGGTGACAAACATGTGGACTTGAGAGGCCTCTGGGCTGTCTGTATATATTGTATGAATAAGCGAGTGAATGAAAAATCGTAAATATTGTATGAATGAGATCATTTATCACAATTACTTATTCCCAAATAAGGCAGATTGTAATTTTATCATAATAAATCTGTTTTAATTTTTTATTATCAATCCACCACTTAGCAAAGCCCTTTTGATCTAGTTCTTTAACTCGAAACTCATCCTACCCGAAACTCGTCTTATCCTTCACTACTACAGTACTTCCAAGTCCATCGTGGTTCAGAATATTCAAACTACTTTCCTGTTGGAATGGTCCTATCATGTAAACCCTATGTACTGTAAGCATTCCCATTACTCTTGTTACCTTCAGCTCTTTCAACTCATCCAAAGCCAGACCTCCCATTCATCCCTTCATCATCGTACTTCCGTCATCGAAACAAAAGTGCCAATTGTGAATAAAAGTCAACGGGGTGAAATGCACCAGCATTACTCACACCTTACTAGGGAGATCCTAGCCACGGAAGTATCATATTCAAGTACGTTCAGGGCAACTCCTTGCTCCCAGTTATTTTTGAATAATATCAATAAAATCTGTTCTGTTGAAATGTAATGAATAACAGACCCCTCCCGACATTAATATTAATTAAAATTAACTTGGAACCCACAAACGAGAGAAGAACATAATCTTCCTGCTTTCATCTCCCAAGCAGTTGAATAAAGTTTTATAAGCGCATATTATAAAATACTGTATTTGAAAAATTTAATCCAATCCTGTAAACTTGGTACTAATCAAATCATATAGCACAATTATCTAGTAAGGAGATACAGATCATTTGAATTAATACACACAACATATACATAAGTTTTTTTTTTTTTTTTTTTTTTTCTTTTTTTTTTTCCCCTAAGCTCTCAAACTTATAAAAGATAGGAATGTGGGAAAAATAAGGAAAATTATTTTTGGCTGGAAAGTGCCTTTCACTAAGGGGAGACCCCTATTTGAAGGATGTATGAGAAGGATATGGGGTGTGGAATGCCTAGAAAGGCGGATGGAGTCAGGAAGGTAGTGAGAGTCTACCAAGGATTAAGCCTAGGGGTGCCTAGGCGATGGTTTGTTGTAGGCCAGGCGAAGCCTGGCCGGCCGACCCGCCAGGGGCCTGAGTGAGTCGGCCTAATCGGCCGGAAGATCAACCCTGCTTACACAGGTAGATGGGGTAATGTGGCGTCGGTTGAGTCGGGCGGGAGATCGGCCTCGATCTCTCGGCTGGGTGTAGGTCCGTCAGTCCTCTGATTCTATGATGTCTTTCATTCGCCAAGCTTCGGTGGTCCAGCTTTACATACATAAGTTAAGGCCTGGGCAGTGTCGGTATATAGTCTTAATACCAATTCATCGGGATGTAAACATTGCGATTGTATGTGTATAGGATTAAGAGCTATAAATAGATCAGTCTTGTACTAATGTTTGACCTTTTCATTTCTATTACCTCTTTCTCGATCTTCTTTGATATAGGTAATGTTTTTTTCTCTGAACAAAGTTTCAATTGCGTTTCTCTGTAAACCGAAGAAACCACTTTATTTCAAATATTGTTCTTTCTCAAAATAACACTTTATTTCTCCTCAATTCAAAATTTCACTTACGCACTTCCGCTCTGTTTGTAACCTCTTGTCACGACGTCTGGTTTACTGTGCTGCCGCCAGTAATTTAAGTAATTGCTGCCACGGATTTTAAAATTTAGATATACGATGACTCAATACTTGTTCTTTACACTCACATATATATGTATATATTTAGTATTATGGATTGCATATTGATATTTGAGATTGTTTGTGAAGATAAACCTTTTGTTGTGAGAAAAGGTGTTGTGTTATAATTTAATTTTGCAATGTATTAATTAGTTTTAGGTTATTACATGGAGGTATCGATAAAAAGAGAAGTGAAATATTGTTGTCGCACATTGGTCGCCTCAACTGATCGAAGAAGATAGATTATGCAATTGTACTTACTTGAATAAATACAAATATTATTATTATAACTGGCTTGGCAAACCTTCAGATGTTAGCTCTCATATTTCCTAGAATAATAATCTATCCCATTGGATCATAAATAAACCTTTTTGTCCTTCCAAACAAAATGTTTTGACCAGTGGTTTCGAGTAGTCGAACAAAAATACAATATTTTATGAACATAGTTCAAGGTATTTTATTATTTAAAAATAATCACGTTAACAAACTGTACAGAATTACAATTTACAAGTAGTACAATGGGTGGGTGACGGCGGCTGCTTGCCTGGCGTGGGCGATGGAGTGAGCGATCTTGCCAGCGGCGACTTCGGGGGTGTCAGCGGGAAGAGCGAGTGGGATACCTCCAATGTTGTTCCTGATGGCTTCAGTGTTCTGCTGGATGATGGAAGCGGCCTTGGCATGGGCGACGATGGGTTCGTCGAGTGGTACGCTAAGGGAACCTGGGTGGATGGCCTGGTAGGCTGCAAAATAACACAAGGATTAGGTAAAAGTGATTCCGGTGCTGAATCATTTGATAAAGTACAGGTGCAGAGGAAACTTACCGAGGGGGTGAGCGAGGAGTACGCTACGCTTCTTCAGGACATGGGCATAAGGCCAAGCTGAAACTATAAACACATTTAAGTTAGAGGATGTCCTTCTGTACAAAAAGAGGACTATCTTTGTTCAGTGAGTCTTACCTGGGTGGACAGCGACGGACTCCCTTGCGAGAGCAATGGAGTGAGCGATCTTGCCAGCGGCGACTTCGGGGGTGTCAGCGGGAAGAGCGAGTGGGATACCACCGTAGGTGTTCCTGATGGCTTCGGTGTTCTGTTGGATAAGGGAAGCGGCCTTAGCGTGGGCGACTTCTGGGGTGTCGAGTGGTACGCTCAGGGAACCTGGGTGGATGGCCTGAGTGTAAGCTGTAAGAGAGCATTTAGTCTTACAATGGTTTTTCTCTCGGAATGTAACGATAAAAACGAAGTGGAAGAGGTCAACCTACCGAGTGGGCTAGCGAGGAGTACGCTACGCTTCTTGAGGATGTGTGCGAATGGGGATGCAATGTATGGGGTGTGAGCGATGAGGGGAGCGTGGACCAGTGGGGCGTGAACTGTAAAATGTAAATAAAAGATTTTTAGCAAATAAAATTATATAATGGTAATATAAGTATACAAATATTGTGAAGGTATACTGACCGAGAGGAGCAGTGCTTCCTGGGTAGCTGGTGAGTGGCTGGTGGACGGCGACGAGGTCCCTCTTCTTCAGGGAGTGGATGAGGGCGGAGTGAGGGATGACTCCTGAGAGGATGGAGGAAGAGAGGACACCTGGGTGAGCAATCCTGGCAGCCACGACAGCTGGAGAAGCGGCAAGGACTGGTGAAGCGGCAAGCACTGGAGAAGCAGCTACCACGGAAGGACCTGCTGGAACGGCAGGGCCAGCTGGTAGGTTGGTGGCGGCTACTCTGAATCCTGCGCCGTCAGCGGTGTAGATGGCGCTCTGGACGAGGCCATGTCCGTCGACGTAGCTGTAGCCTGGAGGAAGGACAACATCTCGATCAATAAAGGTTTTTGGAAATGGTAATAAGTTGGTTATTCAAGTATGTAAGATTTGCTTACGAGTTCTGCACAATACAGATCACAACACAAGGTATTAATATAATTTGATATCGGCCACTGATAAATATGTCGGTCGATGGATTAGATTTAGCTTCTCAAACTGCTATCTAGAGGTCGAGGGCAAGAAAGCTACTAACCAAGGAATAAGTGGCTTGATGGTAATTACTTTTTAATCTCGAGATGGCGCCACCCTCTGGTTATTAATCAGAGATAGCCGAAGGGGAAATGAATTTCTCCACCCTAAATATTTAATATATTTCCCATTAGCGACCATCGTGTTGTCGATGAAAAAAAAATCAAAAATAAATTTTGGTCAATTTAAGAATTTATTATGTGATAAATCTGTATTGCCCAGTATTCTAATTAACAATACACATAAAATGTTATAAACGTTGTCATGTGTTGGATACAAAAATATTTATATTCACATACGCCCAATAAATGTGTCAAAAGGTCACGTTAGTCTGGTGGTGTATTTTCAATGTATTAATTGATTCTCATTATATATGCTGATTTTTCTCTTGATTTTGATGCTGATTTTAAAATTGACTAGTTAAAAATCTATTTTTGTCTACGGAGTTTTTTCTCCTATGATTCTTGAGCGAATTTCTACTCACTTCCCCTGGTGACTCCATCAGCGCTCTTGACTTCCTCCCTGGAGTTGGGTCCTCCAACGTGTCCAAAAGCGTGCTGTCCAAGCTCGTCCTGGTACCTGTACCCACTGGCGGATATTCCGTACAGAGGCTCTGCGGCAACGAAGCCGACGCAAGCGATCAAAACCTGTACGAGAAGCAGAGGGTTATAAATGCATTAATGAAACATACCTAACTAGAATATGTCATACGACTTAATAAAATTAGATCTGGCTTTATCTTGAGTAAAAGTAAGCTGCTGAACAATCCTCACTAATAGGGTAGTTTTTAATTTACATAGGTTTCACCTATTTGTCATAGTTTTGTCTATTTATAGTTAATACTATTTAAAATGTTATATGAGTATTCCGAGAGGTATCGACTACAACTGAAATTCGATTAATAAGTTTTTTTTTCTTTGACTCACCAAGAACTTGTTCATTGTTGGATAGGAGACCTCCAGTGCTGATGCAAGGACTGTTCTGAATTCGTGGCCCTGCCTGTCCCCTTATATACTAAGGCTGTAGCCCAGTGTCCTTGGACCCACCCGAACCACCGGATTCACACAAACGGTACAGGATCTCGGACCTGCCAGGAGTTTTCGGTCCATAAGAAGTGGAGGAACTGTGGTAAGCATTTTTACCAATCTGAAACTACTCCAACACTATCTGTATCTGTTGCAAGGTAATGGATACATAATATCTAGTCTTATTATTTTACCAAGTCTTGAATCAAAGATTAATTTTTGACCTGAAATAACTTCGAGACCGCTCTAAGGGCTAAATGTTTACATAAAACAATGACGATGCTTCATACAAAGCACAAATAAATTAAAGTTTATTCTCAACAGTCAACAATGGTCCTGATTGAAATGCTTCTCATATCGTTACAATTAATCCATAGCAGACGAAAGAAACAATTCATGTGTAATTCAAAATTACGAACTAAAACCAAAATTTTTCATTCCCGAAACTTTAAACTACATCGTAAAATATGTGGTACAAATTTTTTGATTTTGTTCATATTTTCACATATTGTATTAATTAAAGGGGTTTAGAAAAAAAAAATTGAAACTTTTTTTTATTTTAAATGTCTTGACATGCATGTTAGCTCATATTTAATAGTTAACTCAGAATCGGATATATTTAATTTATTTCCCATTTAAAATAATAAAATGTAATCTTATACTAACATGTCTAGTCTAAAAAAAATTCCGAGATCATCACTCTCGAAAGTTGAATAAAGTCTTTATTAAATCAAATGTAAATAATTTTAATTTAGGAGAAACATAAATAAATAAAAGAAACCTAAAAAAATAAATACTGGATGCTAATAGACAAAAATTTCTCAATAACATATTATGCCACAAGCATAATATCAGAGTAATTAATACGTGTAATAATTCTTTAGAGTGTAAAAGAATGGTAGAGACCATTCAAAAATATATCTATGACTTAAAATATGTCTTATCCTTACTAATTAGGATACCATTTTTTTCAGTACAGGGAATTTCGGGAGGGTAATGTGCGTTTGGTGTTTTGTGGGATTATTTATGTTTCTAAAATAAATCAGTTTTATTTACTTAGGAAAGATTCCTGTTGAAATAAATTAATAAATGCGTCAAAAATCAATTTTGGGTGTTAGAGGATCATTGATCAGTCTCCTAAATCGTTTTGACCATGGGCCAACGGATCTTTTGCATAATTATTCTTGCCTGTGAGATGGATCGGAGAATTTGTTTTGATATTTTATGCGATAGAAGTGACATCCTATCGGAGAAAGAATTATTAAAAACACTCTAATTTAACAGAGAAAAAAAAACTTTAACTGTAGGATCACAGCCCCTGTGTGACTGAAACTTTGAAAAACCAATTTATTTTCAATTCTAATGCTATTTTCTGGACAACGAGAGGTTAAATAACAAACCACAGTTGTGATTTGTATATATTTACCCGGACTCATTGGGTAAAATTCACTCCCTAAAGGCGCCCTAAAGATGCGTCCATTTGTGTGTAACTAAATTAACTCAACCCAAACATTATGTCTTGTCAATACTAATTATTTAGCTGATTGGTAGAGTTGTCAATTTAACTCGGGTTAAATAATGCTGTTTCCAGTCCCACAATTATTTATGTACGGAATGTCAGCATAATGCAGTAAATTACCGCATCAGCTTCAAGTTCAGTCCAACGTTCATTTCAAATTCTCTTTAGTTGTTGGTTTCTATTGATTCATTACTGTGGGTGATACATCCTACCCTTCCAATTATATTTTTTATTTATGTGATCGCATATGAAACGAAAATTCTTAGTTCGTTTACATATTTAAACTCATAGCCATCAACTACTTTTTGAAGTTTTAGTGATGGATCCTTAAGTAATATACCATATATATATATAAGTTAATGTTTATTGAATTACAATCTAAGAAAGGAGGCAATTTTATTCACTATATTTTATATTATAACAATTGTTCATATTATTTACACAGCCTTACCTGTAAACAAAGAAACACTTACAGTTTATAACTATTACTTCTCTATTCACTCTCTAATTTCAACTTTAGTTACTTAATATAACCTTTCTATATCCTCTCACTTTTTAGAATCTTGCTAATAGCTCCATCTAGTGGGGATCAGTAGAAGCAGCACAGCAAATTCAAATTTAAAAAAAGTATACTTTCTTTACATCTCCCCTCCCTAGGGTGAAAATTCTTGCAGCTTTCAGTCTTGTAATATTATAAGTCGTTTTGTAAGACGATTACTGAAAGTGGGGTTAATAAACTGAAATCAGTTTCTCTTTAAACAACGAAACGACAATTTCAGTTTATAATTATCACTTCTCTATTCACACTCTAATTTCAACTTTAGTTACTTGATTTAACCTTTCTCTATCCTCTCACTTTTTAGAATCTTGCTGATAGCTCCAATTAGTATATATATATATATATATATGGGTGTTATTCACAACAGAATCGTTTCTTAATATTTTAGTAATATCATTCAAAGAACTTTCAGCATCAAAAAGACTATCCTGCAGAGACACAAGTTTCACGAGGCAGAGTCCTATTCTCTAGACCAGGGGTAGTCTAGAGGTAGTGGAGTTGTCCAGGGGTAGTCTAGTTACTGCTAGAAAATACTTTCCATTATTAACTCGCATCAAAGACTCGCAGTTAGAGATACACCGTGTTGCGCAGAACGAGTGTGTGGTGCATATATCAGTGGTTATATATTGAGTCAAGTTGATTTCATAATGGGGTAAATTTAGCTACAGTGGAGTCGTTGGACAGTAAGGGAATTTTATTATCAACAAAGATACAAAATTGGGCGTTAGGGTAAAAAAACAGACAAGAAAACTACTCACTGTGGTCAAACAGTGCATTCAATTGGTCTAATCAAAAGTCCTGAAAACACCAAGTTAATACTCATCATGTCATAAACTCTTCTTTACGACATGATACCTGAAATCTTTCTCGAAGATGGCAGTGACCAGAGATAATGACCAGTTTCTACAGTCGTATGAACCTTGCTGCTCTCAGGGTCAAACCGCAATAGACCTTTGATGTGGCTTGGAAAGTTGAATCGGAAAATACCCTCTTCATCCTCCGACCTCCACTAGGAAAATGACAATGGAAAGTCTATGAAATGTTGTTTACTTGCGTAGATTTTATGAATGGATGTGTGAACGCAAAACTGTAAATATGTTACAAACGAGATATTTTACCGTTACCATTTACTACACACTTAAGAGACAATAGCAGACGGTTTGTACAGTCATGCAGACAAATTAAAAGAAACTATAGCCTCGTGCACAAACTTCTCACGTACAAACAGTTGCTATAACCAATTAAGATACTTGTACTGCAGGGTACATCAAAACTGTACTTTTCCTTCTACGTAACAAAGTCATCCCTTCACAATGAGCTCAATGTACCGCCTACAACAGTCCTTGACCTTCAAGATTTTCGACAACTCCATGTCGGCTGAATCGGCGTTGCCCTACGATCTAATTACCAAAGCATGTGCTTAGGCGCCTGGCACTGGCCACCACCTCCATATATGTCATGAACCTCCGTGGAAGTGAGGAGTTGCTGCTTCCTGCCCTTCCTACCAGTGGACTGGGGGAATTTCATGTCCATATTGTATGAACGTGAACTGTACACAAGTACGAATTTTTACAACCCAATTAATAATGCCGAACAAGCAAATTGTAATTTTTCAACATGAACATGTTTATATAAATAAAACCTTTGTACTTCCAATTGTGAGGTTTATATGTTTTTACAATTCGTGTCTTTTTGAATTAATATAGTCACAAAATAATATTTTCAAAAATGTCTCCTTCACCTTCACCATCATCAAACACTGATTCATATTTTATGGGTATATTTGTCTTGCCAATATCATATGAGGCCGCCTTGTAAAAATTGTTTTTGCGGGCTTGAGCAGGGGACTCACAATGACTGGAACAGGCTCACAGAAAAAAATCATCAACACATTAAAAAAACATTTATAGCTTAGTAGTAGACATTCATAATTGTCATCTTCCATTTAGGCATATTTGGATGGGCGAACATAATTTGAGCATTTTTTTTTAATGGATTGAAGTTTAAATGTTATTCGTTCAAACAAAACAGAAGAACATCTCTCTACGCCTTGAATAATTGCTTTAACCGTTCACTTAATTATAACTTTTTTTAACTGGACAAATAGGGCTGTTTATTTAGGACCGCGTCTCGCTTAAACCCGTTTTCGGACACTCTCCAGGGAAAAGCCGGTCGGGAAATATATTCATAAAGGATGTTCAATTACATTTATGAATAAATGGAGCTGCAGATGAAACTCAAATATTTTTATAGCCCATGCCCCGTAAACAGACACTGAGTAAATTGGGTTAGCGATGGACTCTTTTAGATTGTTAATGGTTCACTCTTGATTTATTATGTATACACTTACTATAAATTTATATCAGTACAAGATGAAATATATATACATGATTCTATCAAGTTTATATAGAAGTGGTGAATTGATAATGCCAGTAAGTAAAGAAGCAGGTTTTGAATTTAAAAAATCAAAGAAATGACAA
Source organism: Acanthosoma haemorrhoidale (assembly GCA_930367205.1). Lineage (NCBI taxonomy): Eukaryota > Metazoa > Arthropoda > Insecta > Hemiptera > Acanthosomatidae > Acanthosoma > Acanthosoma haemorrhoidale. The sequence continues at coordinate 103,359,986 of OV884014.1, read as the reverse complement.
ATAATAAAATTGAAATTTGAGTAATACATTTCAAATAATCATCCCATCCCTAATAAGTACCCTATTCTCCCATCCCCTAGCTTTAGGCAATGTATTCTACGCTGGGAAACTCCTCAGTGCCTACTCTATGTCTCAATGTGAGCTATACATTTTTAAACTTCTAAATCATTGGGCCCAAAGAAAATAATCTATTGATCAAAACATTTTTGAGGTAGATTAAACAATAAAAGTTTTTTTGGTGTTGGTCGATGGCTTTGACAAATGTTGCAACAAATCGAAGAATTTAATATGTCTATGGCGAATGAATTCATCCACAAGGCAGATCAAAATCCTCGTGAAGCTCAGTGTTTCTCTACTGCTCGAATGTAGTATGTCAGACCACTTTCATCAGTATACCGTTTTGAAATTGTTGGAGTCGCCGCGCTGTCGTATACGTCAGATGACTAAAAAGCGGTGCACCATACAGCAGAGCAGGCCTGAGTACACTCTTGTAGATCAATAGCTTTAGGCGCAGTGATAGATTAGGTGAAGTCAATAAATGCATAACCCGGTAAGACTTCGTGAGGGTTTGCTTCAACTTCCTCGCAAAATGGTTCAATGGAAATAATGGAAATTTCATAAGTCCTTATCTAGTAGATTTTATACAACAAGGAAGTATTGTTTCACCAATCACATAATTCCTACTCCTCAATCTGGCTGGCAAGATCTAATTTAAAATTTATAAGTAAATTTAAACAACAGAGAAATACATGATGATATGATTTTTAAAATAACACATTTGTTAATCCTTTAATTAGTTCAATGAAACTAGAATAAAATATAATAGGAAAAGTAATTTATTCCGGGGCAAAGTCCCCTAAGCATAACAATAATGTTCAGATGACAAATTTATATCTTGCAATTAAACAGTTCTGTAACATACAGACGGCTCACTAACAGAAAACGGATCAGGGGCCGGCATATGGAGGAAAGATAAACCAGAATCTGGGATTTCTATTCCTTTAGGTAGACACACCTCGGTCTTTCAGGCCGAAGTGATGGCGATCAATGTCTGTACCCAAACCTTAATTGGGGAGGGAGTAAGAAACAGACTGATCACAATTTTCACGGATAGCCAGGCTGCAATTGGCGCCCTGAGAAGCTATACGACCAGATCTTATTTGGTTGAGGAGTGCAAAAACAACCTAAACACACTCTCGCTAGCCAATAAGGTTAGAATCGACTGGGTGCCAGGACACACAGGCATCACAGGCAATGAGAAGGCAGATGGCCTTGCAAGGGTGGGCTCAAAACAGACACCTCTTGCACCTGAACCCATATGTGGTATCAGCCTCAGCTACGCTAAAAGGCGTATAAAATTAGCTTTAGAGGACAGGGCAAGACTCTCTTGGAGAGAAACTAAGAAACAGGAACACTCGAAACTGTTTCTTGATGGACCCTGTAAGAAAAGAAGCTCAGTACTTCTATCAATGGACAGGTGGACACTCAAAAGTGTGACAGGACTCTATACAGGTCACTGTCGGTTAAATAAACACCTCTTTAATTTGGGGATAGTTGGATCACCAATCTGCAGATTCTGCAAGAAAGAGGGAGAAACGGCACGTCATATAATATGTGACTGTGATAACCTAGCTAGAAGGCGATACCTTCACTTTGGTAGTGATCGCATTGTAGACCCCAAACTATGTGAACTGATCGATCCATTCGGTATCCTCAGATTTGCAAGGGCCGTGGGCCTGTCACATATATAGGACAGGGACATGGACGGCGCACAATAGGTCTCACTGAGGCCGCGGTGCACAAATGCCGGAACAAAATAATAATAATAATAACATACTAAAATGTAGAAGAAAACGAAATTGACAAAGTGAAAGTGTCAACCTCAGTAAGAAAAAAAATACTAATAAAATAAGATTGTTAAACTGCATTCAGCAAATAGATCCACATGCAAACATAAAAAACAACAAATAGGAATTCTGTAAAATACAGTACGACGTTAAATGAGAACCAAACAAGAAAAAAAGACAGAAAAATCATACAAGCATCTATATATACATGGTACACAATTAGATAATTATAGGAATATATAAATTATAGCATGGAAATGTAATAAAATAACTAAATTGTTTCCGATTAGCAATCGCCTGTCTGGATGGTGAAGAGGATTGGAATAGGAGGGTTTTGGTGGTCCGTAGGGATGGTGCATGGTGGATGTTAGGAGTTAGAGAATTCTAGAGAGAACCAGGAAGGAACGGTGGTACGCTACAGTTTTGTGGGCAGAAGTATAAAGGTAAGATAAACAGGATCTAGTAGACTGAGGATTTGTAGAATATTGTATATATATATATATATATAAGTTACGTCTAGCGGTACGGCAATGTTAAGCCTAATACCTTGTAGCCTAGGGTAAACAAACCCGTAACGTGTGTATAGAGGATAATGATGAGGAAAATAAAGCCAGTTATAAAACAAACCTTCTTATTATATCATCTACCTCCTTCTTCATTCCTTTTTCTCGATCGTCTACAGCTGGGAGACGATTACTGGTGCCGAAACCCGGGAACTACGAGTATTCTGGTAAACAACTGTGAGTAAAATTTTAATTTTTTTTTCCTGTTGTCTTATTGGGAAAAAGTGACCTACGTAACTACATGGTAGAATTACGGCCTGCGGCTTTCGAAGTGCCCGAATTACCTAGGGAAACGATGGCCGAAGCTCATGCAAACTCCCTGGCTTGGATGAAGGTGCGAGCGGCAACGTCACAGGACCTGAGGAGAACAATATCGGACCTAGAGAAATTCTCAGGAGAGTTAGGCGAATTGAACCATTTCATCAAAGGCGGGGATAGGATTATGGAAAGAGTAGAGGCGAAGGCAATTGAGGGTTTACTCGACTCCGGTGACGTAAAATCAATCAAAGCGGGCCTAGTGTGTAGAATAAAACGGAGCGTACTAAACCTAATACAGGCCGACGAAGACACCCCATGGACCGTGGTAAAAGAACGACTAAAGAAGGCATACGGGGGAGGCAGATGGACACCAGAAGAGGACATCTTCCAGATGTTCAGGGAGACCAGACGGCCCAATCAAACGAAAGGGCAGTACGCCGGAGAACTCTTGGCTAAATTTAACAAAATAACGGAAAAAATGAGAGAAACGGTGAACCTAGCGGAAGTGGAAGGCCGGATGGCATTCCTATCGACCATTCTAAAGGTACAGTTGGCCAGGGATACCGGCAAGAAAGATAGTCTACCGGGAGACCGATCGTTCATTGAGTGCGCCCAAGATTTAATGGACACTAGTGCCCGTGAGGAAGAAGAAAAATTAGAGGCAGACGAGGCAGGGTGGTCCAAAGTGATGTACAGGAGGCCGAGAATGCCGCAACAGGCATGGAAGAGGAAAGATCAACGGTATGCGGAGAAAAAAGGGGCGGCGGTTGAAGGAAGGAGACTTAGCCAAAGGAGACCGAGACCCAGCGGGAGGAAGGAGGACAGAAAATGTCACGGATGTGGAAGAATTGGACATTTAGTGGCGCAGTGCCCGCGAACAAAATGTTTTGAATGCGGAATTGAGGGACACATCGCGAGGCAGTGTCCATACATTTTCCAGCGAACAGAGAGGTATAGGCCGGAACCGATGGAGGTAAACGCACAGAGGGTATGGAGAAGAACCAGAACCCCCTCCGAATCGTCAAAAACTACGGGAGCGTCGGAGACAGAAGAAGAAGAAGATGAACCCAGGAGCAGAAGAGGAGAGACTGCAGAGGACGACAGGGACTACGTAAGAAGCAGACGATATGGCACGGAAGGAGGAAGGAAACGGCAAGCGGTGGCCTGAGGAGCGGGCTGGCAGAGGGGTGGCCGCACGTTAATAAACTATAGCGTCAGAGGGAATTACGGCGGTATACCCATTATTGGAGTGGCGAGAGGAGTGAGATGCTTGATAGACACGGGGAGTTCCTGTACTATTCTCAGCAGGAAAGCGGCGGACAGATTGTGTGTGGGCGAGGGGTCGTCGCGGATTCAGGCATGCGAGTGCAAGCTTATCACCCTGGGAGGGCCGTGTAAAATCGAAGGCGAGTTGACGATGGGATTGGATAGGTGGGCGAAAAAGGGGGAATATTTGAAAATACACGTGGTTAGGAAGATGCCGCGCGAGTACGATGGTATCATAGGGTGCGATCTCTTGGGAAGGGTAGGAGCAAGAGTGAAGTGCCGTAACGGAATATGGGATATTAGACTGGGAAGAATGTTATGCCGGTGTACAGGAACCGTGGGGGACGGGAAGGAGCGAATCGGAGCGATCGATCGGGTGGACAACTGGGAACGCGCTATTCGGCGAGAGTATGCCGATATATTTTTCAACGAAGGGGACAAACTGGGAGTGACGGGGGAAACGTTCCATGAGATCCCACTGAAGCAGGAGAGAGTGATATATATCAAAGAGAGACGATACCCGCAGGCGCTGCGACAGCATATAAGGGACGAAATCGAGGAATTGAAACGACAGGGCATCATAGTAGATAGTACGTCTCCATACAACAGTCCCCTGTGGGCAGTGAAAAAGAAAGGGTCGTCCGGTGACGAAAAATACCGCGTAGTAATAGACTACAGGCAATTAAACGACAATACTATAGACGAAAAATACCCCATTCCTCGCTTTGAAGACATCCTGGACCGCCTAAGTGGAGCAAAGGTATTCAGTACACTGGACCTGAAGGCGGGTTACCATCAAATTCGGATGCGTCGTGGAGACCAACACAAAACGGCATTCACGTTCGAGCGGGGACATTACGAATTCACCAGAATGCCGTTTGGGCTGAAAAACGCGCCAATAACGTTCCAGAGACTGATGGACGAATTTTTAAGAGGGATTGGGGAGTCGTTTTGCCAGATATATATGGACGACCTCCTGGTTTTCAGTCGAGATGAGGTAGAACACCAGGACCATCTGCGACAGGTTTTTGACAGAATTAAGCAATTCGGGCTGAAATTGTCTGCGGAGAAGTCGCTTTTGGGACAAGAGCAGGTGAAATTTTTAGGCCACATAATTTCCAGAGAGGGAGTGCAACCCGATCGTGGGAAGGTGGAGGCCATCCAGCGGATGACTATCCCGAAAGACGTAAAAGGAATCCGGCGCTTACTCGGATCCCTGAACTACTACCGCAGATTCGTTCCAGAAATGGCGGAGTACCTGGTCCCTATTAACAATCTCCTTAAAAAAGGACAAAAAGTCGTCATTACCCCGGTAATGGAGAACAATATAAGACGTTGCATGGAGCGGCTACAGGAAGAGCCTATACTAGCGTTTCCAGATTTTGCACTCCCCTTCATGATTACCACAGATGCGAGTGAATACGCGTTGGGGGCGGTACTCTCGCAGGATCGCGACGGGGGGGAGCGACCAATAGCATACGCTAGCAGACGCCTTACTGAATCCGAGAGTAGATATAGCGCGCTAGAACGCGAATTACTGGGTATCGTATGGGCGATAGAACACTTCCGGCCCTACGTATTCGGGAGGAAGTTTCGGGTTAAAACAGATCATCGACCCCTCCAATGGGTGGGAAAACTGAAAGATTCATCAGCGCGGATTACCAGATGGAAGGAGTTCCTCAGTCAATACAACATCGACATTATTTACAAACCGGGGAAGGAGAACGTCGTGGCCGATTGGTTATCCCGCGCGTTGGTCGTGAATGCGATCGAAGAGGAGATTCCGGGACCATCACGTGACACCCACCAATTCGTCCAGGAATGGTCACCCGGCGAGGAAGGGGAGCGGGAGGGGGCTCCAGCCAATGATGTTCCGAGTGACGGGAGTTCAGTGGGGGATAGGCCCTCGGACATTGAGGACCTCGACGCCATAATAAATGACAAGAGGCGCCAGATCATTTGGCTCACCAAAACTTCTGGGCTCTTCAAGATGGAATCTGAGAAGTACGGCCACTGCAACATCGTCAAAATCTGGTCGACACCGGGGATAAACGACGATACGATTTGCCGCGCTCTGAAGGACGCATCTACTCCAGGGAAAACGCACCACATGTACGTGGGAAATGCGACCATCTGGGGGCGCATCAAACGCCTATGGAGGACGGAGAGGATCGGAGTCGATCGTACGTTCGTCCGATGTACCCTGAAGGTGGAGACAGTAAAAGAAGAAACGCGGCAGAGAGAAGTGACCCTTGCATTCCACCAAGGGAAGACAAACCACCGGGGAATCGACGCTACCCTGCAAGCATTGAAGAGGAGATATTTCTGGTTGGGCATGAAAGACACGATTGCGAGAGTTATTGGTACCTGCGACACATGCCTGACCACGAAATATGATCGCCACCCCCCCAGAGCAATACAGGAGGAGACGCCAACGGCAGACCAACCGTTGGAGGATTTGCAGGTGGACACGTTTACATGGAGGGGATACAAATGGGTCACCATTGTCGATAGGTTCAGCAAAACAGCGATGGCCCATCTGATAGCAGAACGATCAGCGGAAGCAGTCCTAAGGGCACTACGCACATGGTGCCAATTTTATGGCGTACCAGACACGATAGCTTCCGACGCTGGTAGGGAGTTTGATAACGCCGAAATAAGGGCTGAGGCGGCGGCCTTAGAGATCCGTTGGCATCTCAACACCCCAGGACACCCGAAGAGTCGAGGAGACGTAGAGCGGCTGCACAGCACGCTTAGCGACCACCTACGAATTTACCATGGAGAGAAGGGCTTAGAACCAAACGTGGCGATGGAAAAGGCAGTCATCGCGTATAACCACTCAATCCATTCTGCCACCGGTTTTTCTCCGGTCGAGACGCTGTTTGGACTTCGAAGATGCCGGCGCGATAGCAGGAGTACGGCGATCGATGAAGAACTGGCCGCACGGGTAGTAAGTAATCAGATAGCGCTAAAGAAACAGTGGGTGGCCGTTCGGGGAAGGCTCCAGGATAAGAAACGGCGACGGGTGGCGCGCGACAACCTCAAAGTCCGCGATATTCTGGGCAATCTTAAACTCGGCGCGCTCGTGTACCGGAGAAAAGGGTCGAACAGGGGTAAGGAACTAGTGCGGTACGAGGGTCCTTTCCGAGTGATCGCTCTCCGCGAACACAACGTGGTCACGGTCGAAAGCATTACACCCCCGATTAAACGGCGGACGGTACATGTGGAACAGCTCAAGTTTCCCGCGGGGGAGCCTGGGAGCCCCGTCGTCGAAACATAACTCCGGTGTGTGTCACAGGTGACCAGTCCCGAGAGGCCTATATATATATATTTTTTATTGGTTTATTATGTTTTTTTTGTGTTATATGGGTCTGTGCTGTGTTTTTAGATGGACCTGGAAGACATTTTTCTTTTCAAATTTTTTTTATTAACAAAGTATACTTTTTGTTTTGTGTTGCTATAGATACGTAGCTGATGTCGCATGTTAGGAGTTTACGGGGAATGTCCGTAAACTGGTAGGGGGGAGTTACGTCTAGCGGTACGGCAATGTTAAGCCTAATACCTTGTAGCCTAGGGTAAACAAACCCGTAACGTGTGTATAGAGGATAATGATGAGGAAAATAAAGCCAGTTATAAAACAAACCTTCTTATTATATCATCTACCTCCTTCTTCATTCCTTTTTCTCGATCGTCTACAGCTGGGAGACGATTACTTATATATATATATATATATATATATATATATATATATATATATATATAAGAAGCTAACCCCTATACCCAACGACATAAAGGGTAAAAGAGGTACCTAATTACAGAAAAAGTTCTTATCATATTGGGTTGGCAAGAAAGTGATAAGTTATTATAGAAGTAGATAGCCTTATGTTTGTTTCGTTTTCTTTTCTCAATGTTAGATTTTTTTTTTTTTAGTTTTGGTAGTTGATAATTACAAATGACAACCAAAAATAAGCATTTTCGTCAGATTTTACTTTTTTATTTTCATAAAGGCAAGAAAGCGGCTAAGGCTTACAAAGAGATATGTGCAGTTTATGGTGTTGATTGTTTAACAGAACGCACGTGTCAGAATCGGTTTAAAAAATTCCGTTCTGGAGATTTTTCACCGAAAGATGACCCACGTTCTATAGTTGATGATGACAAATTGAAAACCATAATTGAGTCAAATCGTCATATAACTGTGCGAGAGATTGCAGAACTGTTAAATGTATCACACACAACGATTTAAAATCATATAAGACTTGGACTTGTTAAGCCAAAAGTTGTCAATATATATAATGACCATGTTCTCGAGTTAACATAATTTGAAGTGTAAAATTTCTTCCAAGAACCTTTTGGAAGCTGAAAACAAGAACCGACAAACATATGAAGAGTAAATACAGCCGGTTCTACGCATCAAGTTTTTATCTGAATCTTGTTAAGCTCGATATTTGGGTTCGGCCAAGACATTGCGAGGCCTCACACACATCTTTTGCTACACGTAAGAAACTATTGGAACTTGGTTAGGAAGTGATGCCGCTTCATGCAGCCTCGACCATGCACCTCGGATTATCATTTATTTCGGAATTTACAAAACTTATTAATGATGAACTTCTTAATGAACTTCTAAAAGACCTCAAATCGCACTTCGCTGAGTTTTTTGCTGATAAGGTCCATGAGCGCGGGATCATGAAGTTACCAGAAAGATGGCAAAAGGTCATCGAACTGAATGGAAGGTTATTGACTGATTAAAGTTCATTTTTTTCATAGAAAAAATTTAGTTTTATTTCAAACTAAAAACAAAAATTACTTTCTTGCCAACCTATTAGATATGACCCATTTTTACATCTGTACCTATTGAAGACTAAACCAAAACCGATGCTTGAACTGTTCATGAAGTTTTTAGTAGCGTTTAATAGGCCTGTAAATATAGTTCACTTGGTCACTTGTTAAAGACATCCATTGTGTTCTGAATATGTAGCCTAATAATAATAAATCTGATTTCTTTAAATCCAAGCGTATTTCTAAATAAACGATCATTTGAACCATATTTTGTTTCTTTAAAAAAACAATGAAACGTGCTCTTTGCGTGATGGTGTTTGATTCTATTCTCCTGCGAACGGTAGGACTTTAATCATTACAAGCAGTGTAGAATTATCACCAATGAGGAAACAATCACAGAATCACGTAATGGACATCGACAATCATAGTCCATTCACTTGGCCCGGGGCAAGGTTGGGGCCACTACCTTAGGGGTCAGCCATCTCACGCGTCGGCAAGACTGGAATATTTTAGGATAGGCTCATTACTCTGCCAAGGCACTAGTAATTAATCTTTGTAGCGATCAGCCTGCTATTAGAACCCGCTTATTAGTTCGAACCACTGTGATTAGCATTTGTGAAGTCAAATATTTAGTACTGGGCCATTTTAATTTGAGCTCTGCGGTAGAGGAAAATTGTTTTTACGCTGTGCTTTGAGGATTATAGTCAATTTTCTACTTAGAGCCCTCTTCGGCATGTCTTTACAGCATCACCAATGCAGCCATGTCAAAACTAGCGAATCTGAAAAAAAGTGTTTTTCTCACATTCGATTCCTTGATTCTACATTGGACACAACACAAATCGTAGAATCTGTTGTTCAGGACCAGTAAAAACTTTATAGTTTTGGCCACGCGCTGATTTTATGTACGATATAAAAGTTTCGTTTTGTATTGTTTTTCTGCTCTCCTGAAAACTACGTAAGGTAGTTCCGATAATACCTGTTAGCAGTATGTATGAAAGGCCGACTAAAATAATGTAAATAGAATTGAGTAGAATTTCTTTATTTTGTGTTTCAATTTAATTACGTAAATCGAAAATAAAAATTAATTTTTTTTTTTTACTAATGAGTTGTGAAATAAATTTGGTTTTGTTTATGTTATGATGTTATGGATTTGATATAGATAAGAAAAGAGCAATGTGAGAGAGAGAGAGAGACAATAAATAGGAGACGGTAGAGAGAGAGAGTTAGGGAAGAGAACAGTTGTTATTGTTTACTGTACGTGTTAAAGGATTATCTTGAGTCAGTATTGCTTGATCAAGCCATTGGAAATGTGCCATCTTGCCAGAACGGCCTTTACATTTCTAAATTTGTGAATGATTTCGCACTTAAATGGGATGTGGAAGTTGGAGAAATCCAACTTGAGATTTCGTCTTTTGAGAGGACCGCCGACATTGCATCAACTTGCCTGGTTCAACACTTAGAAGAAGACGACAACGACATTATCACAGATTGAGAGGTCAGACCCAACAATTTTATTTGCGCTATTCTCTCTCTCTCCAAAACAAAATTAAAACTAGGAATTAATTATTAACTTAGAAGGTTCACGATTTTATTTTGTTAAATTGCATTTAATATTTTCAACAACCAACTTGATTCATTTATTGTTTATGAAAAAATTGGAATTAATGTGGCTTGGTATTATATAAATGTATACTTTATTTTTCAAATAAATTTATTGTTAAGCATTAGCCAACTTTTCTTTCACAATTCATTAATATCAGGTTTATGACAGCATTTATTAGATGAAGTTGCACTGTTACAATTCTATTTTCAGATGCCCTTTCAATTCAATTATTTGAGTAATTATTTTCAGAATCTTGACTTCAAAATCATCTTATTTTTGATATTCATAATTTTCTGAATATTGTTCAATATTGCCTTCAGCTCGAGTTGTACTACAATAAGAGGTAACGGAATCGGCATATTTTACTAGGGTGCTCGGGGATTTCACTATTATTGATTTTTTTTAATTTTGTGCACCTTGGTCCCCAACAATACCACTGTTTGTTAAAATAAATGTTCGTACTTATAATCGAACGGTTTGTATAATTATAGCACGAAAGCACTGTATCCCAACAAAGGTTGACTTGGCATGAAGTGAACAAAGGAAACATAGGACATGAAACGACGGTAGATGAAGATTTGACTGAAAACCCGACCCGAGGCCATAGCAACTTGTTTAGATATTTACCTAAAGTATCTACTTCAGGCGAAATCCCACCTGTATTCCGCAACCTTCCAAATACCTTCTAAAGAACTAATAAGGCGCATTAACGCTGCAGGCCATTCAACGGAACTCATTTCAAACTTACCTCTATCCTCTTCTTCCATTACATACCTCATATATTAATGGACTTTAGTATAAATTATACCAATATTATGAATTATTTTTATTAAGTCTTTAATGTGATCGTAAAGAGTATAAAAAAATAAAAGATGGAAGACCGACAAGAACGAATCCAATTCCTTCCCTCAACCACAGAACAACGTGACTATTTGTTCTCCTGAGTTTTCATATTTATACACATATCTATCAAGAATCCATGCGCATTTTACTTAAAATTGAGAATCTTTAGAAGATGTAATTTGAGGAGATGTTACCCAATTTGCAAAAATTTATAGTATTGTCATTTTTTCTCACAGAAACTCAAGACTTGATAAAGTTATGATTTTATAAATACCAGGAAAAAATTAAATAGAATCCGAGTTCCAGAAACAGGAAACTTATAATCCTAAAAAAAAAACTAGTCGATTCTACTAGTTCCAAACTAAAGCTGTTAGAAGGCCAAAAAATAAAAAAATAAATTTTAAGTGTTTTAAGAAAAAACAAATGATTTTTGCTTTTTTGCTATCACAGATATTTTCAATGCAATCTTGAATTTTCCCAATGCTAAAATCGTTTTATATTTTAAATTTTATTTGATTATACCAAAAAAATGGTATGTTTCAAATTCAAAAATATTTTTTACTAGATAATAAAACAAAGAGCAGATATCATTACCGAGTAATTAAATACACTTTTTTTTCAGTAACTTGTCACTGTCTCGATCTGATTAAAATTCATAATATGGGTTGTAGGATTTTTAATCAGTGTTATGGTCAATGAAAGAAAACCGCATTTTCCCTAAGGGCTGTTATATGAAAGTAAATTATAAACAGTTATGCACAAGCCATTTTCATGAGCTGAAAAATTACCCGAACTTTGAAAAAAAATATTTATTATTAACTTGTTTATTTTTAAAAAATTACAATCTTTTATTCTTACCATATTTACAATTGTCATTCACTCTCTCATTTATACAGTATTTACAAACAGCCCATAGGCCTCCCAAATTTACATGGTTGTCACCTCCCTCGCACGCGAAAGAGGAAGCGGATTACCCTCCGTCAGCCACGTAAGGAGGAGTGTGGGCGGACTTCCCGAGCTAATAAACAATAAACGACAATAAACTTTATAAATCTAAACATACGAAATAGCATTGAAAATTTCACATCAATAAAATTTTAAAAAACACAACAATGTCAATACCAAATGATATAAATAACAATTTTCTACTTTAACTATTTAATCATATTAAATCTGAATCATGAGCTACGATAACAATGAAAATTAACATACAACTTTAAATAGAATTAAAGAAGTACTTTATTCCAACAAAATGTGTAAAGGAAGTGAAAAATTGACTAAAGCAAATATATAAAGGAGAATCAACGTTAATTTGATGCTACCAGAACGGAGTCCAGACTCTCACCGGCTTTAGGTTCGATGCTGAGGACGAAAAGCAATCATCTCTTTAAAATATACACATTCCAAGCCATGATATGTCAATATATATAATGACCATGTTCTCGAGTTACAAAATTTGAAGTGTAAAATTTCTTGCAAGAACCTATTGGAAGCTGAAAACAAGAACCGACAAACACATGAAGAGTAAATACAGCCGGTTCTACGCATCGAGTTTTTATCTGAATCTGAAATGTTCACCTGTGCTTCTTATTAGTGAATCAAGTTAAGAAAAAGTTTAAAAAAAAAAATAGTGTTTACAAGTGATTTGTTTGATTAATAAAAATAAATAATAATAAACTTTATTTTAAAAAATCACACCATAAATACAAGATTGCCAAACTGTTTGGAAAATATAAAAATTTTAAAAAGAGGACTCTAAGCAGTCCCCTAGCTTAGACATCTCACAACTTAAGACTTACCAGCCTCATCACCTAGTGTTGTATAATCTATGAACTTTTAACCACAACAAAATTATTATATTTATGCACTCCTCCAAATGCATGTGAATGCCGGAAGAGGAGAAAATTGTATCCCAATTATTATTTTATTATTATTTTATCACTAGTATTATATTGTTTGAGGTTTTGAAATAAAAAAAAAAAAAAAAAAGACTTACCATCAAGCCTAAAGCAAATTATGGAGTACTCTTGCTATTCTTTCATATATATTTGGTTTATTATCTGTTATTATTATCTTTAATCCACTTTATGTGTGTTTAATTTTAGTATATTACTTTTTTATTCAATTGTATAGTAATTTTAATGTTGAACGTCTTCTTGTTATATTATATTACTATTATATTTATTAATCGTCATTACTTCGGTACTGTACTTAGTTTTGTTTAAGGAGCGTCTAGCACCACTAGACAGAGGTTTATTATATTTAAAATGGATACAAAATTTCCTTTATTACGTCAGCAACAAAACACTTCGTAATGATCTTAATATACCCTACACTCTTGAACTCATCCCTTCCAAGTTCATAAAATTCCATAGTAACTTATCCAACCACCCTAATCCACTACACCACTCATCCCTATAATCCTCCTTGGAGACTAAAACGGCAATGGCCTCGTGACCTGCTATAAAATTGATACGCAACAATCTATCACAGTCTTGCAACGACTAATTGTTTAAATGACATCATTTTTTTTTTGTTTATACATTTTTTGATACAACAAATCAAATATCTGAATTTTATTAAAATAAGACAACCTAAAGACCATCATAGTCAAAAGACTAAAAGATAAATGTATGTCAGTTTCTTTGTATTATTGTGGCATAGCCGCATTAATTAATCATTTTACAATTAGCCTTGAATTGAAGTGACATTTGCATATAATGAAGAATCAATGTCGTGTTGGCGTCTGAGTATATCAATGTCTTGTTGCACCCGGATGTCGGCCCGGTGAGAGATCCAATAATGGCATAACAATTTAAGGAGCCGTTGAATGGAGTGGGTTTTCTACGCATAGTCTTCAGAGTGTATGTTTAGTTCACTTGCAGCTTCATAGTCCGTAAAAATAATTTACACCATTTCTGGCTGTTGTCTTAGTGCAAAAGAGCTTAAAAACAAAACGAGGAAAACGAAATTATTCCACCTACATAACTGCTTAAGAAGAATTTTAGACTCTCTCTAAGACTCGATGATTACCAAATTACTAGGAGGAAATTTTAATAAAACAATGTTCATTTCACATCCAAGTAACTACAAACACTTTTAGATTTGTTTCTAAAATATCTAATATATTGTTATTTTAATGTTATGCATTAAAAAATGTAAATTTAAACAAAATAGTCAAGAAGTCGTTATAAGGGCGAAAACTTGAATTTTTAAAATGATACCCTACTCAATATGATAGAAGAATATTATTGCACTTAATACTGATTAATTTATTAGTCAGCCTTCATTTTTTTCACAGGTCTCCTAAATTAAACTACAATTCACAATATGATGCCCCTAAAAAAAAAACAATGATTAAAGGTTGAGAGCATGGCAAATTAAAATCTGCCTTATTAGGCAATAAGTAATCGAAATAAATGTGCACATTCAAACTATATTTACAATTTTCATTAACTCGCTAATTCATGCAGTATTTACAAACAGCCCCAAGACCTCCCGAATCCACTAGTCACCTCCCTCGTATGCGAACGAAGAAGCGGAGTCTTGGGAAGTCCAACACGTTCATCTGTCAGCCGCGTCACCGGATACGAGCCAGTGGAGGGTGACGAAGAGCGTGAAAGCAACAGACGCTCAGCACATGATTGGAGAAAGAGGCGGTTGCCAGGACTGCAGCATTTATAGCAGGTCACGAGGCCACTGCCGCTTTAGTCTCCGAGGAGGATTATAGGAATGAGTGGTGCAGTGAATTAGGGTGCTTGGATAGGTTACTCTGGAATTTCATGAATTTGGAAGGGATGAGTTCAAGAATGTTGCCTATATTAAATGAACTAATTGAAGAAACTTTTGGTTAATGAATATGGAAATATTTTTCATGACTTCCTTATATGAAATGAGACTAACTAAGAGCATAAGAGTCAGATGAAATGCTAATAAAAGATAAAACAGTAGACTACTTTTTTTTTCTACCTTACTTCTATTAAAATAATTTAAAAAATAAAAAAAAAGGGATGATTTCAGATCTAAATTATAAATTTAGTGGATAATTGTTTCGTCGAGCCCTCGCAGGAAGATTTATCCTATATACCTATTTGGAAATAGAACCCATCGCTAAGTAACTTTCAAAATTATAAAAATAGCCCGGCCTAAACTTAAGCACGAAGATGTTTTCTTTTTTTCTTTTTTTTTTTGCTTCTTATTCACAACTTGTAATAAACGCTGCAAGCCCAAAGAAAAAAAAAGAGTACTCAACAGAAGTAGAATTCTTCTTTTGTTCCAAGAGATTTGCAATTCAAGCAGCCATCATGGCAAGTTTCTCATCCGAGCGTTTGACCCAGAAAAGAGCCACGAAACATTGTATTTAATTAAGAAGGGATAGAGCGCATGAGCCTTCTTATGCTTCGCACATTTTAATATAAATTAATAAAGTTAAAGTGTAATTGTTTTAAAGTACTCACGACGGTTAAACCGGCAGCTTTACACACCCCGAGAATTTCCGTTGGAATTTTACCTTCTACAAACACAAAGTCGCTTCTTAGAATTTTCTGTTTTTGCTTTGCTTACCTATATCTGTAAGGTTAGGCTTAAGTAATTAAAATAAATCTTTTTGTCTGTCTATATGCACTAAAAATGCGAAATGTATAGATTTCAAATTGAAAAATATTCTTGAATAAACTTACTATTTACTTCAAGATTACTTTCTGCTTATTGAGTAATTGTAGAACGGTATCTGGAGAGCTCTAAACTGGGTTTCTGAGTACAACCTTCCTGTCCACTATTTTTTGTTTAATTCCATTCCTCTTTCTGTATCCGATAGAAACGGTACTTAGGCTTCCAACTCGACAAAAGGCTGTCCTGGAATCCACACAAGAGGCTAAAAAGGCAAGAAATAAACAGACGCTTTGGACAACTGTACCGACTACTTCGACTAATCTCTCAATAGAAAATGAATTACTAATCTACAAAGTTATACTTAAGCCAATCTGGACATACGGAATAGAGCTATGGGGGACAGCAAAAAAGTCGAACATCAAGCGCATCCAATCCTTTCAATCAAAAGTCCTGAGAACAATAGTAAATGCCCCTTATTACGTCAGCAACAAAACCCTTCATAATGATCTTAATATACTCTACATTCTTGAACTCATCCCTTCCAACTTCATAAAATTCCATAGTAACCTATCCAACCACCCTAATCCCATAGCAGTCATTGCACTGCGCCACTCATCCCTATAATCCTCCTCAGAGACTGAAACGTAAGTGGCCCCATGACCTCCTATAAATGCGTAACAGTAGGAGTTCTGGCAGTGGCCAGTTTCTCCAATCATGTCCTGAGCGTATGTGGCTCGTATCCGATGACGCGGCTAACGGAGGAGCGTGGGGGACTTCCCAAGCCTCTGCTTCCTCTTTCGCAATCGAGGGAGGTGACAACCATGTGGATTCGGGAGGTCTCTGGGCTGTTTGTAAATACTGAACGAATGAGCGAGTGAATACAAATTGTAAATATTGTAGGAATGAGATAATTTATCACAATTACTTATTGCTCAATGAGGCAGATTGTATTTTTTTCATAATAAAGTTGTTGATTCGGAAACAAATTTTTGGCAATTAGTATGCGAATTGGGGGTTTTCTACTTGCTTTTTATTATAGTTGTTTCAGTAATCCAGATTCTGAACATTGATCGGAGACCAAGCACATCCACTTTGAAGGCAAAAAATATAATCTGAAAAAAATTAGAACACATATTTTAGGAATATACACGATTAAACGATTTTCGGGCCTGAAGGAACGGAACAGGGAGTTTCTTGTTTCGTTTTTCTTTCTTTCATCGATTAAAGACCAGTGGGTTCACCGACTTTGAAGGTGTCTTAAAAGGTGCCATTTCAGTATCTGGGTGCTACCACTGGGATGATGTGTATTGTCAGGAAAGGCTTACAGGATCTTTACAGGTTTAGAGGAGCCTATGGGACTATTCCGTCTATGTGCTAGTAGTTAAATTATTACTGTGCTTGCAAAGGCACGGTATAAAAGCTATGACTAAAGAATGATTCTAATAGACTGTATAAGATAAGTTTTGAGTTTCTACGGCAAGTTAGCGTGCCAAAACAGGTTGAAAACCCAAAAAGGCAATGCTTACTCACCTTCAAGTATTGAGTATTCGTAATTTTCGTGTTCGATTGGGATTAAATTGATGGCAGAAAATGTTTGAGAACGAGTATTTTAAATATTTTTAAGATGATAAGAATTAGGCAAATCAAACCTTAATTGAGGTGACATTGGGTGGCTTTTGTTAACTATATATATATTGTTTATTTTTAACAAAGTTATATTATTTTATAAAGACATCGGCTATGATACTAAAGTATAATTTTTCGTACCAAAATACCGTCAATTGTTACCAATCAATTGTAACCCTTAATGTTTGATCTGGTCATCATGAGATAGCAAAAGATTGGTGCGAGCAGAGAACTGGCGATCTTCGTTCAGAAGCCGGGGGCGTACACTTGGCGAAGGACGGCTCAAGGCCAACTCCGCTCCCTTGATCTTGAACTAGTGGCCACACCCTCTCCTCTGCCTCTGCTGACCTGGCATTGAAGTCTTCGCAGAGTAGAGCTACCTGCACCTGTAAATAATTGCATCTCTTAAGGTCTATGCGTGCTGAAATGTCAAAGAATTATCATTTCAACACATTATTAAAAATAAGTTTACAGTTATTATATTGCAAATTAAATTAAAACAGTGGACTTTCTAAATGTAATAAACTTTTCAGGCAAAAGAGCAGTTAAAAAATACGAAATTATTCTCAGATATTTGATCTACAATTCAATGTATCTTGTATGCGATATAATAATAAACTTTTACTTATTTAAAAAAAAAAAATTGTAAACTGATAAATTATATGGGATAGAAGGGTTTAGTAGCCTATTCAACCACCCTAAGTGCACAGTCATTGCACTGCACCACTCATCCCTATAATCCTCCTCGGAGACTAAAACGGCAGTGGCCTTCGTGACCTTCTATCATGTACTGATTTGATACCTTACACAATACACTAGAAAAAACATTTTTCGCTACACAGTAAATTACTTACTAAACTTGTAACATCTTTGGGGTGAATAATGGTATTATAACTAGGTAGCATGTTATATATCATACGGAAGAAAAATTATAATAATTTTTTTGTGTTATTATATTCTGCAAATATAAGGCATTATTTTCGGCAATTAGTATGCGAATTGGGGGATTTTATACTTGCTTTTTTTTATTTGTTTTATTATTCCAGATTCTGAACATTGATCAGAGACCGAGCACGTCCACTTTGAAGGCTCTCTCTGTTTCTGTTAAAAAATAAATTAATTAATTAAAAAATAAATAAATAAAATTACATACCATTAATGAGAGCGATAAGAACTGTAATTTGATATCATACTCAATATGATATGAAAATATGTATTTACCTTTTATAGAGTTGAAAATATATATCATATCTTAAGGTGTCGTATCATATATATCATATCACTTAAATGGAATTTCGATATAAAATTTTTGTAACAGACAGACGCACAGGTGAAAAGTTCGTGATTTTTATTAAAAAAAAAAATCTATATATTTTCTTAACTTATGTGGAATATACTTAAATGTCATAAGGCTCACGCTGACTTTGAACCATTCCCGATGACCTCCTGCGTATTTGGCAGCTGACGGTGAAAGTTGGCCACCCTGAGCCTGCCAGCTGTGTCCTAGGTCGCACTTACCACCACTCAACCCTATTAATTAGTTTCCTCAAGACCTTCAGACAGAATTGTTTCGTCTCACGTGTCCATGTTACATCTTTATTATCCCACTGGTAAAGAGCTAACGATACATCCACTGCTGTGTATCGTGAATTGATGTAGCGTGAATTGACGAAACAATTCGTGTGGTACTGTGAGCAGTAGACACTAGTGTACATATCTAATTTCATTAAGAACGTCAATTATGAAAAAACTTCACAAAGAATATGAATAGAAATTAATATACTCTAAGTATCACACAGTTAATTGAATTACTATTCAACACTTTTTTTTAGAAGACAGTCCCTAAATTGCGATTATTCTAACTAAATATAAACTAAAGGTTTTTTTTTTTATATATATATATCTGAAAGAATGGAAGCACTCATTACAATCAGATTGTTAGTTAGACAGAGGATCTCTGAACTTAAGAAAGCCTTAGTTGTTCGACCAAGTAAATCCCACTTTTTTACATTAAATTCTAAAAAACAGATAAATTTTTAACAAGTTTATGTTTTTGATCAATAATGTAATCACCCTCGTTATCAGCAACCTTTTGCCATCTAGTGTGCCAATTTTCAATGCCTGATCGATCAAAATCTATTGGTTTTTGTGCAAAATATCTGGAGATGGCATTTTGGACATCATCCAAATTTTGAAATTTTTTGCCACTTAGAAAATGTAGCGATCGGAATAAATAGAAATCCGATATCGTGCGAGTATGGTGGTTGAGGCAATTCCTCCCACCCCAATTCATTAATTTTTTCCAGGGTTCTTGTGGAAAAAATAGGCGCAGTGGTGTCTACCATTATCGTGTTGCAGAATAACCCCTTTTTTATTGACAATCGCTGGGAATTTTTCAATTAAAGATTGATTTACTCGGAATTGTTCACTGTAAAGATCTGCATTCACAGTTTTTCCAGGTATCAGCGATGAGTGACCCCGCGAATACTCCACCAAACACACAGAAGCGCCTTTTTAGAGTGCAAACCTGGCTTAGCTGTGTGCCGATTCATGCGGAGAGAGATTTTTTTAAGCATTTAAAGTAAATTAAATATAAGCACTGCTATCGAAGCACTTTTAATTGTAGTTTATTTAAGCTATTATTTTTTAGTTTAATTTTTATTTTTGCCAAACAGTGGTATTGAAGAAGTGTACTCAGGTAAAAGCATTGTAAGTAGTTAGTGATGGATCAGGTGGACACTTTAGTTGTGGCCCAACAGGGTATTCCAATGTTGATACGACTACAAGACGTATCGGTTCACCCTTAAGTACTATATATCCGAAAAAGAAGGAAGGGATCGGAATAAGATTTGAAAATAAACATGACTTAAGTAGTCATATCTTCGACATCAAAGACCTGATTCGATATAAAGAAATATTGGAATCGAGAAGGAAGTAACAGCTGTTATGTTGACAGAATCTCATACTTAGAACAAGCAAAGAACATGTCCTTTCAAAGAGAAATAAGTTCCCCCTATATATCAGTCACTCAAAATAAATTAGGATGTTTCCAGCAGGAAATTATTAAAATAGACTTTATTAGTAATTAAAGATATCAGTAATTATCCTTTGGAATAATTACTGTGGACTGCTGACTCTACTGATTTTATTAGAAACTCCAAAGTCATGTAAGTGGTCATAAATAAACGAGTGGTTTTGTCAGTTTTACCACATGATCATTTACTATATTTTTACCGTTATAAATTTGTCTAAAACAATTATATTGTAAATCGTATTATTATTGATATGTGTAATATAAGCTTAAATAACGATGTTTTAATGAAACAAGTTTTACCGGATCCATTACAAATTATACCTATTTGTGTTAGAGTGTATTAAAACATTTATAATATTGTTATTTCAAATTTGTTTGCGTTTTTAAAAGTCATAGTTATTGAATTAACTTGTTCATTACACAACTAGGGATTGTCATCCTAGTACGAAATAAGTAAATAGTTCATAAGAAATAGTTACCAAGTACTAAAATAAATATGAACAGCAGAAATGTTTTTCAAAAACAAAATACTTTTTAAATCGGCTGTAACGACATTAAATACATAACTTTTAAATGTTTAGCTTAATATTATTTTTACCTTGCAATCGCCAATATCTATCATATAATAACAACTAAAATAACTATAACTGCTAATCAGAACACATATGATATGAAGGAAGTTCACAAAAGATTATAAAGTTTTAAATAGTTTCTTGTCAGTTTTTGGGTCTAGAATTGTCAGATCTGTTATTGTAGAATACGTATTACGCCTTATTAGAGTTAGGTAAATATTATTTTAATTATATATATCGTCATAGTCCATGTCATGACTTCTAAAATAAAACCATTAAAGCAGTTATATTAAAAATATATATATTCATTTAACGCTTATTTTCGTATGTTGTGAATTGTTTTTTTGTTCCCCACCCCCTTGTAACATTCATGAAAATTTTGTCATATTTTTATGCCTGGCCTCGCTAAGCCAATTTTGTATCCAAACGGTTCCACGAAAACAAGTGCCTAAATTTGCCCATCGGTTCATTAAAAAGCTCCCTCGTCCATTTTATCCCTGTTGTCGAAGTTGCCATTCAAAACGATTAATGATCAAAGTTCAGAGGATTCAACAACGGCCCACGTGCGAATCAACTGTGGGCCCGATATAAAATCACTGATCCGCATGTCAACGTACCAGGAAAAGGGGCATGCTGTAATTTCATTTGATTGTCAGTACACTGTCTAATACCATCAGTCGGCTTTTGTTTAAAGCTTGGTAGGGTTGAACGATTGTTGATTAATATTGATTGTATGTTTCAAACAATTAATTGGCACAAGCGAACAATTTCTGACAGGACCCCCTTTTCTGCCTGAGACCAGAGCACACCATAAAAAGCCAGTGAATAAAAAATAAAAAATAAATAGGTTTTTCCTACTTCCAGTAGGGTATTCCTGTTACTCCAGTAGGGTATTCCTAGTACTCCAGTAGGTCTTTCAGAAATGTTCTAGAAGAGGGTTCGTGGTCGTGGTGGCAGTTGAGAGTGTCTGCATGAGAGGGTTGGGACGTTCTTGTGCGAAACGTTCCCTAATAGCTTCATGGTACTTGTCTAGGTCTTTGCGTAAAGTACTGTTTTGAAGCGTACATTATATCCGTATTGTTTTACAATATAGTTGTACATTAACAATTGGTTATCCAATAGCTTAGTTCTATTTTTTTTTCTTACACCTGCTATGAATGCGTCCCAGTGGGAGTCCTGTGTGGCAGTTTCTCCAATCATGTTCTGAGCGTATGTGGGGCTCTCTCGCTCTTGGTCAGCCTCCGCTGGCTTGTATTCAGTAACGCGGCTGATGGACGAGCGTGGAGGACTTTCCAAGACTCCGCTTCTTCTTTCGCTTGCGAGGGAGGTGACAACCATGTGGATTTGGGAGGTCTCTGGGCTGTTTGTAAATACTGTATGAATGAGCGAGTGAATAAAAATTGTAGATATGTTGTGAACTAGAACATTTATCACAATAATGAAATTTCGATAAGAATATTTCTTACGCAGATTAGGCGTTTGTCAAAAGTTAAATAATCTTTGTAGAGGAGAGTCTTTTAAAAGAAAAGAAAGAAAAGCTTTATTATGAAGTACAAGCAAAACACTGGTATATACAAATATTAAGAGTTACGTTACTACATACTGGGTGGTTTTTTTTATAGGATAGTTGGTTTGCCAAAGTGTAAATTCCAGCCAACCTGTTGCATGTCGAAGTATAAGTGTCACTTCATCATTTGAGTGACAATTTTTGTTGATTAAATATGAGTGGACATTCCTTATAACACATTTTGAGTCACATTTTTAAGTTTATTTAAGTGTCTAACATGGGAAGTGAAAGCGTTTGTCATTCTATATCTTGTAGAAATTTTAGCTTGATCGTCAAGCTGGAAATGTGGAAATGCCAAGAGCAATATGTTTTGATATTATAGGATGTCGTGTGCGCGCATTAAAAGTGTAGTCTGTTCTACTTCACTGGTGCCTCCAACTATGCCTCTGTTCTCTGACAGAGAATTTCCTTTTTCTAATTTCCATATCCAAAAATTAAGATATATAATTTACAGTAAACATTCCTTTTTTTTTTTTTTTTTTTTTTCTAAGCTCTCTAGTTAGAAATTCAGGATGAGGGAAAAATATAGAATATCAGTAAACATTCCTTCAAATAATACACACATATAAGGAACAAAACATATATTGTTGGAATAACATTAATCAAATTGTATCTATGTAATTAGTTTTGTTTACTTATCTCTTTTATATTTTATTTAGTATTAATAGTTTTTTTTTATGTTCTTTTATATGTAAGGTTTTTCCTGCTGTTAAATCCATCAATTATTACATTAGCAGTAAATAAAGAAGCCATTGTAAACATGTACAGGGTCTCAGTTACCAGAGCATGTATTATTTTATTGTGCTTATGAGCAAAATTGTAAATTATGTAAATAATAATAATAAAATATTTATAGATATATCATATCTAGAGTGTCCGCTGCCCTTATACCCACTGTACTGTATGGGGTGGTCCCAACACTATCAAGATATGTTGTCGAAGTTTGGAGTTACTGGGTGTATAAACCAACAACGAACAAAACTTTTGTTATTTTGTGGATTATGTCATCCCAATGAATATTTTAATAGTTCTGATCTGCTGTGAACCTCCTGAAACTCAATCTTTTTTTTTTTCAGTTTTATCTAACATTTCTTTTTTCCACCTGAAAAATCAGCAAATTAGCAATCTCATGATTTATCACTTTTATAATATTTTCGAGAAAAAAAACTCTTCCAGATATCAGCGTAATTCATTTCAAGAAGGAAAGGTCAATGTGTCAAAGTTAGTTAGGGGACATTACATCGTCTTTATGAAGCAATAATAAAGTTAGAAAAGAAACGCCTTTCAAATATGCGACTAAAACAGAACTAACAGGGTATAATTCCTTCACTTTTAATGGCTGAGATTATACTTTGCGGTGGGAAGAATAAACGTGTATTAAGTCCCTTTGCTGGAAAAAGTTTTTTAATTTTACCTACCAAGTCCCCCCCCTTTTTTTTTTTGCCATCTGCGCATAGGAGGCAGTTTGTCGTGGTGGTGGGGGGGCAGTCATAAATGTGGCTTTTCTCGGCCCGGCTGTGATATTCTGTGCCTGTTTCTTGATTTCTGCGGTCTCTAGGAGCTTAATCCTGTACGGGCACTGTCGGTACGACGCGACATGATTTCCCCCACAATTGGCGCATTTGAGAGGAATTGAAGCGTCCCTGGGGCAGTCTTTTATGTCGTGAGGTTGGCTGCACCTCACGCACTTGGCCTGCTTGAAGCAGTACCGTCTTGTATGGCCGTATTCCTGACAGTTAAGGCACATCGGAATGCCTCTTTTGTCATGAAAGGTGCTCACTCTAAAGAGCACATTATTTATATGACGGAGTTGCTTTAAGTTCTCCGCCTTGAGAGTATGGTCGCCGATTACGAGAATCGGCTCGATCTCCGTCTTCCCGCCATTTTGGTCAGAGCGCCTCAATCGATATACATCGATTATATTGCTACCCACGCTATTAATGTGGGCTTTTATCTCCTCAATCGGGTGAGAGAGATCGAAACCGTGTAGCAAGTACTTCTTGTTGGGCTTAGTACCACGGGGGGCGAACGTATGAAAGGGGATTTTTGATTCCCTAATTGCAGCAATTGTTTGCTGTTGGTCATGCACGCTGTGGCAGAGCACCTTTGTGTTCTGCTGTGTCTGTACTATTTTAAAGTTCTTAACGTTATTATCAGCTAGTAACCTTGTGAGGTCGTAGCTGTTAATCCGCCCTAATATTAGAGGGGGTGGTGATTTGGGGGCAACAGGGGCGGCGGATGTGCTGGCCTCGGACTGAGCTTTCGAGTTTAGGGGGGTGAAGGAATTGGAGGTACTTACTCTGGGGGCTTGTGGTAGAGTACGCTTTCGGCATACTCTCTTTGGATGATGAAAGTCATCATCTTTGGGGTCCCTACGGCTTGCCATACCCTATAAAGGCAGAACTTTTTCGGTTCGTATAGGCACTACGTCTACGACCCGAAGAAATTACACTGCCGGTGTCCCCCAAGGATCGGTGCTAGGCCCCCTGCTGTTCAACATTTACACCGCCCACATCGCAGGAGCCTCGTACCCCAACTGCGAGGTATCGGCGTATGCAGACGACATTGGTGTTTACAGCACTAGCATCAATCCCATCAGAGCCCTGAAATTCGCTGAGAGCGCCAGTCAACAGATCGCCGAGAAACTCGATGCCGTCCACATTAAAGTCAACCCGGCCAAGACGCAAGGAATTATATTCAGCTATAAATCCGGAAGAAAGAAGCTCCCGAAATCCTTCGTCTTAGACGGCAAAGAGTGCCATGTAAGCAACAAGCTATGCTACCTTGGGATTACCCTCGGTAGACACTTGTCGTTCACAACACATCTCGGCAAGAAGTTAAAGAGTGTTAGGAAGAAATTCTTCAGCCTCGGACACCTACTTCACAGCCCCGCTTTACCGGTACGCCTCAAGCTGCTGATATACCAGAGCGTCCTAAGACCTGCTTTAATGTATGGGACCCCTCTCTTCAAGTATCTGACTCCTAACACTCTCAAAACGCTCCAGCAATTTCAGAACAGAGTTCTCCGCACCTCCCTCAAACATACCCCGTTCGACCGAATGAAGGCGGACGAGATGCATAAAAAATTTGAAGTGCTCACCATCCAAGATTTCATCAAGAGAAGACACATCAAATTTTTCGACTCACTCCGACACAGCCACAACCCACTATTCTCCGACCTTCAACCACCACCAATGCCCGTCAGATGGAAGCACTGCTGGACCGCCGAAGCCTGGAGACAGATGGACGTGATCGAACCCTAGCCCCCTGACGGAGACTGAAGATCTACACCCAGCCGAGAGATCGAGGCCGATCTCCGAAGCTACTAGACCCCATCTACCTGTTTAAGCAGGGTCGACCTTCCGGCCGAGAGGCCGACTTATTTCAGGCCCCTGCCGGGGCTGGCCAGGCTTGACCTGGCCGACTACAAACCCTTGCCTAGGTACCCCTAGGCTCCACCCTCGGTAGACTCTCACTACCTTCCTGATTCCACCCGCCTCCTTTAGGCATACCCCACCCTATATCATTCTCATACATCCTTCAAATGGGGGACTCCCCTTAGTGAAAGGCACTCATTAGCCCAAAGTAATTTTCTCACATCCTATTTTATAAGTTTGAGAGCTAAGAAAAAAAAAAAAAAAAAAAAAAAAAAAAAAAAAAAAAAAAAAAAAAAAAAAATTTGAAGTGAGAGGAATCTCTTTTTTTTAGGACGAGATATACCTGATTCGTACGGATCGGGGTATCTCTCCAGTAGTCTCTCTCAGTGCCTATTGAAGTATAGGGCACACTACTACTACAAACCCAAATTCGTGGCATAAATAAATCGAGAGTTAAATAATTTTTGTAGAGGAGAGTAATTTAAAAGAAAAGAAAGAAAAGCTTTATTATGAAGTACAAGCGAAACACTGGTATATACAAATATTAAGAGTTACGTCACTACATACTGGGTGGGATGTCTGGACACGAGTATGGTTAAAGCTGAGTCATATATGCGTAAGAAAAGGGTAAGATTCTTGAAAATAGGGAAAAAGGGAAGTAAGGAGAGTTGCTTACTTAAAACTATCATAGTTTGGGGAGCTAATAACGATTTCTAATTTACAGAACTACAAGTTAAAGAAAAACTGTAGTTCGACAGTACAAACACTTTTTGGCGTAAGTAAGTACCAATTCATTGAGTTTTTTTTTCTTAATGTTCTGGGTGGTCTTTGCCAGTCTTCAAGCTAGAGATATAAAGGTCCTCATTGATATTGGATAGAAATAAAAATTATCTTAAATAATATAATTTTGAGCGGGAAATTAAATTATTTATCCTCGTGTCCTAATTAAGAATAGCTAATTTTTTTTCAGTGATACTTGGTGAATTTAAACTTATCTGGTTCAATATTTTTGATTATAAATAGACTATGACGCTTTAAAAAAAAAAATCCGTGAAAGAAGTATATTCAATTAAAGATCATTAATATCCTTATTAATACTATGCAATATGTGTTGGTGCCTGGTGGTCTATGACTTGAAGTATCCATTAAAAGTCTCGTAAAATGTATTTGAAATTTTTTTTTTAGCCGCAGTTCCATAAAGAGGGATGAGTATAAGGAGTGTTTTGCATCAACTTTTGCGAAAGTAATGTCACGGAAACGCTGGCTGGCAATAAATAAAATTCAAATTTTAATCAATTAAAAGTAAAATTTCTATCATCAAGACAGGCATCGTATTAAACATGTCTACTGTACCATGAATAACATTTAACATGACCTGTATTGAACTATTATTTCAAAAAAATTATGTTAATGAAATCGTTTGTGCAACAGCAGCAAACACACCCGTAAATTCTATGTTCCATCACACTTCAAATCAATAATTTTTGGTATTCACGCTGTGAGAAGTACAATTGTAACAAAAAGCCCCAGACAATTTGATATACTTTATTTTTAGGAATCTAAAATGGTTCTTTAACTAATTCCTCCGAAAATACCTCCGCGTGGACGGTTTGGAAAGTGTGAAAGACTACCCAACAGAAACTCTTACCTCAGCCTAGAAAACAAAATAAACATATACTAACAGTTGCTAAAAATAATTTGAACTTACTATAGCTATAGGGGACAGCCAAAAACCGTCAAACATCAAACGAGTCCAAACATTCCAATTTAAAGTCCTCAGGACTTTACATTAAAGTCATCGCTCCCTTTACATGTTTACAAATTCATCCCTTCACAGAAATTTCTAAGTACCAACTGTCCTTGACCTTTTACCCTCAAGATTTTCCAAATTCCACAAAAAACTATCGACTCGTCCAAATCCTCTTGTCAACTCCTCCTTATCCAGTAACACTCACCCTTACAATTCACCTAGTCAGCTAAATGGTGGTAGCCTCGCGTTCTATTGTAACTAATCATCCCCATTCATTTCCTGAGTGTCTGCGGCTCTCTGGTCTTCGCCTCAGGGTGAAACGCCTAGACGGGAAGGCTTGGGGAGCTCCCCTGCTTCCGGCCTTTCCAACAGCTTGCTGGGGAAATTACCTTTGGAGTGGAAGGATCCTGTGCAAAATGCGTAACCATATAAATATTGTATGAACGTTTGTATAACTGTACATAAGTATAATTGAGTTCTTACATTCAAATTAACAATTGTATAAAATCAAATTGTAATTTTTCAAAAAAAGAAAGAGTCTATAATATCCACATCTAACAGATTTATAGAAAATATTTTTATTTTCAAAATTGTACACATTGACTGTAACAGTCTGAACAATGTATATGTTCTGGAAGCAAATATTGTTCCACATAAGCTAATATAATCGTATTTGTTCATTTCGTAGTTGAACCATTACAATGCTTCCCTACAATGAGTCGGCTCCTAAATTCTTGACCATCGGTTACAGTCAGGGAGATGGTGAGGTCAGTTTAAAGCTCAACCCACTACGGTCCCTCCCACGAACCACAGAGGAGAGTAATGTGTCTAAGTTATAAAAGATAGTCCCGGTGCGGTTTCTGACCCTACAGCCGACCCACGGTTGAATTAGCTCAAATAAAAAAATACACTTCCCACAGCAGAACTCTAACCCAAGGTCGTATATGTGATATCTTAGGCATTAGGTGTAATGAACTTGATAATTTTGCTATTCACATCCTTTCCTGCATATCTGTTAGTTTATCTTTTAACTGACTGAATTAACAGTGTCTTTTAACGAGACAAACAGTGTCATCTCCCTCCTTATATTTAAATTCCAGAATAACAATTATGTACAACAAAATAAAATAAATTTTCAAAATAGACAAAATACAATAATACCAATTTAACTATTAAAGTTCATTCTTCCGCTAATCTTCTAGGTTTAATAATTCGTCTTCCATATCTAGACATAGCTTGAGGTAGAGCTGGGTTATGGGTTTCAGAGGTGACCTCAGGACTCTCTTGTGGATGTTGAGGTGATTGAGCTGTAACCAGTCGAGTGTCTCACTATTCAATTCATTACTTTCGGTAAAGTTATTTTCTAAAGTGGGATAATTATTTTGTTCTCCATTAATAGTAAAAGGATTTCCTGATTTCCGTAGATGGACTGAATTCCTAACTAATGTTTGACCATCCTTAGTTCTTATTTATGTAGGATCTAGGCGCATTGTTAGATTTAATAATCTGGCTCCCATCTCCTTCCTCTTCTATGGACTACACTTTCACCATCATTGAAACCTCTTCTCTGCTGTGATGTTTTATCATAGTACAGCTTAGACTTTTGCTGTTTAAGCTCCTTATCCTCCTTCACCGCAAAGACATTTGGCAGAAGGTTTTCTTCAATAGTTGGGGGTGACTGTTCTTAGCTGTCTGCTCATCAGTATTTGTGCTGGGCTTACTGACAATCCTGTAATTGGGCAGTTTCTATACTCCATTAATCCTAAATTGAAATCTTTTACAGATTTGTAACATTTTATCATGAGGCTTTTGCAAATACCAACTACTTTCTCCACCATTCCATTTGATTGTGGATAGTGTGGGCTAGTGTTAGTTAATTTTATTTCCCATCCTTGACAAAATTGCTTGAACTCAAAGGACGAGGAAGGCATATTATCAGCCACAATTTCATCAGGTATTCCACGTGTTGCGAATATTGGTTTAATAGCCTTGATTGTTTCTGATGCTGTTTTATATGTCATCTTTACTACATCAAACCAGGTTGATAAATAATCCACAATTATTAAGGAGGAATAGTTTCCTAATTGGGAGAAATCCACACCGACCCGTTAATAAGGTCTTGATAGCACGGGATAAGGCAATAAAAGTTCCTTTATATTTTTATTCCACGCACTTGGCTCCACCAAATTCAAACATGGACGCCATGTTCAACATGTTAGGCGCCATGATCACATCCATGAACCAGCCGACGTCACAGCTGACTTGTCTCATTGAAAGAGTTCTGGCTAGACTCAAAAGAACAGCAACTCCTAGATTGGGCACAATATTCTCAATTATAATGTTTGTGGCCTTAAGCCCAAACAAGGTGATGTCGAAGCTATCTTACATTGTCATAACCCGGATGTAACAGTTCTAACAGATACCAGACTGAAGAAGGACTGCTACTGTCGTTTTCCAGGATACTCTATCTACCGGCAGGACACAGAAACAATCTCAGGGAGTGTGGCTATTCTAGTCAGGCAGGGAGTGCCACGCAAACGATTAGACCCAGTGGTGCCGCCTGACAGGAACCACTACGTAGTC
This sequence comes from Acanthosoma haemorrhoidale, assembly GCA_930367205.1. Classification (NCBI taxonomy): domain Eukaryota; kingdom Metazoa; phylum Arthropoda; class Insecta; order Hemiptera; family Acanthosomatidae; genus Acanthosoma; species Acanthosoma haemorrhoidale. The sequence goes on along the minus strand of OV884014.1, from coordinate 103,329,710 downwards.
ACCCTCCAACTCCGATTGACTAGCAATATCGTTGTCACTGGGGTTTATAGAAGGCCAAGAACAAATCTGACGACACCCAGGCTCCTAATAACCCAGATCAGCAAAGACAAAAGGCACGTCATTATTGGAGACCTCAATGCCAATCACAGCTGGTGGAGTGGAACAACAGCTAATGCTCTCGGCAGACATATAATCAAGACGCCGTTCGCAGTGATCCACCCTGGAGTACCGACATTTTGGCAATATGTAATTTAACAAGATTTACTTCTCACCCAACAACCTCATCGGGTCACCGGCTGCTCGGCGCACGATATTGAATCTTCAGACCATAGACCTATTCTCTATGAGCTAGAAGGCAACATTCTGGAGCCACCTGCTACAAGATATGATTACCGAGAGGCCAATTGGGCCTAATATAAGCGTCTCATAAGTGCCGAGTTGCCCCCAATTGCGCCTCTGAGAAATACTTGGGATATTGACAGCGACATCCATCATTTGCAGGCCACCATAGTCCAAGCAGCTGATTCCTCCATACATAAGTTTTCCCCGGTACCGACTTCCCTGAGGAAGCCACCGGAACACATCATGCAACTGATACGGCAACGTAATAATATCAAAAACAGGTGGTTCCGGACGAAAAACAAAAACCTAAGGCCTGTGCTAAACGCTCTAACTACCCAGATTACATCTCTGATTATCCAGTGGAAGAGCTTTATATGGGGTGACCGTCTCCGCAGTTTGCATAGTGACTACAGAGCACTCTGGCGGTTGGCAAAAACCTATGTAACCAAAATAAATGCAGTAAGACTGGTAAACAACGGGCAGTTCATCTCGGTTGCAGAGCAGGCAGACATTCTAGCCGACCACTTGAGAGGGGATAGTGACAGCAAGCCAATCACAGTGCCCAACCGGCAGACCCCTACCCTCACCACTATACATACCTCCTACCACCAGGTTGCAGCAATCATTCGTCGCAACAGAGGATGATTACATCCAAAACATTCTTTTTGAAGCAGCTACCATGGAAGTGAATATCTCACATAGTGAACATCCTCAACTCTTCACTGAGACTACACTACTTTCCCCAGACGTGGAAGCACACCGTCGTCGTCCCACTATTGAAACCGGCCAAGAATGGATATGAGCTAGCTCACTACAGGCCCATCAGTCTGCTGACCCAATTGTCAAAGATTAACGAGAGGATTCTGTACAACCATCTAACTAGACATTATCCAACCTCAACAGACCGGCTTCACTAAAGGACTCAGCTCGGACTGCAATCTAGTAATACTGCAGCAGCACGTTACATGCGAAGCAACAGAGTCACTGCGATAATCTCCCTTGATTGCTCGAAAGCATTCTACTCTGTAGATCATCACACACTCCTACGACGCCTGAACGAGCACGAATTTCCTGTGCAACTACAGAACATAATGGCTTCCTATCTCGCTGGCAGAACCTTTTCTGTGCGAATAGGAGCCATATCAACCACAAGAAGAGATTTCATGGTCGGAGTTCCTCAAGGGTCGGTGCTGGGACCCCTACTCTTCAGCATCTACACCGCACACATAGTAGGAGCATCATACTACAACTGTGAGGTAGCGGCGTATGCGGACGACATAGGGGTCTACAGCACTAGCCTCAACCCAGCGAAAGCACTAAAGGCTGCAGAGAGCGCCAGTCAGTTAATCACCGACAGGCTACGAGCAGTCCACATTCAGGTAAACCCAGCCAAGACGCAAGAGATCGTTATCTCGTTCCAGCACGGGAAAAGAAAGCTTCCACCCAGCTCCAACATAGACGGGACTGATTGCAAACTTGCCAATAGCTTATGCTACCTAGGCATCAACCTAGGCAGACACATGACGTTCTACACACACCTGCAGAACAAGTTAAAAAGAGTACGTAGGACTTACTACTCTCTCCAGCGTCTCATCACAAGCCCGGCTATATCCTTGAGGCTGAAACTGCTCATATATCAGAGCGTCCTGAGGCCAGCACTGCTGTTTGGAACTCCGCTTTTCCGTTTTCTCCACACCAGCACCATAACTAGACTACAGAGCTTCCAGAACAACATCCTGCGCACGGCACTATGGCATACCCCTTTTCGTGAAATGAAGGGTCTTGTCATCCACGAAAAGTTCGAGGTACCCACCATCACCGAAGCCATCAGAAGAAGACACATCAAATTCTTCGACTCGATGAAACATTGCCAAAACCCCTTATTCCAAGACCTGACACCCCCACCACTACCGGCAAGATGGCAAATCTCTAGATCTGGGAAAGCAGACCAAATGGTGGACATTACGGCCCTTGGCCAACCAACAACAAGCCTCTGACGGGCACCCATCACTGCTTACTAACTGAATGAGCTTCCACTACATGCCTAGAGAGACTCTAGGCTCAGCCTTCAGTGGACTCTCACCACTGCACCGCAACATTTTCACCTCTACCGAAGCTTCCCACACTCCTTAATTCCCTCACTCCACCATCAAACAGGTACTACCTAGTAAAAGGATCCGCTACCCCAAATAAATTTCCTTTATTTTTCCCTTATCTATAATCTTAAAAATTTAAGAGCTAAGGGGAAAAAAAATCATAAGTTTCACATATTTTACATTTTAATACATATTCTTCAATATCTGAGTTCATTTGCGGCCAGTAACATATTTGTCTTGCCCTTGCTTGTGTTTTGCTGACTCCTAAATGCGGACTATGAAGCTTTTCCAACATTTCTTTTCTCAAGAAAATAGGCACCAACAGCTTTTGGCCCACAAATACTAAGTTTCCGCTACCACAAATTTCATCTTTAAATTTGTAATATACTTTTATTTCTTCAGGAACATTTTTACTATTGGCAGGCCATCTGTTCATGTAGTACTGCACTAGACATTGTAATGTCTTATCCTTGGCGGTTTCTTCTTCGAGAATCTTTTTTCTTCTAGGTGTGACCTGCAATTGATAATTATTAGATGCCACTTTATGAACTATCTCACTAATCCAACCTTCTTCGGAATTGACGTTCTCCTCATTTTCACAACCTCTTGAAAACAAATCAGCAATATATAATTCCTTCCCAAGCACATATCTCAAATCTAAGTCATATTTAATTAATTTAAGAATCATCCGCTGCAATCTGGGTGATGATATTTCTCCAACATTCTTTTTAATTAGAGACACAAGAGGTTTGTGGTCTGTTCTGACACAAGTTTTATGCCCATAGATGTATAAATGAAATTTAGATGTTGCAAAAAGAAGACTTAATAATTCCTTTTCAATTTGTGCAAAATTCTTTTCTGTTGGTGACAACGACCTTGATGCAGGTTGTCCCTCCTGCATTAAACAGCATCCTATCCTTAGATGCATCACATTTAATAGTAATTTCCTTAGATGTGTCAAAATGGGTTAACACTGGAATTTTCATAATTAATTCTTTTATATTTTTAGAAGCATTGAATGAGCTTCTGTCCAAATAAATTCCACATTACATTTCAAAAGGGTACGCAAATTAGAAGTTAAGTTAGCAAAATTTGGAATAAAACTTCTTATGTAAGTAAGCATGCCCAAAATGCTTTGTAATTCCTTCTTATTACTAGGGTTCTCTAAACTTTTAATAGCTTCTATTCTCTGTGGGTCAATTTTCATCCTGTTTTTTCAAACTCAAACCCCAAAAATGTAACTTTATTGGTTTTATATTGAAATTTACTAGGATTAAATTTTAAATTACTTGACCTGGCCCTTTTTAATACTTTATTTAGCACTTCATCATGTTCTTTTTCTGTCTCAGTTGTAATTAAAATGTCATAAAAATATATTATAAGTCCAGGAATATCTGAAAATATGGAAGTAGCATTGGATACACCGAATGGGAGTCTGAGGAATTTATAGCACCCAAAAGGTGTTGATAACGCACACAAGTTAGACGTTTCTTTGTCCAGTTTAATATTATAAAAGCCCTCCTTAAGATCAAGTAAAGAAAACCAACATTTACCTGCTAACTGAGCAGTTACTTCTTGCAAGGTAGGTATTAACGCAGGTGTTTTAATGATGGCTTTGTTCAGATCAGCTGGGTCCAAACATACTCGAAGACCTCCATCTAATTTTTCGATTATCTCAAGATTGCTGAGCCATGTCACCGGACTTCACTTTTTCAATAACTTTTTCTCTCTCCAAAAGATTTAACTTTTCTTGCAACCTGTCCCTAATAGCTAAAGGTACTCTTCTAGGTGGTCTGATAACTGGTGCTACAGATTTATCCAATTTAATGTGGCACTCATAATTTTTATCAGTCCAGTTCCATAAAATATGTCTTCATTTCTCTTCAAAATTTCCATTTTCTTTTAATTATCAACTGTAAGATCATTTACCCTTTTAATTAAGTTTAAGTTAACACAACCCTCCAACCCCAGTAAGGGTTTAATTTTATTATTTTTCGCATCATTCACTACAACAAAACTAAGTTGGCAATTCCTCACATTATTGGCACTACGTTTTGATTTAATAACTCCTAAAGATTTTAACTGATTGCCTCCAAATACCTCCAGCATTATTCGTCTATTATTACACATATTGTCAGTACTTACTCCCAATTTGAACAGACAGCTTATTGGCATTACATTAATCTCAGCTACCGTATCAAGCTTGAACTCAAATTCCTTGTTATTAATATTTAAACTTTGTGACCGCTGTAAACTATCAATTTTACAACTTTAGTCAATAAGGGAATCTGCATAATCCTGTTTACTTTCATACTTATTTTGCTGTTCTAAAAAACTTATATTTTTCTTGTTTTTAAAACATACAACTGCAAAATGATTTGGCTTATTGCATAAACTGCAATACTTTCCATATGCTGGACTATTATTGGCTCTATGTTTATTTCCCCATTTCCGACACTGATAGTATACTGCATCAATATTGATGTTCACACCACTGTGATTCTCGTATTTAGTCCCAAGATTATTATTAAGTTTCCTGCCCTCATCATTAGCTGTGTTATAATTAGATTGATTATTACCTCTTTTTAATCCATGTACTTCTACAGGTTTCTCTTGTATTACTCTCACATGCTCCTTTGTAGTTTCGGATGCTTTTACAAAATCAACCACTTTAAGTAACTCTAGTTACCTTTCTCTTAATATTCTTTCCTGTAGCCCTTGATCTGTTAAGTGTAACACAATTTGATCCCTAATTAAAGATTCTAACTGATCACCGAATTCACAGTTTGCTCCAATAGTGCGAAGCCCTGTCACATAATTGTCAATAGTCTGATCATCAATTCTCAATGTTTTAAATAATTTATACCGCTCAAACAACACATTCTTCTTTTCTTTACAGTAGTTTTCATGTTTAGTAATTACAGCGTCATATGTCGACGTTTCAGTAGATAGTCCAAACGTATTAAAAATAGCCAAACCTTCATCACCAATCAAGTTGAGGAAAATTGCTATTTTAACTTTAACTTTATCTGCTTTTTTATCGTTTTCAGTTGCTAAAAGATAGTATTCCAGTTTCTGCTTCCAATTTTTCCAGTTTTCTGCAATACTGCCCGAAAACGTTAATTCAGCGGGTGGTTTAAACTCCATCACACAACCCGGTTGGTTGTAACGTGCCACTATGACACTTATTCACTTTATTAAATAACTAGGATTTCACCTGACACCATGTTGTACTATATGAAATTATTAATTAAGTCTCCAGTCATTATTTATAACTTTATTAAATACAATCATGTTAGAAGCATCACAACACATTCACATGTTTATTATATCTAGAGGTTCAACTGCTGTTACAAACAGTGTTACCACATCAATTAAGTCTTTTGAACCTCAGTCAGACATGTGAACTACAGTTCAACAGCGATTCACGAAAGGTTAAACATATGCCACTCAACGCTTACACGCTTTTTTTCCGACAATCCAATCCTCAGTATTTCTTGTTTCAAAACCCTTTTATTCAAAACAATTTTTACAAACAAATGAACAATAACATGAACAAATTTACAGATTTATGGCTCCTTTTCCTGCATAGCATAACATACGTTTGAAGGAGGGTAGAAATACAAAAACATGTTTCGTTTTACAGCTAAAATTACAAAAACACTAGACTGGACTAGGTGATGGGACTCACCTTCGGCTTAGAAATTTTAATTCTCAGTCGGTAAATAGTTCTTTAAGACAACCTTTCGGTGACTTCCTGGCGAGAAGTGTTGCTCTCATGTTTTAATTTGGCAGTCCTGTTGTCGGCCATCCGGCTGACATGGCCAAACCACCTCCCATGGAGTCCCTCCAGAGAACTCCCTTCACTGGTTTAATGTCGAATCATTGTGTTCCTTACAAACGTTCCTTTTATTTTTCATTCTTTGATTTTTCTCAGGTAGCTGGTCAGTGTTTATGATCAACCCAAGTAAAATACCTCACTACACTTCTTAGTTATCAATAGTTAACATCCAGAGAAGAACCGAAACAGAAATAAAAGACCTGATGTATGTCAGTTCATTCAACTCTCTCGAGTATATTTTAGCATGATCATGCCGTAAGAACAAAACAGAAGACAAGGTTCTAACCAAGCAGATATATTGAGGAAGACCTTGGACTGCGATGGTAAAACAGCGTTCCTTTTACTTACTGATAATTACTGATGCAAGAACTCTCCTTGGTGTCAACAACTGCAAGACAGCAGAATTTTATTCGAGAAAACAGGCGGTCAATGCTGACCAGATAGTCTTGAAATCATTATGCGGTAAAAGGGTCCTATAATATAATAATGATAGAGTCCTATAATATAATAATAATAGTATAATAATAATAATAATAATAATAATAGTCGTATAGTATAATAATAATAATAATAATAATAATAATAATAATAGTCGTATAGTATAATAATAATAATAATAATAATAATAATAATAATAATAATAATAATAATAATAATAATAATAATAATAATAATAATAATAATAATAATAATAATAATAATAATAGTAGTAGTAGTAGTAGTAGTAGTAGTAGTAGTAGTAGTAGTAGTAGTAGTAGTAGTAGTAGTAGTAGTAGTAGTAGTAGTAGTAGTAGTAGTAGTAGTAGTGGTAGTGGTAGTGGTAGTGGTAGTGGTAGTGGTAGTGGTAGTGGTAGTGGTAGTGGTAGTGGTAGTGGTAGTAGTAGTGGTAGTGGTAGTGGTAGTGGTAGTGGTAGTGGTAGTGGTAGTAGTAGTAGTGGTAGTAGTAGTAGTAGTAGTAGTAGTAGTAGTAGTAGTAGTAGTAGTAGTAGTAGTAGTAGTAGTAGTAGTAGTAGTAGTAGTAGTAGTAGTAGTAGTAGTAGTAGTAGTAGTAGTAGTAGTAGTAGTATTAGTAGTAGTAGTAGTAGTAGTAGTAGTAGTAGTAGTAGTAGACAATGACAGAGTCCTATAATATTATAATTATAATAACAAAGTCCTACATATCCAAACTCATTAGTGAATTTTGTTAGTTTATTTATTTTATTTTATTTTTTAGCACCCGTTGGAAAAAATTAATCCTGCCTAACCCAATTTGAGAGGTCTTAAGTATGCATAAACAATAAAGGTGAATAATCCCGCTTGAAAGGATTTAATATTCTCCGAAACAAAAGCTTTTTGCGCTTAATAAACGATTCAGGCTTTGTTGTTTAAAAAAGAAATCTCAGACATTGCAGAAGTTTATTACATTTTTTTTTTTGCCTCCTTAAGGTTTAGCCCAGATGCATCATGTGCTGGGAAAGCATTTGAAATATTTATATATTTTTACGCTTAATGCAGTAAATGGACTCGATCAATGTTATATCACACCTACCATGCATCCGAAATTGCATACCATTGCGACATTTCATACCTAAACTACTCATCTGCTATTTAATGGGCAAGAAAGTGATTTCGGTTTGCAGCAATAGATAGCGGTATGTTTGTTTCCTTATTCTTTTGTCAATCTTAGAATATTTTTCTTTTGAGATTTGGTAGTCGATACCTTTAGGTTGCTGTAGAAATAAATTCCGTGTAATTTTGTTTACAACTGTCAGTTTACGGTTAGTTTTCATATGGATTCCAAAAATAAGCATTTTCGACACATTTTACTTTTTTATTTTCATAAAGGCTAGAAAGCGTCTGAGGCTCACAAAGAGATATTTAAAGTGTTAATTGTCTAACAGAACGCACGTGTCAGAATTGGTTTAAACGATTTCGTTCTGGAGATTTTTCACTGAAAAATTACCAATATTCTGGTCTACCTTCTGAAGTTGATGATGACAAAATGAAAGCCATAATTAAATCGAATCGTCATATAAATGTGCGAGAGATTGCAAAATAGTTAAATGTATCACACACTACAATTGAAAATCATATACGACGTCGTAGACTTTTTTTTTTTTTTATTTCAAAACCTCAAACAAAATACAATGTACAAAAATAAAAATAACAAAATAATCGAACTTACAAATTTCTCCTCTTCCTGCATTTAAATGCATTTGGAGGAGTGCATAATATAATAAAAAAATTTATTGTTGTTAAAAGTTCATCGTTCTTATACAACACTAGGTGATGAGGCTCACCTTCTGTTTGTCACCGCACCAAACACTAAACACTAGGAACAAAACAAAACAAAACAAAACTAAACAAAACAAACTAAATCTCTACCTAGAACCTAAGACTAAAGCGTCCCAGCTCCGACAGCATCCTGCCATCGATGGGGGAACGGAGTGGGGGTTATAGTGTTAAACACCGGGTTTGTTAAATATAGTAATGAATCGAAAAAATTGATATATTTACGCTGGATGAATTCATCCACCGTAGGCAGCTCAAATATCTCATGCAGCTCACTGTTCCGTCGCTGCTCGAATGAAGTACCTCTGACCTCTTTCATCAGTATACCGTTTTGGAATTGTTGGAGTCGTCGTAGACTTGTTAAGAAGCTCGATATTTGTGTTCCGCCATGACAATGCGAGGCCTCACACAACTTTAGCAACACGTACGAAACTATTGGAGCTTTGTTGGGAAGTGATGTAGCATCCCTCATGCAGCCCTGACCTTGCACCATCGGATTGTCATTTATTTCGAAGTTTACAAAACTTCTTAAATGGTAAAGATTTCAGTAATATCGATGACCTCAAATCACACTTGGTTGAGTTTTTTACTGGTAAGAACTAGAAGTTCTATGAGCGCGGGATCATGAAGTTACCAGAAAGACGGTAAAAGGTCACCGAACAGAATGGAAGATATTTGACTGATTGAAGTTCATTTTTTGTATAGAAAAAATTAAGTTTTATTTCACACTTAAAAAAACCCGAAATTACTTTTTTGCCGACCTCAACAGTTTCAGTTTGTGAATTTATTTTTAAATTGCAAACAATGTAACATTTTTTTCTCATTTTCAATCCACTAGTGCAAGATGATGTAGAAAAATAATCAACTGTAATTATTCCTGAATTCAAATGTAAAAATAAATCTGAGACAACGTTATGTGTAAGATTAATATTTAAAAAAGAAAATGTGGACAAATAAATGACAAACAAATTAGTTTGACACGTTCGAGAGCGGCGAGAAAACCGGTTTCATTTCGTGATCTTCGTTTTTCTAAATCGTCCGCTCCAACTTTTTTGTTTTTTTTCTCGGGGCGTGGTTTTGTTACCGAGGGAATGAAAATCCCTTCGATCCTCGATTCCTACCGTTAATTTTTTTTTTTTATTCAGCTGGGTTGTTTACAGAGGTTCCATGCAATGCGATCGTAAAACTGAATGTCCCAATAAGTCTGTCATTGGCACCCTCTTAAGGAAATCCATCTGTTTTTATGCATCCGTCTTACTGTTTTCATTAAATTAAATAGCCTTTTTTTTATTTCTCATGATTGCTCTAATGAAAAAAATGTAATATAATTTTTATATTCAATGAATAAAAAAGTAAAGAGCTAATGTCTTTCTAGCATCAACAAAAATTAAGTTCTTAATTAACAACAGTATTTTACACACTAGGTTTGTATCCTCTCAATGCTCAATTCTCAATTGGGTTTCTCGACATAACCATATGACTGAGTAAAACTTTTTAAGAATTCACGCTCATCAGTCTATATGTTCTAGTGATTTATTCAATAATTAAAAAGAAATAGTATAGCGGTTTTTTTTTGGGGGGGGGTAGAAGGTTTCATCTTCCTAGCCCCTTTAAATTCACAGATAATTATATACACTTATAGATCCTCAGGCGAATCTATTTACAAACTGTTGTATTTTCTGTAGTGTCGCTACATTATATACAGGTTTTGTTATTTTAAAAAAATTATATAATTAATAAACACGTATGACACACATTATACGTGACCGGACTGAACTGACTAATAAAGGAAGGTGATGGGGCTCACCATTTTGATTAAACTTTAAACTAACTTACATACTAATTCTTAGCCTAATTTTTCCCCGACAGTCTGTTGCCATCGATGTGGGAGGGGTTGTGGGGTCATAGTGTTAAACACTGAGTTGGTTAACTGCTGCAACGAGTCAAAAAACTTGATGTGACTCCGGCGGACGAACTAGTATATTGATGAACAAGGCATCAATAAATATCTCAAAGCCCTGATAACTGCTTTTTTTATTATTATTGGGGTATTCATTGGTAGAATCACAAAAATGGGTTAAAATTACCAATAATAAACCTTGTTTGCTGTTTCTTAACTTGACAGAAACTCGTTACATCTAGGAGGGATTCCAATAACGGAAAAGAAATTCCAAGAAATTACATCAGACTTTCAACGGCGAAACGAGTAAATATTTAACGATAAGGGAATTCTCAATTTTTTCATAGAACATCTGCAATAGAAAAGTATTCTTTTCTTAAACTTTTGTCACAAATAATTACTTATAACCCATTACATAATTCCGAGCACTTATAACTACATATCATATTTCTACGAGAACCTCTTTCACGTAATATGGGTTACGTCGGTTTTTTTTTTTAACGATCAGAAACCCTAATTAATTATTATCCAAAGAAAAGCCAAAACGGTGGGGGTTTTCTATATTTGATATTAATTCACATAGACGTAAGATGAAATTTGAAACAGTCTTTTATCGTTCCGGATCAACAATTTATGGACTTAATGAAATGTAACTTGTGATATTTAATTTGCAGCGATCAATTGAAATTTTATTTTTGCCCCGTATGCCTCTTCAGTCATTTGTCCCAGTACAAGGTTGAGATATGAAAATTAACGATGAGATCCTTTCTGATATTGGAGAGATACGAAACTTTTTAGTTTTAAAAATTATGTATTCATTTATAATTTGAATTAAGGTATCACATCGAAGACCTGAATAAGGTAATTCATATTTTGTTTTTTTTAACTCGTATTTACAAGTCGTTAAACTGTCGTGTTCACAACTGAATGGTTTTTTTTTAAATCATGACATCGTGCATGGCAGTTCAATTTGGTACAAACCTTAAAAAAAAAAAAACAATCTCAATGAAATTAAATGAATGGTCACTAATAAATTAATTAGTGATAACAAATATTTTTTCTTTCATATTGAGTAGGGCACCTTTTACTAGATCTTGAAACGTCCTAGTTAATAATAAGTGTTAAGGCTTATAATTAATAATGTCATTAAAACTGTTACTAAAAAGATTGTTTCTAACATCCTCTCCTGTACCTGGAGCCTCCCATCTCCTTTGGAATGTATGATATAATCCATTTGTATCACTTTACACATTTCTTTAATGATTTTATTTTTTAGAGTCCAAAAGGAGAGGCTCTCCTTTCAGAGAGAAACAGGGCGTAATCAATAGATCTGAAATTTTAAAGGTATGTTCAATAACACACTACGTTATATTAGGGGGACCAGAAAGTAATGTTGTTTTTTTTTACATTAAATTCAAACAGATAAATTTTTAGCAAAATTTTTTTGATCAATGATGTAAGCACCCTCGTTATCAACAGGCGTTTGCCATCTAGTGTGAAAATTTTGAATGCCTGATCGAACAAAACCAATTGGTTTTTGAGCAATAGATGGCATTTTGGACATCATCCAAATTTTGAAATATTTTGCCACTTATAAATGTAGCGATCGGAATAAATGGAAATCCGATATTGGACGAGTATGGTGGTTGAGGCAATACCTCCCACCTCAATTCATTAATTTTTTCCAGGGTTCTTGCGGAAAAAATAGGCGCAGTGGATTCTTGCACTATCGTGTTGCAGAATAAGGTCTTTTTATTGACAATCACCGAGCGATTTTCAATTAAAGATTGATTTACTCGATCCAATTGCTCACTGTAAAGATCAGCATCCACAGTTTTTCCAGGTATCAGCGATGAACGACCCCGCGAATACTCCACCGAACACACAAAAGCGCCTTTTTGGAGTGTAAACCTGGCTTAGCTGTACTTCGTGCCAATTCATGCGGAGAGAGATTTTTGGATTATCATAGAGGGCCCAATTTTCATCTCCAGCCTCACCCACCATACTCGCCCGATATGGCGCCATCGGATTTCTATTAAATCCGATCGCTAAAAATGGGAAAATTCGGATGATGTCCAAAATGCCATCTCCAGATATTTTGCACAAAAACCAATTGATTTTTATCGATTCGGCATTGACAATTTTCACACTAGATGGTAAAAGGTTTCTGATAACGAGGGTGATTACATCATTGTTATATTACATATTATATTTGTTTAGGTGGCAATGTGAGATGCAATAAGGTGTAAGATTGGAAAATATGATATAATTTAGGTTTTAAATGATACCAATGTTTTTTATTCTTCAAAAGCTTTTCATTAATTGTCGTGCGTTTTCAACAGCCTACGTCTGCCATCATCAGGCCCAACTACAACAGGAGAACCATAAAATAGTGCTGTATATAGAAATACTACGGGCAGTGGACCGGGTGGGGGGCATGGGCTCTTGCCCTGGGGACTGTGTTTGGGCCTAGTGGTTGGGGGACTGATGTGGTCACGGGTGTCCATACCATTTGTAAATATCCATGGTGTACCCATAACGTTAATTACAGGGTTGCCATCCTGCAATTCATGTGGTAGCTGAGGTTGCCATCTTGCAATTCATGTGGTAGCTGAGGTTGCCATCTTGCAATTCATGTGGTAGCTGAGGTTGCCATCCTGCAATTCATGTGGTAGCTGAGGTTGCCATCTTGCAATTCATGTGGTAGCTGAGGTTGCCATCCTGCAATTCATGTGGTAGCTGAGGTTGCCATCTTGCAATTCATGTGGTAGCTGAGGTTGCCATCCTGCAATTCATGTGGTAGCTGACGTTGACAGACGTGGCCCGTTGAAAGCGCTTGCCAATTAATAAAAAGCTTTTGAATATAAACGAACATTGGTATTACTTATAATCTAAAATTACTGACTATCTAAACAATATCTATAAAATTACAAACATTATTACATCACAATATTGTTACTAGAATAATATTGATAGAATTAATTTAGACGTTCGTTCAACAAATTAAATGAAACAATATAACCAAACTCAATGAATAACATAGATATGCATAACATGTGTCCAGTAGGTTTTATGAGGTTGCAGTAGTGTAGCCATGCTTCATACATAAAAACGCATAATATATACTTCTGAGTAAAGAGTGTCCCAGAATTAACGCAAGATTTGATTAAAACAGAAAACACAGTTTTTAGTATTTTTGTTGTTATTTTTTTATTGAATTATAAAGTAAATAGCATAGGGTTATTTATGGAATAACACATCGGGCAAATGGCCTCCACGACTGGCAGGATACATACATATGGCACATACGCACTCTTTTGTCGAAATTTTCCACGATTATTTGGCAGAAATATATTGTATTCCGTTGATGCAGCGTTGAATTTCCTCTTTTAATACCCGGGTGGATGTGAGCTTGTTGGCATACACCTTTGACTTCAAATAACCCCATAAAAAGAGATCTAAAGGTGTTAAATCACATGATCAAGGGGGGCAATTCTGATCACCGAAACGAGAGAGTACAGGACCTGGAAATGTCTCGTGCAGTATTTGAGTTGTTTCATGGGCTGTATGGCATGGGACACTATCTTGTTGAAACCACATATTGGCCACATCAATATCATCCAATCTCGGCGCAAAGAACTGTGTCTACGACGCCGAATTGATGTTCCTGGGTTTTCAATAACAGTCTCACGCACTGCTTCGATATTGACATTTGAACGGCTTGTTTTCGGACAACTAGTGTGTTTAGTGTCTCCAACTGATCCAATCTCCCTAATTTTTTCAATTAATCTCTTCACAGTTGATGAAGTCAAAACACTATTCCGACCATATTTTGTATGAAATTTTCAAACTGCGGCCGCCAAACTTTCATTATTTTTGAGATAATGTTCAACAATAAAGACATGTAGTTCTATCGTGTTACGCTCCATTTTTAAAAACCCTAAACTGTCAGATGTCAAATGGTTTTTTTTTTAGGGGTGCCAGCACTTTACTGCACAAATGGTGGCAAATTCAAATCTTACGTTAATTCTGGGACACCCTTTATAAGAAAAAATAAGTATGTACTTTTTCCTGAATTTTAAGTATTTTCAACTCCAATCTCTGAGGCTAGTTTAGGCTCTGTTTTATCTAGACGCCATGGCTAAGAATTCCTAAAAGATATTCAAGAAATTTCAATTGTCCAAGATGTTTTTTTTTGTTAGGGTTCAAGCAATCATTAAAGAAATGTATAAATGTCACGAAATATCAATAAATAGGTCTTTTAGAGTAGTCAAAGTGATACAGATGGATCTTCTCGTAGATTCCAAAAGAGATGAGAGCCACCAGGTACAGGAGAGGATGGCAGAAACAATCTTTTTAGTAACAGTTTTAATGACATTATTAATTATAAGCCCCAACACTTATTAATAGCTAGGACTTTTCAAGATCTAGTACAAGGTACCCTACTCAACATTATAGAAAAATATTTGTTATCACTAATTAATTTATTAGTGACCATTCAATTTTTGAAAATATATAACGGAAAAGTCATCAACAGGTAGTGGCAATATTGTTTAGATATTAAATGGAAAGAATTATGAGTTAGAACTTATTTTTGCTGGGTAAAAATAAGATCCAGGAAAAGGCATAGGTGTGCAGCGAGGGGACAGATGTACAGGACCGGTTGCTGGCCCACGCCCTGTGTCCTGCAGGATGTCCAGGACTGTCCTTCGGCAGAGGCAAGGACCTTTCGACTGAGGACAACCAAAGGGCGACTTGAACCAAACGGACACGCCTTAGGCCTTATCTCAATGCAGCCACTGCCAGGGGTCTGAAGGTAAAGGTCAGCTCTTTTTTCATCGAGCGTTTGTTGCAGTCATCATTTATGAGTAGATTTAAATTATATCTTATTGGAATGCAGTGACAATCCTAAAGCCCGGTGGATACATAAGGTTGTTGCCTCTGCAAGTACATAGACTAGTGCCTACATAGCTCCGGACAAGTTGTGGTGCCATTGCTGTCGTTTTTTCCCTAGCATTCCGAACCACGCCACAGCACCTCTCTCAGTCCATTCTTGACTATTGATTAGGCAATTAAGGTTGTATGAAAGGCCTCATCCAAGCATATTGAGACTTAATTATGCCTGCAATTTTTTACTGCAAGAAGGTTAAAAGATTTAACACTCGTGCGGAATCAATTGAAAAACTTATCTTCATTTTCTGCCAAATCTGCATTCTGCAAAAGCCATACAAAATCCTCCCTCTTGAGGTTGTTAAATATGTGTATGAATGTACCCAATAAGATCTGATACGTTTGCAAATGAACATTTTTTAACAAAGGTAAGCTAAAATGATACGTTTTCTCTGGTAGACATCAATCGGTACGGCAAATTCACCGCTCGTTTGATGGACAAGTGTGCATTAAAATGCTACGGCACCGCATGGGTGCACCCGGCCTAATTGTGGCATTGAGCTGACAGCACAGTATCCAATTTATATTCCATTTTCTTAAGTAGAATGCAAAAAAATTAGACAAACAGCCTTTTTGTTGTTCGTTATTGTAATTTTATCACAATAAAGAAATATCTCTCTCTAAAAATAAATTACAATTATTTTGTTATATTTTTTTTTCTTACAAAGGTTTACACTTCATTTTTCAAAGTCATTTTTTTTTCTTTTTTGTGATGTAATAGTTCTTTTTATTTTTCAGAGATAAATATTATTTTTATCTATTTGAATATTTTTTTTCCGTTCCATTCTGCTCTACTCAATTATAGTTTTGTAAAATTGGTACAAGCTCTGCTGTATATGACATTGTGTTTGCCCCTTCCTCTTCATCGTAGAAAACAAAAACAAGTTATGTCGGTGATATAACACCAGGAAGCGCGGATACATATTTGTCCAGCCTTGGTTGGAACTGTAGCAGGGCAAGCGTGGCATTGTTATTTTCTCCGAACAAACAGACCTCCAACGCCCATCGACCACTCTCCTCTTTATAAAAACCAGAGAATCTTTACTTTTCGGATGGTGAGAACTTTACTTTCTATTTTGCGGTGGAGTCTCCAATATTTGCGAGAGGATCGGAGGACGACGGTAAGCCGTAAACATCGAGATGTGGGCGGAGGGCTTCCTAAGCCTAGAGGCGAGGGATCGCTGAAGTTTTATCATCTGGAGGGTCGTTGACTCGGGCTTGGCAATTCTAGGGATTTCGTCCTGGCAATTGGCTGTGGGACTAATTAGTGTATTATGCCCTGCCAATTGGCTGTGGGAAACTTGAAATTTTTCTTAAATGAAGTCTATAACAGCTTATTAACGAAGATCCAACAATCTTGACTCAATTGTGCTTTGCTTTATAATCATTAATTTAGTTACTAATTATAATATAAGCAAAGAAGTGTCCTGTTTTTATGAAATGATTTATATTCTTAATATCTACGCATATATGTAAAAACCGTAAAAATAATTAATTTTATTCTAGTCAATCTTTATCAAGATTTAACACCAAAAATATAATTATTTTCAAAACTGATTGAGAAAAGTAAATAGTATAAGTCGCTCTTTTGTAAATAATTATTACCAGAATGATAGTATATTAGATAAGTAGTAAGCGGAGTAAAATTTCTATCTAGGAAAAAAAATGTTATTATGTTCATATGACAATTTATTATGATAATACCACAGTAAAATCAATTACCTAAATCAGTTGTTAAGCTCCATGCGCGAAGTACATAAGGTTAAAAATTTAGGACAATCACGAAGCCTAACTTATCCATTAATAATTAAATATTAAGTACAACACGAATTAATTCGTCTTGTTAATAAGTGATAAGGAATCAGTTTTTTCATTAGGAAACAAGATTTGAGAATGATTAAAAGTTAGACTTTTTTGTTCCTCGCGTCCATTATATTACATTTAAACATGGCATATGCAAACATACTGTTTATGTTATATTACAATTTATAATTATTATATAAACAGCGTAGGCTTTTATTGTATATAACCACAGATCAATTCGACTAATCAATCTACTAAACTAATCTACAAACTAACAAGCCGAGCCCGGACACAAGAATCGCTTAAAAAAAGCTAGCTTCTCGAGGAGTCTGAAGGGAGAGGCTCTACTTTAATTTTCGGTCTGTCCGAATGTTCTATATAGATTCGCCAGAGGATCTATAATTATATATAATTATCTAATGTAAATTAAAAGAAAAAAAAAAAAAAAAAAAAAAAAAGAATGTTCTATAAAAGCTGTATAAATTATTAAGACCCCATCAAAGAATTAATATTCTGATTAATACATTTTTAAGTTGGCATTCCACCTTAAACTAGGGCTAATCTTTCAATATTAACCTTCACTTTTCATCAATTACATCAAAGAAAAAATTACGTAAGTAAAAATATAACAAAAATCATTTAAATTACGAGAAAAAAGTCTCGAGGCTGCAGATTCTCGGCCAATGATATAAAACTTTAAGATAAAAGAGACCGATTTTCCTGAATTCCTCTATAGCTGGCTGGTCATAAGACCTAAAAAGCAAAAATATTTACTGGGCTACTACCTGCCATTTATGGGAAAATGAGTAGTCATTGAAACAGCAAAAAAATCAAAAACATAGCTCTCATTGAAATCCTTACTTGTGTTATGAATCATCCGAACTGACTTGAATTTGTCTTCATATGTCCTGTTTTGTTTTTTATTACAACTACATGCCAAGCCACAGCAGAGCTGATATTAACCAATATTCATTTAGTAGTAATTTAAGTTTAACTGTTTATGTTTATATCTTAAACAAAATTTAAGGTTTGTCCGGTAAGTATTCCCGTTAAACTGTTCTGGAAGTTTGAGCGTTAGTATTTGAGTAAATGTTTTGTAGAAAGGAGTGTTTGTTCCATTAGTCTATTGGTTATAATTTCTTCACGCCTGTTATGCTTAAACAATGAGGTCATTGGTTTAATTGAGTCATATAATTTCGTTTTAGTGTGTTGAGTCCTTTTTTCAAAGTGGACTGAGTAAAGCAAGTAATTGGGAGACCTTTAGTCATTTTGCAACTTCCAGCTTCACCTGTTTTCTGGTTTTCCTCGAGCCCCCGAGACCGAAATCTGTCACATAAACGCCATATTGAATAGATAAAATAAGATAAAAAGGTACCAAAACTAGTAGGTATCAACAGGAATACATTTTGGAAAGCGACTTAAACGAAATTTGAGCATAGGATTCAAGTAATTAGTCTTCTCCGTTCCGTTTTCTAAAATTGATCGTATGAGTTATATAACTTTGTCTATGGTTGTGTGGTGTATATAGGTTTATTTCTTCAACAAAATTTAAGGTTTGTGGAGCATATCAGCGTTTGTCTGGTCTTTGAGTAAATGTTTAGCAGTTAATATAGCACTACTGTGTTAATATTACGTTATACAACTCGGCACTTGGTGTGATGCACCAAAACAACGAAACTATTTGAACCAACTGACAAGGCAAGCCCGGACACGAGAATCGGCTCAAAAAAGCTTGCTCTTTCCCTGAGCGAAAACCTTCCTCATACCGGCAGCCGTCCTTGACCACGCCTCGGCCCCGCCTTACACAGGCTCACTTTATTTTTTATTTATTCTTTTTGTTTTCTTACTTTCGTTTTATTTTACTCGTAAGCTCAAATGCCAAATTAATTGCAGGTGTACCGTAATGCAACCCGGCAAGCGGAAACCTCTCGTCCCGCTCAAACCTTACCGCGATGTGGATAGAATTATTTTTAGGGTTTCGTCATTATTATTTGACCTTAAGAGAACCAAATTAACCTATCGGTTATAATTTCTTCACGCCTGTTGTGCCTAAACAATGAGGTCATTGGTGTAAAGGAGTCATATAATTTCCTTGTAGTGTGCTAACCGCTAGACTGTGTTGATTTATATGAAATAATTATTTCAATCAAATAAGTAAAATAAAATAATAACCAATCGTTATAAATCAAAGTTGGGACTTCTACCAAGGACATTCTGACTGCCGGTCAATATTCGCATTTATTGAGGTTCTCAAGAAAGTAATTTCGATTTTTTAGTATGAAATAAAATTAAATTTTTTCTATACAAAAAAATGAACTTTAATCAGTCGAATACCTTCCATTTTGTTCGATGACCTTTCGCCATTTTTCTGGTAACTTCATGATCCCGCGCTCATGGTCCTTATCAGCGAAAAACTCAAGGAAAGTGCGATTTGAGGTCATCGTTATTACTGAAAATTGTACCATTTAAGAAGTTTTGTAAACTTCGAAATAAATGATTATCCGATGGTGCAAAGTCGGGGCTGTATGGGGGATGCTACATCAGTTCCCAACAAAGCTTCAATAGTTTCATTCGTGTTGCTAAAGATGTGTGAGGCCTCGCATTGTCGTGGTGGAACCCAAATATTGAGCTTCTTAACAACCCCAAGACATCTTATATGATTTTCAATTTTGTGTTTGATACATTTAACTGTTATGCAATCTCTAGCCCAGTTATATGACGATTCGATTCAACTATGGCTTTTATTGTGTCATCGTCAACTTCAGAAGGTAGACCAGAACGTTGGTCATTTTTCAGTGAAAAATCTCCAGAACGAAATTGTTTGAACCAATTCTGACGTTCTGTTAAACAATCAACATCATAAACTTCACATGTCTCTTTGTGAGCCTCAGATGCTTTCTTGCTTTTATGAAAATAAAAAAGTAAAATGTGTCGAAAATGCTTATTTTTCCACTCCATAAACTGACAGTTGTAAACAAAATCACACGGAATTTCTTTCTATAGCAACCTAAAGGTATCGACTACCAAATCTCAAAAGAAAAAAAATTCTAACATTGCCAAAAGAATAACGAAACAAACATAACGCTATCTACTGGTGCAAACCGAAATCACTTTCTTGCCAACCCGATAGTTTTCAATATATATCTGAGTAGAACTATTTGTTGGGTGGTTGGTGAGAGTGAGTTAGGTTTTCATCAAATTTTCTGTGTTCCTCCAACATGTCTTAAACAGCCTACATCCTCTTCCATCAAACAGTAGGACCTGATGCAGACACTCATAGTATGTCTGAAACGTTCTCTGATAATCAATTTGATGAGATCCTCACAAGGACTTACTCTTCTCAATCTAATGCGATTTTAAGGAATTTAATGCATTAATTCAGCGATTTTGATGCTCTCAAACCCCCTAATAAACTGTTCTATTCATTTATACTCTTGTTAGTTTAAACAGAGTTGAATTCTGATGAACGGGTCCCCCTCCACAGAATCATTTTTCAGCTTAGCCTAACTCGTGAAAAAAGCAATATCATGGCGAAAAAATAAGTTTAATTTTTTTTTGGTTCAAATTGAATGATTGAATCGCATTGTTAAACATGGGAAATAAAATGATGATTTCAACGGATGAGAAAGTTGCGCAACATAAGGATCCCCTGTGAAAGACAATTTCAAATGGATCAATCGATTATTTATTATCTTACATACAATTCAAGTTCAAAGAAGTAAATCTTGAAACGCATATGTTTGTCGATTATAATACCTGTTTTGAAAACGATCAAAGTGGTGGTAGTGATGAATGAGGAGATCATTCATAATTTGAATAATGTAATATAGTAATTAACTAATTAATTCATGCTTAAATAATACAAATATTGTAATTCTTTATAGCATATTTTTTAATGAAAAATGTCAATTACTATAATGAAAACATTCATTTTGCTGAGTAATAAAATTTGTTTGTTCTTTTTGTGGACTTATTTATGGATCAATATTTCAAAATTACTACCTTGTTCCACTGCTATCATATTTTACTACACATTATCTTAGTTTCTACGGCATATTAAATGACATGAAATGCTTTAAAATGGAACTTTAAATGCAAACAATTTTCATATATTCGTCAAATTAATGGTGATTGGTTTGTTTATAAAATTAATTAAATAAGTACAGAAAATATACATTTTTTTTTTAAAGCATAATTTCCTATTGCTGAACAATAGTTTTTTTATTTCAAGAAGTTTTTTTATGAAAAAAGACAAAAAGACTGTGACGTGTGTGTGTGGGTAACATAAAATATAAGATAATACAAAAGCTTGAATTCTGAAGACCTGAGATTCAAATAAAAAAAACTGCATCTTACCTCTCACTTGCATTGATAATGGTCACCTGAAAAAAAAAATTAATATTTATTTCATTAAAAAATAATTTTTATATCAACATAGCTACCATTTTGAATGTTTCCTTATTTTGAAAATCATTGGCATGATATTACAGCAATACTCGTAGACAGCAATCTTCATCTATACTTAATACTTTCATCTAGGATTGTTCAATAAACAATTGTTTGAACGCAAGGAAGTCCCTAATTTGTTTTTTTATCAACTTAAGATTTTAAATTAATCAAAAAATCTGTACACCATTTACTAATGGACTAGTACTACTAAATTACTAATGGATAATGTTTTGAGGTACTATGTCTTAATCAGGCCCTGTTAAACGGAAAAGAAAGATAGATGTTTAAGAAGTGCCGTAATTATAATGAAAATACAAAAGAGTAATATACAAAAAGTTATAAGTTTGATACCTCAACAAATTCATCACCCCATTATTATATTTTTCAATTAAAGACTGACGAGCTTAGTACAAAGTGTTTTAGAATATATCTTTAAAATTCAGATGGATTGAATAATTTTTAGAATGTCCGATAGTCTGACTCGACAATTACTAAAATATATGGTACTCAATATTTTTATTATTCACTTCAAGAATCTATTTATTTTTCTGTTCTTTCAGGTTTAATAGACCGAGTTTAGAGCCTTTTAGTGATGGCAGCTGTCTGGTGAATCCAGGAGCAACATTGCAGCTGATCACTTGATCCAAAATTTAATTACATCTAATTTTTACTATTTTTTTTTGTTTCAGGTGAGTACTGCAAGGAAAATTCAATAAATGTTATGTTGCACCTTTTTTTTTTTTTTTTTTCCTGAACGTAACTATATATTTTTGTTATTCATAAGAAATTTTAATAATAATAATAATGTCATAAGAATAAATAATATTTTAATAATAAAACTCTTTTACATTGTTTACTTATAAACATACATTAAATGATTTTAAGCTATTTTTATTCATTTCATTAAAAAAAAACACAGCACGTCACTTGAAAATCAAAAGGAAATTGTATGTTGCATGTCTTATATTTTTGGTTTTGTGTGATAGTTACTGTTTGCAGATCGTCAGATTCACTTCATACACAAACATTACTAATATACAAACTTAATATTATTTTTAATCAAGAACATTCATATATAATTATTTATCTTAGAAATTATACAATTTTTTCAATGTTTTATTAGATAAAACCATGATAAATTGAATATTTAAAGGAGAAAATATTAATTTCAGTGATAATATCAATTCTATTAAAAAGCAAGATAAATTTTTAATAAATTTTGAAAGTTTTTAGTTATGGTCATATTCATTTAAAGTAAATTAAGAAAGAGACTAATTTGAAAATCAATTTGTAAATCTTGATTTACATTATAGTTAAAATTAGATCTAAATATCTCTCAATCTTTTTTTTTTTTTTTTTGTTTGGCTATCCTTTATAACCTCTCTATATGTTTATATTTTAAAATATAAGTAATTATTAACTTGTTTCCACGGTAATTCACATACGTCAGGAAAATACTACCTAAAAATGGAAGCAACTGTGGACAGAATCTTGGAATGGAAGACATTTGTACAAATATATTATTACGTTCTTCGAATATTATATGATAATTTTATGTTTTATTCTTTTACTTTAAATTTATTTTATTTACTATTTATTATTAGGTTCTATTAACAAAAATAATGCTGGCAAAAAGATGAATTTAATTTTACAAACATAAAAAATAAACTTATATTAATAATATAAATACTTGTCTATAAATTCGATTCCTTTTCTTCTTCAATTCTCTTCATTCTTTAAATAAATTAATACTTCTTCTTTTCGTGCTATTTCTCTTCCGTTCTGCTTTAAGTCAATAACCACTAACCAACAAAGTTTTCAAGTTTTTCTTACTCACAATCTCAAGCTAATAATATGTATTATGGGCTTTTTATTTCATCACTGAATTCAGATACATATATCACGCTGATTCCAAAAAACTAGAGTGAATATAATGCTCTGTGTTTTTTCTCAGAACCACAACAACAACTAATTATAACTGGCTAAAAACTAGAGAGTAATTTTGTGTGTTCATTATGATACCACAACTATATTCTTTTGTTATTTTCATACACTCTCACTTGTTTTTATTTTGCCTTCTTGATAAGTTGAATTAAATATTATATAAAAACTCCACAATCTCTAATATCACAACAATATAGTCAGTAGGACAAAGACAGAAGATACCAAATCCAAATTACTAATTGACCCAATTGCTGACCGGACACGGAGAAAGTAGAAGTAATTTTTACAGGTTTAAATTGACTGTTAACAACAAACGCTCTAGTGACAACATTACTGACAGACACATGACCACAGACTACTTCAATGTAGACTACTAGATGAACCAAGACAAAAAATTTAATGAAACGTAAGTAAAACGTAGCCTATTCGGAAGTAGTTTCATCAGTGATTATTCTCTAAACAGATGAAGGAATCATTTAATAAATTGTAACATTTTTTTATTAATTATTTTTAATTATAGATATTTTTATTTTATTGTATGTTCATCTTTTGGAAGGTTTTCTGTTCATTTATTTCTCACAATTAATGTCCATATAACTTATATTATTTTTTTTTAATTTAAGCATATCTGATTTTATTACAGGGATCTAGTGCTAGTATAGGTTTTGTTATTACTAATACCTTTAGGCTGTCAGCTACAGTACTTGGCAGTAACGGAATTGACAATATTATCAAGCCATTTACTATTCACTGTTTATATGTTTGATATAAATTCCTACCATCATAAAAAAGAAATTCTTGATTAAGGAAATGATACACTTTTAAAATTTTTAGATTATTTTTTATAACCAACTAATAAATTAATTTTATTCATGTTTTATGGAGACCCGTCGGTCTTGTGAAATTCCCTGAATAAACCACCGATGGACACACTTATCAAAGCATTGTGAATAAAAACATATGATTTTTGAAAAAAAAAATACCTTCAAACAGTTTTTTGAAATTATGAAGAAGGAAAAATTAATAAAGTTGGGCATTGTTGAAAAAAATTAATATCCACCACTAAACTCAATTGGCACTATCCAAGATGTTTACATCCAGTGTTTGCCGATACCAGGTATTTATGTAAGCAATAATGCTTCCTCATTTCCGTAGATGACCAGTACAATATTTAGCAATGAGACGGAAATCTAATCGGTCGTTGTAAGGATGAGGTCCTAGTGACAGGTGGTTAAAGAGAGATCAACATCTCTGTTGACAGGAATCGCTTCGATTTGCAGTTCGACAGTATTGCTTAAGCAGTCAATATCACTCTTCAACTATCGCAATATGCCTGGTGCCATGACATACCTAGTATGCAGAAAAATTTTACATCAAAAAATTTGATAGAAATCTCACATCTCTTTTTCATCAGCTTTGACCGATTTCTCAGCTAAAATTTTTATTTTTTTATCAGTTTTATAAATTCTAGATCAATAGAATCATTTTAAGGATTAATTTCTTAGAACATACAGGGAAACAGGCAGAGGAAACACAATCATCCACATTTGAAACGTCAGCCTTCGGCCTTGGTATAAAACCTGTACCGTTCGATGGGGCAGTAAGAACAAACCTCTTGTTCGACAGTACAAAATTTAAAGCGAACAAGTAATTCCCTTCAGACCAGCTTATAACCTACATTTTATCTAAATGCCGAATATTTGGACTATTAATGAAAATACTTCTGTATTCTGAGCGTCTGTGGCTCTCGCGCTCTTGGTCAGCCTCCGCTGGCTCTTATCCAGTGACGCAGCTGGCGGAGGAGCGTGGAGGACTTCCTAGACTTCGCTTCCTCCTTCGCATGTGAGGGAGGTGACAAAACCATGTGGACTTGGGTGGTCTCTGGGCTGTTTGTAAATACTGTATGACTGAGCGAGTGAATGAAAATTGTAGATATGCTATGAAGGAGATCATATTTCATAATTACTTATTGCCTAAAGAGGCAGGTTGTAATTTTGTCATAATAAAGTTCTTTATCTACCTAAAAAGAAAACTTCTGATCTCAAGCTATAAATACAAGTATTTTAAAAATTAATTGTGGTAACTATATGCGGTACAATAAGATGAATATTTTTGTTTTCCTTTTCAACTTATGAGATGTTTTCCCAAAACTCCTATTTTTCATTTCTATTCGTAATATAACATATTTATAGTATGTACTTACATTTCTATCGATATCCGACAAAACTCTGGGAGTGTGTGTGTGTAAAGGCCTCCTCCATCCGTTAATCGACTTTAGTTTAATTATTAATTGCTATTATAAGTTAAATAGGGTACTAAAGCAGTTACTTATTAATAGAGGATAAGTCATCGGTAGGATTTTCAACAAACTCTCCAAACAAGCTTACATAAAAGTACCGAAACATGAAACATTCGATAAGGAGCTAACCCTGCACCTTGTGACCGACCAGCGAAAGTCCAACTTGGCCAACCTGCCCGAACCTGCGAACCAGCTGTTTGCCCACGTCTTTACTCAATACCGGATATTTGAGCTAGAGCCAATTTCTGACCCCGTGGTATTATTTACAATTAAAATGTTTTTAAATCAATAATTGTAAATAATATAAAATGGTTATAAGTGATAAAATTATGAGATATTTTTCCTAAATCTTCTTCGATATCCTACGTTTCTAAATGATAACTAAATAATTTTTAGATATATCTACTAGGCATCTTTGACAAAATCTCTTTATTTTATTTGCGTAAGTTTTTGTCTCACCTTTAAGAAAAAAATTCCAAGAGGTAAAATATTGATCAAAAAGATCAAATGAAAATGATTTTGGGCTAGCAGTTTCTATATATAAGCTTCTCCCCACAGATATAGACTGTTCTTGTTACCAACCGTTTACGTGAATGAAAAATGAAGTGTAAATTATTAAAAAAAGTTACGAATAAATGTTCATCGTCTTCAATATATTTCTTCAGCCTAAATCTGCAACTTAACAAACAATGTTTACTACAGCTTAAAATCAACCGGATATATAAAGAAATTAAGAAATTTTCAAATAAATTAAAGAATACTTTTAAAGTGAACTTAATAATAAGCAGGTATACGAACGAGTACTGTATAAACTTGAGAAATTAGAACTTTTTATTGAACTAAATTATTTGTATCGTTAACTATTTATTGAAACTAAATAAATATTACAAGTCAACATTAACATTAATAAAAAAAAACATCGTTCCAATTTTGGTACCACCCCCTGGGTATAATATATACGTGTGTGTGTATGTAGTACTGTACATATATATACCCTTTGGAGTACAGTAACTATATATATTTAATTCTAACAGATATAATCAAAATAAATAATTATTTCTATCCCAAAAATCGATAATAACTACAAGTTCCATACAAATGATTAGGGCAGGTGAACAGCTGTTTGGCTTCCTTAAGCCTCACTCGCAGTTCACAGCCCGTGGATATATAGCTTGGGGGTTGGTTCTTCTGCAGTTGTCCTCTTCTGGTGATTGTGTAACTGCAGTGTTTTTACTTGTTGTGTTGATATTCCAATGCTCATTGGTCAAGATAGAACATAACGAAAAGGGATGTTTGTATAAGTTTGATTTACGATTTAGTATAAACGAAAATGTGTTTACTTCCTTTTTAATAATTTTGACTTGGTAATTAGGTATTCTAATCTGTGGGCCAGGAAGTCTGGTGATGGGTCAGGAAATGCTCAGGGTCAAGTGGGGTGTGTCTTGTCTTAGAGGTACTGCGGCTGATATGGGACGTGTCATCCTCAGGCCGCTTCGAAACTAGGTGGTTATATCACACAGATCGAGGAGATGGCAGAGAAAGCTTAGCATGGGCAAAGGCTAAAGGAAGAAAGCTTTGAGGTAAGACAAGAGAAACTTGAGGGAAAAAAATCTAAGAACAGTTCTATCGCAGGAGAATGGAGTGACCCAGACGAAAGTAGTTGTCGCAGGGTAGAGTGTTATGGTTTAAGCTTTATAAGGTAAGGCGCCACCTTACATAGTTTTGACCTCAATACTCTATCATGTGAGGTATCTTTGTCTGAGTTGCTCCAGTCTTTTCTTTAGAGCCGCTCTTAGATTCTTTGCCCTCAAGTTTCTCTTGACTTACCTCACTGTTTTTTTTCCTTTGGCGTTTGTTTTTACTAGGCACTTTCTGTCAGTTTTTCGATCCGTGTGATATTGGCATCTAGTTTTGAAGCGATTTAAGGATGGTATGGACTTTTAGCAGTGACATTATTTTCAACACATGACACGCATGAGTATTTTTTAGCTCTGAACTTGATTTTCATCCTCATGGAAATAAAGGGGATTCGGGTATTTTTGGGAATAGGGACCCCTGATTGTTCTTAATCATTTCTCTAGTCTATTATCTGTAAATGAAAGGTTCGGGGAAAGTGTTTAGTAAAGGATGTTTTAGTGTTTGATCGTATTTTTCCATCTCAATCCAAAGGTTTCTTCGCTGCCTCTCACGTTGCATTTCTATCTATCCTTTACACCATTAGAATACATTTTTTCACTATGCAATACGCCCTTAGATTGAAGAAACAAAACCGCTTTTTCCTTCGTATCTACTTCAGCTGCTAAACCAAATAACGGCATGATGTTTTCCTTCAGGATTACAAAACTAAACTGAAATATTATCAGGTACCAAGGGCCACTGAGACGGGTCATATTAAACATAAATATACATAAAAACATTACAGGAAACGTCAAAGGTGGAAAAATTTCTAAAAAAACAATGATAGATATCAGTGGGGTCCCTATACCCAAAAAGGCCCAAACAGAGTTTCGCTAAAACCACGTAGCTTCTCGTAGGCGTAAGTTACAAGAGGCGGTGAGATCACTCACACATGAAAACGAGGTTGATATTCTCAAGGATCCTGTATTGATTCCGCTGTGGTTGTTTTTGTAATTACTAACTAAAAATTAATTTCAATTATGGTTCTCAAACTGCGAAAAAACCCCAATAAATATCGACTTATTGGTTCAGGTAGCATCAAAGCATTCACCTTGGTAGCGTCACGAATTTGATCGTTACTCCCCAACAGTTCCTCAATTGATAACAGAATAGCAGTAAATGTCAAGGCGAATCAGAGTCCAATAACGAAACATATAAATTGATTAATGAATGTTCGCAACACACGTTATTGGAAAAAAATTTATCCAAAATTACGTTTGCAAAAATAATAATACGTTCGCTTATTCTACCCGTTAGCTAAGCTCGAATTAAAAAGTAAAAAAAAAAAAACTTTTGATCACTGAAGTTTTCCTTGAACAATATGCCCCTTGCTATGCAATTTGTAAATACGAATTGGAAAGTGTTCCAAAACTACCTTACACAAAATTGACAACAAACTTCACGTAGGGCGTGATAAAGTCAAAATCAAATACAACACGCAACATCATAATCACCCACTAAGTCCTGTGGAGAAAGCTAAAAATGTGCTTTGCCTTGGAAAAGATTGAGATTCCTAGATATATTCTATAGGCTGTTTCACTAATGAAAAAAAAAGTAGCCATAGCAGGTATTTAAAAAAGCGAATAAACAAATTTTTTCGCTACTTTTTTTCATTTTTTCTTGATTAACTCAATTCCACTACATTTTATATTTCTATCTATTATTAATTGAAAATGAGTCCACTGCTCTGCTGAAGTCTGACTGTGCACATTTATTTAATATTAATTGATTTAAAATTTGTACTTTATTCAGGGGCATATAGCTAAGAATATTTTTCATGGTGATATAAGTACTTTTTTTATGGGATAACTGAAAATATATTGCAATTGGTGTGTATACAAAATATGGTCGGAATAGTGTTTTGACTTCATCGACTGTGAAGAGATTAATTAAAAAATTTAGGGAGACTGGATCAGTTGGAGGCACTAAACACAATGGTCGTCCAAAACCTAGCCGATGTCAATGTTGAAGCAGTGCTTGAGACTTGTTGAAAATCCAGGAACATCAATTCGCCGTCGTAAACACAGTTCTTTGTGCCAAAATTGGATCATATTGATGTGGCCAATATGTGGTTTCAACAAGATGGTGGCACTGCCATACGGCCCATGAAACAATTGAAATACACCTTTAGATTTCTTTTTATGAGGTTATTTGAAGTCAAAGGTGTATGTCAACAAGCCCACATACACCCGTGCATTTTATCTAGTTGCTAATTCTAAATTCATAACGTAAAATATTTTTTTCTGCCGTATGAAGAAAATCGTTGAAGTCACAGTTAAACTTCTTTCTCCAAATGGGAATATTTAATGGTTGGGCATTTCTGTTATTTGCCTAATTTTGTTCTTGCATTCATTATGACATTAAACTTCAGAATCTCTATTAAGGGGAAAACAGTGCAAAAAAAAAAAACATTACTCTATTTGTACTCAAATACTTTGTTAGTTTACTTACAACTTAAGATGCCCAGACCCTAGATATTGGAAGAATGTTTCTTTCCCACATTTTCTTATCATTTGATAGAATAATGAGTGAAGTTTTTTGACCACCACTAAAAAGTTGCAATTAATTAATGATATTAGACTCTCAACAATAGAAACATACAAAGAATTGGTTAAAATCTCTTTTGTATTTCTAAACTCTCCTAAATACTTATTTTGTAAAAATTCTGGAGAGTTTTAACAACTATTACAGAAACTGTATTGACATTAATTATAAACTCCATTTGCAATGTTGATCATATAAAGTTTTGTTTTCCAAGGTGTTGCTTAGGTCAATTCATATTTATCCTGAAGATTACTAATTAATTACAAACTGCTTAAATATCTTAGGTTTGTTCTATTATTAGAGTTGTATACAGTGGCGTAACTATATCATCTGGGGCCCGTGGCAAATTCCTTTAATGGGGGCCCTATCATTAAGCTTTATTATACTTACGAGTAGTTTAGTTACCCACAACCAATAATTTGTATTATTGGTATATATATTTTAATATTTTAATAAATAGGTACAATATTAAAACAATATTTCTGAGCTCGCGGCCACTTGGGCCGGGGCCCTCTTGGGTCGGGGGCCCGTGGCATTTTGCCAGCCCTGCCACCCTGTAATTACGCCTCTGGTTGTATATAATATGACCACTGAAAGCATTAACTTATGTTCAATTGGGTCATTCAAGAAATAAGCTTTATTGCTAGCCATTGAATGATTGAGTTATTATTACAAATGTGCATAGCAAATAATCAATAATTTTCAGAATAATAAACAGAAATAACAATGTTCAAATATGATTTATTTTGTTATTTGGTGGGATGTGAACTTAAAAAAAATATTTGTTAATCTATTGCCCACCTTCAAATCCATAAGAGTGTTTACACTTTATTCTTACTATATAATCAAGTCACTTCAACATAATCCAGTCATCACAAATAACTTATATTTAAATAAATATACAATTTTTTAATACTTATTATATTTTTTTAAACCATAAGTTTACATTTTTTTTTAATCAACTTACCCTCAAGAATAATTCACACAATGTTATGTAAGAAGTACCAGATTTTGCCAAAAATATTATTTTTGATTAGTTGAGTAATTACAACTGATTGGTATTGTAAGTAAAGGCGCTTTCAGTACTATGAGTATAATTTTTTTTTTTTGTATACAAGTTTAAAAAATAAAAGGCCTTTTATTTGTTTCAGGGATGCCGAAGAGGGATCGGGCATGGAGTTATATAATCAGAAATCGCAACAGCATCGAGGGAGATATTGAGGCTCTGGGACCTTCTCGTTCTCATAGAACTTAACACGGATGCTCCTATCATTTAAACCTTTCTGATTCCTTCGCAACTCGCAAACCTCGGTAGACTCTCACTACCTTCCCGATTCCACCCACCTCCTTTATGCATTCCACACCCTATATCCTTCTCATACATCCTTCAAATGGGGGACTCCCCTTAGTGAAAGGCACTTTACAGCCCAAAATAATTTTCCTTTATTTTTCCCACATCCAATTTTTATAAGTTTGAGAGCTAAGAAAAAAAAACAAAAAAACTTCGCAACTAAACTTTAATCTCATATCTTTAGTAGAAATATGGTTGTTTCGGTAATATGCATTAATTAAAAAGGAAAAAAAAATTTATCTCCTTTTTTGAGTAGAATAAAATGTAAATTTAATGTATTTTAGAATGAAGATGTTGATTTAATGAGTAAATGAATTTAAGGAACCAAATATATATTCAGATGTTATTCGTGTTGTACCCACATAGATATATATCTTCCATATTTATAACATATAGGTTTTACTAGGAAAAATATTGTGTTATATTTGTTGTAGATAAAGTTGCTTTGATTTAATTTTTATTAAAAGGATCTTCTGGTCCCTATTGATGTCTGCACAAAAATGTAGTCATTCACATAAAATACCAATTAAGAAAGAAATTTGCATTTATTCTTAAAACTATTTGTGTAAATGTCATTTATATGTACTTTTTAATATTTTTCTGATACTATTTGTATTTGTAATTTCACATCTGTTGTTTGTAATT
The DNA here is from genome assembly GCA_930367205.1 of Acanthosoma haemorrhoidale. Lineage (NCBI taxonomy): Eukaryota > Metazoa > Arthropoda > Insecta > Hemiptera > Acanthosomatidae > Acanthosoma > Acanthosoma haemorrhoidale. Next base: position 103,297,598 of record OV884014.1, on the reverse strand, counting down.
GTAAAACAAATTAATATTCTTGTATTGAATAGTTATGAAAAATGGTGTATCATATTTTTTGTTCCATTTCCCTAATACTTCAATTAAAATCAAAATAAATGCATGTCGATTGATAATTCTACTAAGTTGAGCTGCAAAGCCGTAACTAATACAAAAACCTATGTTAATGATATTTCATTACGATATTAAAAAAATAAATGCACTTCTTTCTACTTAGAGTGAATACTGTGTACTTAAAATGGTTATCCTCTAAAATTTTACATTGAAAGGTAAGAAGCAAACATGATTCCAATGACAAATGACAGTCTTTGTGCAACTATAGTTTATAAAAACACAGTTTGCATATTGTTAATGAAGACCATGAGAACTTCAGTTTGATGCCCTTCTCAATGTGATAGAAACTGGCTCACTCACCTTATATACTATCCACCTCATCCAGATACTTCTGTTATTATTAAATCTTTCCTAAATACAGTAGATTGACTTACTAATCTACTTATTAATTAACGTAAATGAAAATAACTAATTGGATGCCAATTTAGAACAAATGATAATGGCCTTTGCTTGATTATTTGTCATGGTTCCCGTAAGGCATTCAATTAGACTTTTAAAAAATTAACACATCAAGTTACCAATATTTATAAATGACTCTATACCCCCATTGTTCTCATAAGGGAATCTCCTGTTTTTTTTCTTAAGCCCTTTAATTTTTATACAATATGTAAAAATATGAACAAAGAATTGACAAATTTTTCTCCTCATTCTGCTATGCGCAGATGCATGGATTATCTGGATATTGAGCAATAGCAATAACCCATAAATGTGAAATATTGATGAACTTTATTAGTCTCAAAGAAAATGAATTTTAAACAAAATCTTCCTGTCTTGATAATTGATTACTGAAAATGTTTAATAATCAAAATGTAAGATAATAAAAGTCGAGCCGAGCTATCACTCAACTTTTTAAAATAAAATGCTTTCAATTAAGAAATAATGTCCATGTGATCATATTTTAATACCATGATTATCAGATACAGAAGAAGCTAACATATGAGCATCATAATAAATAAAATGTAAATTGCACGTTTAAATGAGGTAAAAACACAGTTATACAACCAGAAAGCGATTCACTTTGTATTTATTGACATAATTTTGGGCACTTCAATGATTTGTTTACATTAAAATAACTTATTCTTATGTATACAAGTGATGAATAACTAGTTATAGATATTATAACAGATCATCCCTATACTAATCTAAGTTTGCTTATTTTCATAAGCAGTTAAACTGTGTTTCGAAAATATTTAATACTTCATATTTCATAAAGAAGCTAAATAGATTAAAAATTATTAGTTAGAAATTCTTTCATACATGTATGGTCTCATATTAAGTAGACATATCAGCAAACATTTCAAATTTAAGGAGCTAAATGTTTTTTTTTTTTTTTTTTTTTTTTTTTTTTAAATTTCAAAACCTCAACAAAACAATACAATGTACAAAAAAGAAAAATAACAAAATATTTGGATTACATATTTCTCCTCTTACTGCATTTACATGCATTTGGCGGAGTGCCTAAATATAATAAATTTTTATTGTCGTTAATAGTTCATTGTTCTTATACAACACTAGGTGATGAGGCTCACCTTCTATTTGTCACCGACACCAACACTAAACACTAGGAACAAAAACAAAACAAACTAAACAAAACAAACTAAATCTCTACCTAGAACCTAGGACTAGAGTGTTCCAGCCGCGACAGCGTCCTGCCATCGTTGGGGGAACGGAGCGGGGGTTATAGTGTTAAACACCGGGTTTGTTAGATATTGTAATGAGTCAAAAAATTTGATATGTCTACGCTGGATGAATTCATCCACCGTAGGCAGCTCAAATATCTCATGCAGCTCACTGTTTCTTCGCTGCTCGAATGAAGTACCTCTGACCACTTTCATCAGTATACCGTTTTGGAATTGTTGGAGTTTCTTAGCTGTCGTATACGTCAGATAACGAAATAGTGGTGCACCATACAGCAGAGTAGGCCTTAGTATGCTCTTGTATATCAATAGTTTGAGACGCAGTGATAGATTGGGGGAAGTTAATAAGTGCGTAAGCCGGTAAGACTTCATGCGTGTATGCTTCAACTTCTTCGCAAAATGGTTAATAAAATGGAGGTAAGTTTTAAATGTTTTGAGGTTTGAACTCAGATAAAAATGATCCAGGGCTCAAAATATGTCCGTTAACTTAATTAAACTTTATATACAACATTATTTAATTCATATTTCGATAATACATAGTTGCATGTAAAATAAACCCCCAAGTATTATGGTTTAAATCGCATCAAAGCAAAAACATTTATAACACTTCATCCTAAACATTAAAAAAATATTTCATGAACTACATATAATATAAAAACAAAATTTAATTGATAAAAAAGTTTTTTGCTGATTGAGTGGTAAATTTCACTCTCCTAATTTTAAATTTCACGGTCTTAAGTAATGTTAATGGATTAGAGTTCATTTTATGTAAATAAGTTACTTGCAGCACGGTCTATTAGTTACATTATGAACTAACGTCTGAAAATAGATAATTTATTGCAGTGCAGTGATGTCTGTTGAGAAAAACGAGAACTAGTGACAGTAGAGAGAGAGAATGAAAGTATTTCGGTAAATAAATTGTCATGAAGCGCTGTCTGTTGACAGTCGTAGGAACTAAACAGCTATTTTTGGCCTTTTTGTTGCACCGTGGCGCATTCTGTTGAGCATTAAAAGAACTAACTGGTCCTGTCAGGGCAGGTATTTCCCGTCAGAAAATTTTATTTAGTATCAGGTCTTCAGGATCCCGCAGGAGCTAACTACTCTAAAGTGGAGGGGGGACATAGCCTGGTACTGACTGGAGACGTGAGCTCCTGCGGGATCCTGAAGACCTAATACTAAATAAAATTTTCTGACGAGTAACACTGGCCCTGCCAGGACCAGTTAGTTCTCTTAGTGCTCAACAGAATGCGCCACGGTGCTCCAAATATCCTAAAATTTGATGTTTAGTTTCCACGACTGCCAACAGGTAGCCCTGCATGTCAATTTATTTAATAACTAGTACCTAGTTCTTCTACCACTCCATAGGTAGCGCTAAGGTGCTCTAAAAAGGCCAAATATTGCTGTTTAGTTGTAATGATTGCCAACAGGTCGTGCTGTATGTCAATTTATTTACCGAATTGCTTCCCTTTCTCTCTAGCACTCTTTTTCTCTCTCCCCAGCTTGTACTGAAGTTAGTTCTGTTTTACCTCAACAGACTGCACTGCAATGCACTTAATTCGCTAACTTTTTTAGTTAGTTACAGTTACTAATGTAACCAATAGATCGTGCTGCATTCCAATTATTTAAATTAAATAATCTTCACCGTTTTAAGGAAATTTTTATATTTTTTCAGGAGAATCATCTGATTTTATTGAAATATTTCAGTTATGATTTATTGATTTTAAATAGTTGTTTCTGTTTATATGGTGGGTAATATTAAAGAATGTAAATCTGTATAAATAGATGTGTTTGTATTTCAGCATAATTATATTACTTCAACTTCCTTTAAAAAAACAAAAACTGTTTAATGCTAAATAATTGCCCTTCCTAATAAGTTACTATCAATTTGGGTATAATATTAACAGGTGAATTTTGTTTATCTGACTTAATTTGTCTTTAATTAATATGTTAATGACAAATTTAGTTTCAATTCAGTATTCCTATAATGGCCAAAAAGGTGAGGTAACTTATAGATCTTTCTGGAACTTATGTATGGAATAATATCGAAAATCCATGGTGCTCCCAGCAATCCAGTGCTTTTCTGAAACCCAATGCATCATACAAGCGGCACAAAAGGCAAACATAGTCACTTCCTTGGTTTTTCAGAAATCATGGGACCCAACAAAACTACCCGTTTGTTCAACAAAAATATTCAGTTCATTATTTTTTTTTTAACGCTTCGGACAGTCCTTCACAGCTTAGTTGATGCTTTTAACATTTTCAAGAGGCGTTATTTGTACTTTTTCTTCAAATGTTCTTTTTTAATATGATTGAGAAAAAATTGATTAGTCAGGACACCTAAAATGTAAACAAGAAACTGTAAAAATAATAGAATAAATTTTCCAACTGAAGGGAGAGAGAATACATTTATTGAATAGCTGAAAACAAATTAAAAAAAAACCCCAAACTTGTTTCAAGAATCTGGAAGTTTGTGTCTGACGCAAGGTTAAAACTGTCTTCATAATACCTTATATTAAGATATGGACTCAAATTTTAAATTACACCAGGAACAACAAAATAATCAATTGTTGTGGTATGTAACCCTTTTGTGACAACAACTATTAGCCAAAGAAAAAATACATACTGGCATTTACATACAACTCGCGATATTGTGGATTTGGAGATTCCCTATATTGTTGGGGCTGTTGAGAAGGTGATTCCCTAAACGTTTGTGGAGGAGACTCTTGAAACTTCTGTTGATGGACTTGTTGCTGTTGAGGTTGTTGGTGTGAGGATGGTTAATGGGATTGTGAATGAGGTGGTTGTTGATGCAAAGATGTATGCGACTGTTGTTGTTGCTGTTGCTGCTGCTGTTGTTGCAGTTGTTGTTGCTGTTGTTGCAGCTGTTTCTGCTGTTGTTGCAGTTGCTGTTGCTGCTGCGGATTTGGAGACTTGCAGTGTTCATTGCGCATATACGGAGGAGGACCTTGAGCAGGGATTCCTGCTTTTTCTTGCCTTTGTTGCGGCTGCATAGGAAGGTACGCTGGCACTGGTTTAGGTACTGGAGCATAGTTTGCAGCACCCCTCGGTGCTGGCGGCGACTGATACTGGTACACACCGTCCGATGGCTCTTGCCTTTGACCGTATACAGACTCAGGGCGGCCTGGCAATTTTCGATATATTCTTTTTCCCCCATTAGCTCTTGTACCATAAATTGCTTCTGTGCCGAGCCTTTGTTGGTTTTGTGTGTTTTGATTTGCTGCAGCTGCCACAGAGGAGTTGGCACTGCTGTTGGAATTGAGCCTCATAGGATACATGCTTTGGGTAGGAATAAGAGGCCCAGGTCTTGGAACTCCATTGTCATTTCGGTGCAGCATCGGCGGAGCAGTTGTTTTAGAGTAGACAGACTGTGACCTGTTCAAGTTCGCTCTTGTGAGCGGAGGAGACTTGCAGTAGAGTGACTTTGTACCACCGTACAATGGTTCAGCCCGGTCCACCTTGCCAGATGGAGCTGGTCCATAAATACTACCTTGCACCATGTTTGCAGCACAGTAGGACTGATTGCCACCTGTAATGAGAGAAATAGGTTTATTTCCATTGACATGCTAAAGTGTCTTAATAACAAAAAAATAAATAAAGCTTGAGTTATGATAATTATTGTATATATTAATGAATTTACAGATACTCTAATTACATACAAGATACAATATGATTATAATCACGGCTTAGGCATTCTTGAACTATCGATTTTATATTTATTTTCACTTTGATTTAGAGACTAAGAGATAATTATCTCTAATTCTTGTCATAAGGGAAGGTGTTATCTCACAATTTAAAATCATTGGAAGTGTTTCCAATAATAGATGGCACTGGACATTCAAAGTTCATAGGTCCAGTTTTATTTTTACAACTTTAATTTAATTTTAGGAAAGATTCTATATAAAATTCAACCCCAAACAAAATATTTTAAACCATTTAACATAACCAGAACAGAAGAAAATAGACAATTCCAACCTGAAGGAGAAGATGGATTGTTGAGAAGAATGAACACCGACTGTTCTGTACAAATCCGCACCTGGTTGAACTGGCCGAAGAGTATTGTACGCAGACCTGGGTTTGTCTGGTTCATCGTAAGTGTCCTCGTCAGAATGGATACTGGATGAATCTGCAACAAGAATAACATGATATTTTTATTTTACCTTTTTAAAAAAAAATCACATATAGCTTATTATAATTCTTTACTCAGAATATAGCATGTTATAGTAATGGTACCCATGGTAATAGGTGTCAAATAATTCTGAATGTCATTTATTAAAATATACTGAGCCTTATATTAAATGAATATATTCCCTTGAATATATTATGATGCTATGTGCTATATGCAATAATAATACATATATGCAATTGTTCAAGGATTTGAAGAAGCATTTAATAATTATTAATATACTGTTGTGATATTTAGACGTTGTAAGTTTGTGATATTACCTTTTATATAAACTCGAAATGAGCGGATGTAAATTATAAAGTATATTACAATAAATTTCTAAGTTTTTACATTGCTTGCTTGACATTAGTTTTTTATTGATTTTAATATTCAAGTTTTAAGAGATATTTTAACATATTTTTAAATTTGATTGTACAAATAAACATTGTAACATTTTAATACACTACAATAAACTTCGATTTTCAAGTTTTTACATGTGTCCGATTGATATTTTATAATAAGGTTTTAAATTAATTTTAATTCTCGAGTTTTTAGATATATTTTAACATATTTTCAAATTTGATTGTACAATTAAACATTCTAACATTTTAATACACTATAATAAACTTTATTTTCAAGTTTTTACATGTGTCTGATTGATATTACTTTATAATAAGGTTTTTCAATTGGTTTTAATTTTCAAGTTTTTAGATAGATTTTAACATGTTTTCAAATTTGATTCTACAAATAAAAATTCCAACATCTAAATACAATACAATAAACCTCACTTCCCAAGTTTTTACACATGCCTGATTGCCATTATTTTATAATAGGTTTTTCAATTAATTTTAATTTTCTATTTTTTATATAGATCAAGTTTTATATGTCATCCGATTAGCATTATTTCATAATAATAAAATATAACTTTTTTTCTTCTTTTTTTAATAATTATACTCTATGGTACTAAAAACATCCCTGAAATTGTTTTTAAAGTCTTTCCTTTTATTTATTTTCATGTTGTTCCAACTAAACTCGCAAAAGGGAATTTCTCTAAAATGAGATAAAATTTTAAATTCGAATTTATTCCAATTCAAACTTTTAACTATTGTACTTTTAAATTTACTTATAATTTCTACTGGGTCAGATTTTTTAAATTGTTGAATTTCTAACTTATCATGACTATCCATTACTCGTATTATATCGCGATCACTTCACCGATTTAGGTTCACTAGAGTTACTCGACATTTTAATTATATTTTTCCCCATTATACTTTTGATATCCTCCACTTCCTTCTCTTTTTTATTAGCTTTATCATTATTTTCTTTTTTATAGGTACCTAAATCATTTTTAATTAATTTTTGTTCATGATCTACGAATTTATTTTCGGTTTCTATGTTATCTGCTTTAAAATCATTTTTTTGATTTTCCATTTCCGGTTTTAAATCCGTTTCTAAAGGATGTATTTTTTCATCCAGTTTTACATTTAAATCTTTGAAAGAATTTTGTAACTTTTGTTCAAAGATTTCCAATTTATTGTCAATTTTTAAAAATTTTTTATTATTTTCGTCCACCAATTTATCGATTTTTTTAGATAATGTTATAAAATATCCGTCCAAACTACGTTTATTTTCGTTAATTTTTTCCATCATTAATCTAAACATCTTCTCTATCTTACTCTCTTCCCGACTTGATTCATCTAAACTAGAATTTTGACCATTATTTAATACGCTTTCCATGACTGAACTTTAAAAATATAAATCTTAACCACAAATACAAATCTTAAACTTTAGACCTAACCTTTATATCAAAATTAAACAACAATTTTCGTGACACTTATCTAAACAATGAATATAAGTTTTATTAAATATACTAGCCATTTCTAGTAGTATTAATTAGAGCTATGTTAGGTAAAAAGATAGATTCGTTATGGCAATTGATTAACTTAGTTTGATTAAATGTTATATAGACTTTCAAATAGTCATAAAATCTAATATTAGTTAATACATTGTTATAGGTACAGTTTTGATTATTTGCATAGTTTATTATATTTAACATACATTGGTTAGTTATTAATTCTAATTGATTACAATAATAAATTTTACTATAAATACATTTCTCTTTAAATAGCTGATTATCTTTATTAATTACTAATTGATTATTTATAACAAGTTCCTTATAATTATTATTAATATAAACTGGAATAGGTATCACTAAATATCCTATGCGAGATTTTTCATGTAAGGGTAATTTTACAATAACATGAAATGTTTCATCTCCATATGAACCATAGATTTTTGTATTGTCCCAAAGTATCGTATTGTCTTTTGATATAAGCGTCACGTTATTTGGAATATTTTTTATAATATCGTGTAATAGTTTAGAGTGACTTAATCCTAATTTGCTAAATCCCATTGTTTGTATTAAGTCTGATATTTTATATTGAATGTGTGTATAAAATGAGGAAGCTTTTTCTTCGATATTTAAATTTGCTAATCCAATTTGAGTTTCCTTAAAGTTATTATTTATTTTGTTCATATCTTCATTAAATATATTTACTAGTTTCTTATTTATGTTAATTATATTCAGTTCGTTGGTGCGTTCTTGTTTATTGGCTAGAGATATTTGTTGTATTACTTCATCGTAATGTTCTTTGTCACTAGCATCCATGTTTCCTGTTAACCAAGAAATTGCTTTGCCTAATCCATTAATTATTCCCCGTTTTTGTCTATGAGCATGAAATTTTAGTAAACTTATTTGATTCTCTAAGTTAGAATCTAATTCTTTTATTACATTGTAAATACTTGATTTACTGTATTTATTAATTACTTTATTTAAGTTACGTATTTCGTATGCTAAGTTATTGGTATTATAAAAATGGTAAATTTCATAAGACTTATCTAAAATTCTTATGCTATTTACAGTATAGTGTTGGACTGTGTTAGATCTTGAACTTTAAGAGTTGTTACTACAGTGAGGAGTGGGAGAATAATGATTATCGGTATTATCTTCCGAAACAAAATAAGATTTCTTTTTCTTATTTGGTCTTTTAACATTGTTTATTAGGGTTGATCCAACTTTTACTTTGTTATATTGAGGATTCTTTTTTGGTTTAATACGAGGTGTCTTTAAAAATAACTCTTTATCAGATTCCAAGTCTGGTGGATCTTCACGATTCTGGTTCAATTTATTTGTTCTACTTTCTTTAATGTATTCTATTTTCTTTTTTACTATTTGTTGTGATTCATTTAAATGTTGAAAGCAATTATTGACATGTATATCATTAATATCATAATTGTCTTTATATTTTCCGAACGTTATTTCGTTAGGAGTTAATTTCATGTTTTGATTCAAGGTTTTATTATAAGCAATGATACTTGTGTTTAATATTCTTTCAAATTTGAGTGTTTTGTTTTTACTAATGTTAATTCTCATGATTTCATTCAATGTTGCATGACATTTATTTAACACTCCCAATGAGTTAGAGTGATTTTTACTTGTATAGTGAATTTGTGCATTAATTGCTTTGCAGAATTGTTTCACTAATAAACTATTAAATTCTTTACCGCGGTCGGCAATTATTCTTTTAGGTGTTGATGTATTGCTCTAATGCTTGGCAAACAGCTGTCGCGTTTTTATTATGTAGCACTTGTGCATTCAAATGTTTTTAAAATGTGTCAATACACGTGAATATAATTTTTTTGTCGTAAAATAATAAGTCTATCATTAATTCTTGAAAAGGTCTTTCTGGCGTTGGTGTTATTAGATATTTACTTTGGATAGGACGTCTGTCGTATTTATTTATTTTGCATAAGTCACATTTTTTTTTGGTCATGGAAAGGCCTTTCAGACCACGCGAATATCATTACTTTCGGTTCTTTTCTTGTTTTTGTTTTTCCTTTCCTTCCATTTACGTCACATTTGTTAATTATTTTTGTAATTTTATCTTTCATATTTGGAAAATGGATTTTTCATTTTAATCGATCATAGGTTTCTAGAATACCTCTATGACACGTTTTTCCATTGTGGTAGTCTAATATAGCTTGTTGTTGATCTTCTAAGTTTTCTATGTCTTCACATAATAAGAAATATTGTTTTAATTTTACTATTTTAAAGTCCTGTTCAATTATTTTTTGCATTTGATTAAAATATTCGTTATAAATTTCATTAAGTTGTTTAAAATCATTTTGGCAATAAATTCCATAGACTTTTGTTGGGTCTAAAAATTCTAATAATAAGTTTTGTATTATTTCTTGATCATTAATAAATACATTATATCTATGTTTTTCAAATTTTTTTTTCATGTTCCACTCTGTTAGAGCCTCTTTTTATTATAATTTGTCTTTTTTCGATATTTAAACATTTATGTTTTTCACATAGTCATATTTGCTCATTATTACTAGCTTGTGAGTGTTGTGTAATTAGACTGTCTAGATCTCCAAGGTCTTCCATTTCCGGAATTTCTAATTTTTCTTGAGTTTCTTGATGTATTTCTTCTAAGTCTAGAAAATGGTCAATGAATGTTTCGTACTCTGGTGAGTCCTCGTCTGGTATATGTATTTCTACTAGTTCTTCTTCAATGTCATGACACTCTTTCTTCTTGATAGTGCGTCAGCTACATAGTTTGTTTTTCCGTTAATGTGTCTTATTTCAAATTCGAATTCCTGTAATTTCCATATCCATTTCATGATTCTACTATTTTCATTTTTCATTGAAAAGACCCATGCTAGTGGTTTATGATCCGTTAATAATAAGATTTTTGTTCCGTAAAGGTAAGGCTTAAAGTGTTGTGTAAAGTAAACAATTGATAATAATTCTTTCTCGATGGTACTATAATTTTCTTCAGTTTTAGATAATACCCTTGATGCAAATGCGATAGGATGTTCTACATTATTTATTGTCTGACTCAGAATTGCTCCTATAGCTTGATTACTAGTATCTGTTGTTAATATAAATTACTTATTCCAATCGGGGTAAACTAAAATTGGTGTATTAGTCATTTGTTTAATTAGTTGTTGGAAACTCTCTTCAAATTCTTTTGAGTTATAGTTTTTTTAATTAATTGCAGCGTTAAGTTGTCTTTATATCTTAGCATAGTTTTGTATAAATTTTCTATAGTAACCTGTCATTCCTAGAAACCTTCTTAGTGATTTTTCATCTATTGGTATTTCGAAGTTAATTATATTTTCAATTTTCTTAGGATCAGTTTTTAATCCATTTTGAGTTACTATGTATCCTAGAAATTTTAATTCGTTCTTGAAGAATTCCGTTTTGTTCAATTGAATGCTTAAGTTATTTTTCCTTAATATTTGTAGAGCCCTCTCAATATCTTCCTAGTGTTCTTTTTTATCTTTTGAATAAACAATGATGTCGTCCATATAAGCCATAGTTCTTGGGACGTTTTCTATAGCCATGTTAATCATTCTCTGGAATGTTGGTGTTGCGTTACATAGTCCAAATGGCATTCTTAAAAATTAGAATGACCTGTTTCTGTGCTGAAGGCTGTTTTAGCAATTGAATCTTCATCCATTAATATTTGATGAAATCCCGAAGTTACTACGGGAAGTGGTACAGCCAGCAACTGCACCACGAGGTGGTACCAGGATCCTCCTTCAGAGGTTGCCTGGAGTTGACGTAGTGGTCTTAAGGTTACGGCGTTTGTTGTGGACCGTAGTCAGGTTCTCTGACTAGGGAAACTACAAGCGACGAGCTATGGTAGTAGGTTGTCCCAGTCCTCGCAATTTTTAACGTTGTTTGGCGTACGCAGTCAAGGCTCACGCTAGGCATGTGTAAAACAAACACACGTTCTCTATTGTCACCGACACAAACACTAGGAACAAAACAAAACAAACTAAATCTCTACCTAGAACCTAGGACTAGAGTGTTCCAGCCGCGACAGCGTCCTGCCATCGATGGGGGAACGGAGCGGGGGTTATAGTGTTAAACACCAAGTTTGTTAGATATTGTAATGAGTCAAAAAATTTGATATGTCTACGCTGGATGAATTCATCCACCGTAGGCAGCTCAAATATCTCATGCAGCTCACTGTTTCTTTGCTGCTCGAATAAAGTACCTCTGACCAGATTCATCAGTATACCGTTTTGGAATTGTTGGAGTTTCTTAGCTGTCGTATAAGTCAGATAACGAAATAGCGGTGCACCATACAGCAGAGTAGGCCTGAGTATGCTCTTGTAAATCAGTAGCTTGAGACGCAGTTTAGTTGCCTGTTGCTCAGCAGTTAGAACATTGTTGCCTTCGTGAAGACGGACAGTGGATGTCTTGCCTTTTGTAGTCTTCAACAACTTCCAAAACTTTCTGTGATCTCTGTGAGTGCTACGAAGTTTCTCATGCCACAGCGCTGTTTTCCAGAGTTTCATCAAGCCCCGGATTTGCGTTGTGAGAGAATTCACAATCTGATCTCTCGTCCTGTACCATCTATTCTTCCAAGTATGGCGCAAGGCAATAATTTTAAGAATTTGGTCTGGAGGTGGTCGCAGAGACCGTACGCGTCTCTGCAGCAGTACTCAGCCTTTCTACACGCATGTGCACAGAGATCTAACCACTGGGTGGTGGGATGGGAGTGTACTTCGGGATCGCAGTGTTTGCTGCGTCTATGATCACATCAGTTATGAAAGCTAGTTGAAGATCTACTTCCTCGTTCGTGCGGAGAACTGGCACCGTATGCAGGTTATGGTAAATTTGCGACCGGTACAGATCCCAGTCGGCACGACGGTTGTCGTATCTCGTGGGGCGAGGGGTCGCCACTTTACCATCCACCACATACAGTACTGGCCTGTGGTCAGAGGTAATGAAGTCAAGGGCGGTGCAACTAGTGATATGGTGGGGTTGTTTTGTCAGTAGTAAGTCAATCGTCGAGGTAGCCTGTGGGTTACCTCTATGTTGAAAAGTAAAAGTCTGGGGGTGAACGACCGTAAACGGCGTTCTCAACAGGAGTCTCCCAGCCTTGTTTGTTACGGTGTTATACCACATGCTATGTTTTGCGTTGAGATCTCCCACCACCCAGTGGTTAGATCTCTGCGCACATGCGTGTAGCAAGGCTGAGTACTGCTGCAGAGACGCGTACGGTCTTCTGTATAGGGCGGTAAGGTAAGTGGGTCTCCCCAAATTTACCTTAACTGTCAAGTGGTGAAGCTTGGGATCAGTTGTAGTCAGTGGTGAAGCCAATTTCTTCCAATTGATACCAAGGCGTATAGCAATTAAAACGCCTCCGTTACTGTTATGCTGTTGAGTTTCATCAAGCCCCGGATTTGCGTTGTGAGAGAATTCACAACGACCTTGGCTTGCTGATCTCTCGTCCTGTACCATCTATTCTTCCAAGTATGGCGCAAGGCAATAATTTTAAGAATGTGGTCTGGAGGTGGTCGCAGAGACGGTGGCATGGGAGTGTACTTCGGGATCGCTGTGTTTGCTACGTCTATGATCACATCAGTTATGAAAGTTAGTTGAAGATCTACTTCCTGTTTCGTGCGGAGAACTGGCACCGTATGCAGGTTATGGTAAATTTGCGACCGGTACAGATCCTAGTTGGCACGACGGTAGTCGTATCTCGTAGGGCGAGGGGTCGCCACTTTACCATCCACTACATACAGTACTGGCCTGTGGTAAGAGGAATAGATACACAATAACCCCCGCTCCGTTCCCCCATCGATGGTATGACCCTGTGTTAAACACAGAGTTTGTCATGTATTGTATTATGTCGGAAAATTTGATATGCTGGATGGATTCATCCACCGTAGGCAGCTCAAAGATATTGTGAAGCTCACTGTTGTTCCGCAGCTCAAACAAAGTACCTCTGACCACTAAATTTCAAATTTATATTGTAAAGTGGATAACATTTATAAAGATGTTAACAACGCGAAAATTATCATGCGAGCCACACAAAAACTAGAAGATGATGCAGAAACGGCAACCTTTGACAAACACTTTAGATCGGTAGAAGAATTGTTTAATTTTCTAAAACGCAAATATCAAGATTATCGATCGAGAGAACAATTGATATCAGAAATACTTTCTACAACTAAACCTTTCCATAATAAAAAGCCGTTAATATATATCTCAAGATTAACTGAGAAGAGGTGCGATCTCATCGCTCGAACCTATGGTGATGCAAGTGTTCTAAGTAAGGACGATGAAATGACATTCTATGACAGACAAAGTAGTTACCATGCAGTACAACATCTACATCCTGTGCTTACTGACTTTATTCATTATTGTTGTGGCCACCCCTTGATTATAAATAATTATAAGTTACTCTCTTCTCGATCAGATCATATCATATCTATCATTTTTTCCATATGTTTAATAAATGAAACTTACGACGCCAGTCGGAGAGTGGGGGAAGAAGTTGGAGGGGACAACAGCCGTGGGTGGGGGTGACCCCCCACCACGACTAGCCGGCTATATAAACCGCGTATTCTCAGTCAGACGTCAGCTGTGCCCCTGAATTGTGGAGTACCCCAAGGAGCCATCTTATCCCCTGTTCAACTGCCATTGAAAGGGTTAACGGTTACGGAGACTTTTTAATTGCTATGCGCCTTGGTATCAATTGGAAGAAAGAGGCTTCACCACTGACTACAACTGATCCCAAGCTTCACCAATTCAAGACGACATCTTCACGTTATTGTATTTTAACCACAACCTGTATTGTTGAGTAACCCTAACTCCTTCAAATGCATCTGCGCATAGCAGAATGAGAAGAAATTTTCAAATTATCTTATTAAATTTTTTTTTTCATTGTATAAATTCAAGGGGTTTAGAAAAAAAAACAATATAAATTATGTAAAAACTGTACACCTGATATGTACTTATTATGTTTCTTAGGATTTCCATCATATTGTGGAATTAATTTAAATTCATTAGAGTTAATTTCTATATTGGCATTCATTGTAATTAAGTTATTTAAATCTTCTTCGTTAAAATTGTCTAATGTTATTAAGTCTGTCTTGTAAGTTGCTCATACATCAATAAATTAAATAATAAAATGTTAAACAAAGATTACTACCTCGTTATTCTTCTTCGCCTAAGAGGTTGCTTCCTAAGTCTTATTCTTTGTAGGTAGATTATAGTTTTGTGTTGACTTGAGTGTTGACCCTTAAAAGCGTCAGCTAATATCCTTTCTGAAATGTGTATGATGAACATGATCCCCAGTGACTACGCTTCTATAGAAAGGTAGAATCGAAGTTAAACGAGTTGTCAATAACTGGTCGAATACTTCTCTGAGAAATCGTCTAAGTTTAGATTCTTCTATGAATGTTCAATAATTGCGCGAATTTCTGATTCATGATAACCCCTCAAGTCCCTGTTCGGTTGCTATTTAAATAATCTCTACGAATGAATAACTTTTTAAAAAGAACTTTATTGAATAATGAACAACGACTGGTAGAAATCTATGTGATAACCACTAAGTGTTATAGCGTAAGGATTACAATGATCTCTGGTCACACGCCGAGAGAGTATATATAGGAGAGGAATGCTGACATAAGTTAATATTGAGTCAGGATGCTCTGAGGTCCCTTAACTTTATATCTTAGCTACGGTGTCCAATATTTCGGAGTATACCAGTTTTAGAGAGGCAATCAATTATCCTTTCATTTTTTCTTAAGACTGCTGGACGAGGAGATCAAATGTGGAGGCATTTAAGTCCTTTATAGGTTAGATATTTTTTAATAAAAAGCTCGTTAAAAAAATCCCATTACAAGTTTTCGTCATCGCTTCAAATTCTGAATTCTGAATCGTCAAAATCGACTGATTTTAATGCTGGGGGAACTGGCTATTATGACATTCGGAGTTGTAATAACCCATTAAGGTTTTTCGATTTCACTCCACATAAATAAAGTAATGCTTATGATCATGGCCTAGACCCTTTAGGTACTTCATCAAGTATGATGTTAACTTGTGGTATTGTATGATCATGAGCTATTTGACAATGGTTTAGTTTAAGTAAACAATTATTTTTCAAAAATAAATGAAATACTCGTTGTCATTGCTACCGGTATTGAATAAATGCTGTTTTTCGGACAATGATTTGACATTATTCACTCAGGATTGGAAATCAACCAACTGCAGAGTCAGATCTCGATAGGGACAACATTATGGCATTAGCCAAATCCGGAGCAGCAATGAGAGCGTGAAGATTACGCACTAAGACTGGAGCACCAGATTTACGAGGACGCAGTAAGCCGTAGTGCCTTGACCACATATCGATTATTACGCGAACGAGGTAGGAAACAATGGCCGATTGTGATAGATAGCTCTGAAGGAGAGGGGATGTGGTTAGCGCCTGCCGCAATGGCCGTCTCTGTTTTATCAGCTCTGCTCGGATCTGGGCAGCACATCGGGTTTTTAGTTGTTCATATCATTTTAAAGTTCGTATTTTTGCTATAAATTAGAGCTATTTTTGCTTATATCACTCTTACTTCTTCTGAGTACGCTTGTCTGATCGAGTAGACTGCTGCAGCTACACTTACACGTACGAATACAACATATAACAGTGCTGCCGTTTAGTTCTGGAGCTGGCAAGATAAAATAATGGGGGGGGGGGGGTGTAGTGTAAAGGTCAAAGGTGACCAGGCACAGATACTTAGCCTGCCTAAGCCATTGATTTGCCGCACTTTCTCGACCCCCTTCGGCAGCTATCTGGTCCGTGTAATTCACTTGTAGGAGTAAGTCCATCAGCTCCATCCTATCGACAATGGCTCGATTCTAAAATTTTATTAACTTATTAACTGAACTAATAAATAAGCATTAAAATGAAATTATACGACATCCAGCCCAAAAGAATAGGTTTTATTTTCAAAAAGGCACCTGGAATTTGTCCCTTGCTCGTCTTACGATATCGATTGTATAAATAAAACAGACGATCCAAAATTGAGTAGGTACTTTCCAAAGTGGATTACGCCTTGTTAAAATGAATTCTCGGCAAGTATAAAAACAAAAAAAAATTAAACGTGATAAAGTAGCTGTCATTATGGAAGTCGTACTCATGAGTTTCAACTTTTTTATTCTGAGATCATTATGAGGTTCATGTATATGTTTTGATATTAGTATCTGATTATTTTTTGACCATAATTTAAATGTAACAGTACTGCGTGATACATAGTTTCGTAATGTTTAAGCTGGTGATGTTAATGCTACAATGCAACAATTCATAAACATGGCATGAATCACTAGTGGAAATAATCTATAAAATAAAACAACTTGATCGAAGATTCTTTACAACTCTTTTGTCGGTTCGTGTTTTTGTCCCATCCATTATATTATAACTGTAGATTTCATCGGAAATAATGTCATAAATGTCATAAATATAATATAGCTATCTATAAAAAACATCATCAATCAAAAATCATAAATAATCAATTACAAATAATAAATATATTCTGATTTTTAGTGAGCTAACTAATAAATAGAGTTTGTAAGTAATAACATAGATAAGTAATGTTTACAATTCAGCAACTTGATAAAGTGTGTAATTTCCTACAGTGGTTGCCCTATAATAATTTTCGTCGTGTTAATCTGATTTCTATCCTATCGACAAGCGTGGTCTAACGTAAAGAATCTAATAGTCAAACGTAAAGAAATCTTAATGGCAATCTGTAACAGGTGACCGTAAATTTTCTCAGCAAAGGTGAGATTACCCCGAGGATATTCATAATTTGAACTTTTGTAGGAAGACATTAAATTGCAGTGGTGTAATCGGATAACTGAAGCGGCAAACTTCGTCAAAGAGGGCGATCAAAGGCATTTCTCTCCGCCCCTGAATCTGCAAAAAGGTATATCCTTCCCCTCCCCCCTGCCCTATTTTATTACCCCCTTAAAAAAAGTTAATTCCTTTAATATTAACCAATTTCCAGTCCTTCTTCGATAATATAACTAAACTTAGACACTTGAACGAAACAAGATGCTTCCCTTTTATTTTTATGACCAATAATACATAATTTGTTAATTACTTTTTTTTTAATAAAGTTATGTTAACTTATTTATGTTTTTATTTCCTTAGCTCTTAACTAAAAAATAGGATGTAGGAATTGGAAGACGGCAATGTGGCTTCTGAAGTTTTAGAAACTCCTTAGGACCACTACCAAGAAGGACTCAGGGCGCGTCTTCATGACGGAGGCACCCTCTACACATCGGAAGAACAGGTGAAAATACTGGCCGACTACTATACCGCAGACAACGCCGCTAGGACAGGTAACTACCATGATCCTCAGCAGCTGAGGACAGGCCAGAACTATATATTTGTCTCCCCGAAGCAGCTCAAGGCGATTCTTCGCTGGTGTCAGGGAAACCGAGCACCAGGGGGTGACGGGATACAAACAGTATTACTGCCGAGGAGAAGGATTGCCCAACTCGTTAACCTGTACAATTCATGTATCAGGTTGCAATACTTCCCGACAGCGTGGAAACAAGCTATCTTGTTCCCGCTGCGCAAGCCCACAAAGAGAGGCGACCACCCAGCCCACTTTCTCCTGATCAGTCTCCTCCCTCACATGGGGAAGACTCTCGAAAAGATAATACTAAACTACCTCAAGGAGTTCTGTTCGAAAAATGCTATCATTCCATACAAGTAGACAGGTTATCAGGCTCATCTGAGTACAGAACATCCGCTTGTGAAGGTACAGACGGAAGCCACCCTCGGTATCAAGAAGAATACAGCAACTGCTATGATCTCGTTGGACTGCACCCAGGCTTTCGACTCAGTGTCCCACGGGATGCTTTGCCGACAGCTTTGCGACTGGGAATGCCCAGAGCAGCTATATACTATGTTGGTTTCCTTCTTGAAGAACAGATCGGTGAGGGTACAGGTGGGTGATTGGCTCTCTAGCCCATTCCCTCTGACTTGTGGAGTTCCTCAAGGTGCGGTTCTGTCTCCGGGTATTTTCAGTATGTATACATCTGAAATTGTTGGGACAAACTATCAGACAGCTACTGTAATCGCTTTCGCCGATAAACAGGCCGAGTCTGTTAGTAACGTTATCAGTGACATACTTGGCATTTTAAACATCAGCATAAACGCCGGAAAGACCGACTGCGTAATTTTCTCCCTCCAAAAGGGAAAAAATCCTTGCCAAAATCATGTAGTATAGGGGGGCAAGAGAACTCACCAGCTTTCTCAATGCAACACTATCTGGGTATAATAATGGATAGGCATCTCCACTTCTCTACTCATTTTAGTAACAAAATATAAAAAGTACAACACAGGTCTTACCGGCTATCGCACTTGCTAACTTTACCCAACCTGTCCCTTCGTCTCAAACTGATGATATAGAAATGTGTGCCCCGCTATTTACCCACTTGACTGACAATACAGCTAAATGTCTCCAACATTTCCAGAATGGAATCATGCGAAAAGTGGTCCGACATATCTCTCGAGAGAGGTTGAAGAACGCTGACCTGCACCCGTTCATTGGTGTGACGTCGGTGGGTGAGTTTATCCACCTGAGACATATCAAGTTTTTTGACTCGTTCAGCATCTAACCAACCCAGTGTTTAACACTATGGCCCCACCATCCCTCCCGCATCGATCGCAACAGACTGTCGGGGAAAAATTAGGATAAGAATTAGTATGTAAGTTTGATACGTTTGATCAAAAAGGTGAGCCCCATCACCTTTATTAGAGTCAGTTCAGTCCAGTCACGTATAATTTGTATCATTATACTTGTTCATTCCACTATATAATTTTTATAAAATAACAAAACCTGTATATAATGTAACGATGCTACAGGAAATACAAAAATAATTTGTAAATATATTCCCCTGAGGATCTATAATTATATATAATTATCTGTAAATTTAAAGGGCCTACGAAAAAAAAAAAAAGGCTTATCATTAACCACAAGGAACGACTAGCTGACAACAAAAAATTACATAACCTTGAACAAATTTCATAACCTTACGAATAAGGCGATGTGCTACGGTTATGTACATATGAGATTACTACAAAAACACAACAGCAAAAAATTAGAGCAGAAAACAATAATAAATAGAGATTAAAACAAATAAATAAATAAACATTGAAATTATCACAGGAAAGATTACATGCAATGAACAGTAAATACTATGAATAAAAACGATGAACTATGAATCGGTAGGTCTGAGGAAGATGAGGTACTGATGGGGAAGGGTAAAGTTATCTCAACTCACAAAATATAAGTTCGTCAGGAGCTTTTTACTGAGCCTCGAGATCACCATAGATACCACCATATACCACACAACCATAGTCAATATGGGGGAGGTACAAGAGAGAAAACTAGAAGTTGGCGCTTATGTGATGGGAGATCGATTGAACAGTTTAAGGTTGGAAATGCATCGGCGGATGATTTAGGAAATGTGATATTTCTAAGATAGAGTTTGGTCAAAGAGCAAACCATTATTTTTGACTGAATTAGAGAATCATAAAAGTCAACCATCAATGGGAATATCGTTTAGGGTTTTGAGAAGGGGATGTGAACCAATGAATGCCTTGGCATTTTTCTACATTCAATCGAAGAGGTTGGAGAGAGGCGTAGGCTTCAGTAGGGTTCAGATCTTCCTGAATAAATAGAATGTAGAGGTGTGAAGCTGACTAGGAGGTAAGGTAAATGTGAGTGTCGTCGGCATATGAGTATAGGTGACAGGTATTTATTCTATGTCAAAGGTACCTGCTTTCATTAATTTATTTTATCGTTATTATTCAAAATTAAAACTAAATATATCAAAGTTCTGAATAATTAGACTATTTTGAAGAAGTAAGCTTATTAGCTGCCCTTACTATATGTTACACAGTTCTAGTTAAATATTTATCCGTATTATTGAATATCCCTTATGAAACGATATGGCGGAATACGGAATTGTTCATGTGTCATGTTTTGAAATTTTCAAACCTTTTATTGATGTTTATTTTTATATTGTATTGTATAAGCTAGATAATGTTCCGTTATAAAAAAAACAACAACATTTCTATTTAGCAACTGTACAGAATAAAAGAAAAAAAAACGTAAATAGTCTAACATACATAATACAATATCATAAACATGTAAAATATCATTTTAACAATATGTAAATTAAACAGAGCAAACTTTTTCTTTTTCCTTTCCATTTTAAGTCTAAAATATACTTTGAACAGAATTAATAGAAACAGTTACTTTTTCCCTGTAAGCCTTCTTACTTCTTCGTATATTAGGCAACTCTACAGGCAGTCAATTCCAAGTCCTTTTCTTCACCAGTATATGATTTGGGAGGTTATAGAGTAATCACCGAATTTCACATTTTGAGACAGAGGGCACAGCCAGGGATGATGTAGCTTTTTTTTTTTTTTTTTTTTTGATGTAGCTAGTGAAGTAACAGCTTTTATTAAGTTTCAAAGCAGTATCTGGGCAACAATGATAATATAAATAGATAAACATTTAGACAATAGATAATATCTCGTTAAAATACATAATGCTATCATAATGCTTTTATAAGCTTTACACTATATGATTAGTGCGTGACAGCTGAAGCTGAGTTGTCTCCGTTCGTAATTTTTACCTGACAGTCTGGTGAGTGATTGCGACTATATGGTAAAGTATGAGCATGTATGGTTTTCGGTTAGTTTATATTGCAACTTTTTCAAAAAAACACTTGTGTCAATTGATTATACCCGAAGGAAATTTTGGAGAATTCTCCACAGTTTCACCTTAAGAAATGCCCTCATTACGATAGAGTAAATAACAGTAATCAGTGGAAACATTTTTTCTTTTTAATAAATATTTCACTACAATGGCTGATAAGCGATTTTGAGCTGGGGAAAGCTGCTTATAAGCAAAAAGCCTCGAGTAGAACATCCCAGACAAGATAAGCGATGCCAGGCTAAGGGTGTCTCGGAGAAGAACTGGGAAGAGAGAATCTCAGAGCCAGGAGAGGATTAAGATTACAGGGGAGGTTAAGAGGCTAATTGAAGAGTATTTTACATATTTCTACATAAATTAAAATTAAAATTAAATAACTACAATGTTCAAAAAACATCACAAAAAATGTAAAGTTACAGTTTCCGAGAACTAGTAATTTGTTTTCTCATTTACTGCCATTTGGAGCAGTTATGAAACTTTGTCCTAGGCCCTTGTAGGAAGGGGTGTTATGGAGCGTCACAAAAGAAAGCAGACAATATTAGCATGATGTAGATGGGCTCCGTTGTGGCCGAGAACAAGGAAACTGCTCCAGAAATGGCCCTCGGTTCCCTCGAGAGAGCTGGCAGGAACTATTCCAAAGATTAATTGAGAAATGCAGTTATGAAGTTTGCTCTGAGTCGTGAAGAAAGTTGCCCAGCGCTGAAAGCCCGGCCCACGGCCCACTTGTCTGTCTTGTCTGTAAGGTGGTATGAATATCACACTGATAAGTATAATATGATACACAGTTGTATCACACTAAAATATAACCCTATAAAAATTATAATAGGAAGTATTAGTATATAAGTGGGCTAAATACTTAAAAGCAATAAGTTTAACCTTGATGAATCTAGCAAAGAAGACGGCTGAAATGCTGCTTTTAGGAAGAAATGAGTAATAGGGAAGAAAAGAAATCGAAAAGGATAGAAATAACGAAAGGTACCGAAGGTTGGCATAACTTAAAGATATATTTCTTTCTACCCAAAATAATTGAATGAAGAAATGACTTTGAAATGAAACTTGAGAAAAGGTAGAGAAAGCAGGCAGCTAATCATAAATCAGTAGATTGAATTCTTTACAATTATACACTATAGCGTGCGAGAAACATATAAAACATATATATAATTAAAGCAAGTCAGAAGCAGTAGAACTTTTTAAAAAGAACTTTATTGAATTACAATACACTAGGCTGAAAATAAATTATAAATGACTAATCTACTATGTACTGAATGGAATTACTGAATGGGAATACGAATTGGAATATCTTATCTCTAAGCGAGGAGCTCATATATAGGATAGGAAAAATACGGTGGTCAGCATTGTGATAGTGAGCTGATAGCGAGCTGAGTCAGCCCTTAACTATATATATATATGTAATGAAAGTGATCTCTCTTTCATTTGAATTTGCCGTGCTGCTTCCACTGGCCCCCACCAGATGGAGCAGCAGTTATCAGATAGAGAAGGTTATGTGAGATAACAGAACATGTAAATAGTGTGTAAAATAAAATAGTGTAAATAGAGAATTGATGGTTAGAAACTGTAATTGTCGTTTCTTTGTATACAGGTAAGATTGTGTAAATCAATATTAATAATTGTTATAATATAATATATAGTGAATAAAATTGCTAACTTTGTTTACAGAGAAACTGATTTCAGTTTATTCACCCCACCTTCAATAATTGTCTTAATAGGAATTAAAAAAATGATGAATAGGGTATGCCCTTATTATACAGCAAAAAATATAACTGCAAATATAAAAAAAGTATGTAAAACCTGTGAAATATGTATTAAAAACAAATCTAGAGGGCAAAAAAAATATGGACTAATGTCACAACTAGGACCAGCAACAAACCCATTCGAAATAATGTCAATCGACACTATTGGAGGTTTTGGAGGACAACGATCAACAAAAAGATACCTCCACCTGCTTATTGACCACTTCACAAGATATGCATTCATTTCAACATCAAAAACTCAGAGTGCCACTGACTTCATCAAGTTAGTAAATAATTTTCTGGAAACAGAGAAAATAGGTATAATACTTACAGATCAATACCCAGGAATCAACTCAAGAGAATTCAAAGATTTCCTAAGGGAAAAGGAGGTTCCATTGATATTTACAGCAGTTAATGCACCCTTTTCCAATGGTTTAAATGAGAGACTAAATCAAACTCTAGTCAATAAAATCAGATGTAAAATTAACGAAAAAGGGAAGAAAAGAGCCTGGACAACAGTCGCTAAAGAATGTGTGGATAAATATAATGAAACAGAACATACAGTAACTGGTTTTCCACCCAAGTATTTATTGGATGGCACAGATACTAGCATTTTACCTGAAGAATTAAAAAAAAGAAACAATAAAGAAAACTGGATGAATGACAGTAAATTAGCCTTAGAAAGAACAAAAAAGTCTCATGAATATAACAAGAAAATATTTGATAAATCAAGAAAACATTGGGAATTTAACACAGGAGATACAGTATATATAGAAAATGGCAACAAATTAAACAGGAATAAACTAGATGAATTAAAAATTGGCCCCTTTGAAATAACAGAAAAGATATCAAATTCAATATATAAAATAAATACCGGAAGAGGAAAGCAAGAAACTGGATTCTTTCACATAACAAAATTACTTCCGATATTACCAGACTGAAAATTTTCAAAGAATTTTCACCTCAGAGAGGGGAGATGTAATGCAAGTGATCTCTCTTTCATTTGAATTTGCCGTGCTGCTTCCACTGGCCCCCACCAGATGGAGCAGCAGTTGTCAGATAGAGAAGGTTATGTGAGATAACAGAACATGTAAATAGTGTGTAAAATAAAATAGTGTAAATAGAGAATTGATGGTTAGAAACTGTAATTGTCGTTTCTTTGTTTACAGGTAAGATTGTGTAAATCAATATTAATAATTGTTATAATATAATATATAGTGAATAAAATTGCTAACTTTGTTTACAGAGAAACTGATTTCAGTTTATTCACCCCACCTTCAATAATTGTCTTACACATATATATATATATAAGTAATCGTCTGCCAGCTTTAGGTGATCGAGAAAAAAAGGAATGAATAAGGAGGTAGATGATGTAATCTAATGGTTTGCTTTATAATTGGCTTGTACTGCCCTCCCAATAAATCCATTCCCGATTCCCAATTCATCTCCTTTCTAGACTCCATCGGGCATCGTTTCCTTGTGGGTGGGGACTTTAACGCAAAGCACCAACACTGGGGCTCAAGATCCACAAATACACGAGGACGTGCTTTGCTGTCTGCACTCACACGGAGACATTGCTCCACTATCTATCCTGACACAGCCACCTATTGGCCATCAGATCCCAACCGAAATCCAGATCTCCTTGACTTTTTCTTTTACAATAGTTTAGGAACACTAAACTATTCACTCAAGCGCTTCGATGACCTCTCCTCTGATCATAGTCCTTTATTATTAACCATTTCCCTAAGACCAATTCACAAACTGCCTCCTCCTTCATTTATTAGGGGCCCAGTTGACTAGGACCACTTTCGTCAGCTTCTTACAGAGTCCGTAAACCTCAACTTATCTCTGAAAACATCCCAAGACCTAGACGATGCAGTGCATTCTTTCACTACTCTGGTCCAGAGGTCGGCTTGGGAGGCATCGTCACCCAAGAATCCACAATCATAATCGTATCTGCGTATCGTATAATCGTAATGCGGACGGGGTATGCCATGGCCACCTGACTGAATAGATCAACGACAGTTACCCACTTGTGGCCCTTCTAAGTAAAAGTGTCCATTTGCAGGTCGGCCAGGGGTGTCTGTGCCGTGGGGGTCTCTTCTTGCGGTCCTATCGGTGGATGTCAATCGTACTTCGTGCGATGACAGATCTCGCACGCTACTATCGTCTCCTGGATAGTTTTGTACATTCCCCACCAGAAATACTTGCGCTTCAATGCCTGCGCTGTTTCTTGTTCCCCCCGATGATTCGTTTTTTCTTGGTGGTATGCAAGCGTAATTTCATTTTTCAGGGCATCATCGGGGGACAGTTTCCACCATCAGTGTGCATCGCACGAACGTCCGGTCAATCCCAATCCGCTCCGCTCGCCATAACCTCTTAATTTTCTTCCAAATGGTTCCGTTCCCTACACAGATATAGTGCGTTTTCCCCGGCTGGGAAGCTTCGTTGAGTAGGCGGCAGATTTGGTCCAGTTTTACTCCCGGCTCCGACCAGATGGTCGTTGTTGTGGATCTGTTGTAATCGCTGCAAGCAATCTTCGTCAGTCCCGTTGTTTGCGTCTTCCAGATTATCTGACGACGTTTATCGTTGACTCTGACTGAGATTTACTGACTGTAATTTACTGACTCTTCCATATCCGCGTATCTGTCACCTCCCGAGCTCCCTTCTCCTATCGACTGCCCATCCTCCGCGGAACCAGACTCTCTTTGGTCACCCTACTCCTCTCGCGTCCATTCCCGAAGGAACTGCCGGTCATCTCTGGATGATTCCCCTGGTTCTGGTTCTATGGCGTTGACAGTTATCGCCCTTGACAGCCAGTCCGCAACGACGTTGTCCTTGCCGGGCTTATATACAATCTCCGTGTTGTACTGGCTAAGGAATTCCTTCCACCTCGTGACCCTTGCCGATGACTCCTTAAGTTTTCCTACCCATTGTAACGGACGGTGATCCGTGTGGACTCGGAATCTTCTTCCGAATACATAGGGCCGAAAATGGTCAATTTCCCAGACGATCCCTAGCAACTTCCGTTCTAGTGCGCTGTATCGGCATTCTGCCTCCGTTAGGCGTCTACTGGCATACGCTACTGGTTGCTCTCTTTTGTCTCTCACCTGTGATAGACCGCTCCCAACGCGTATTCGCTATCATCCGTCGTAATTGCGAACTTTTTATTAAAATCGGGAAATGCCAACACCGGGTGTTCCTGCAAACGGCTCATGCACTTTCGGATGTTCGCCTCTATATCAGGAGTGATGATCACCTTCCGTCTCTTTTTCAGGAGGTCATTGAGAGGGACTAGATACGCCGCCATTTCGGGGACAAATCTTCTATAGAAATTTAGCGTTCCTAGAAGGCGTCGGATTCCATTGACATCGGACGGGACTGCCATCTTTTGGATGGCTGCTATCTTCTTAGCATCTGGTCGCACTCCCTTCTTGGAGATTGTGTGTCCCAAGAAGGTAATAACTTCCTGGCCTAACCGGGACTTTTCGTCTGATAATTTCAATCCGAATTGCCTCACTCGGTCGAACACAGTTTTCATGTGCTCTTCGTGTTGGGCCTCATCCGCGCTGAATACTAGGAGGTCGTCCATATAAATTTGGCACATGGACTTATCGATACCTCTGAGTAACTCATCCATAAGTCTCTGGAACGTGATAGGTGCGTTTTTGAGACCGAATGGCATCCGTTCGAAGGTGAAGGCTGTTTTGTGGCGATCCTTTGGGTCCATCTGTATTTAGTGGTACCCCGCTTTGAGGTCTAACGTGCTAAAGATCCACGCCCCACTCAGTCGGTCTAAGATGTCATCGAATCAGGGGATCGAGTATTTGTCGTCCACTCTGTTGTCGTTGAGTCACCTATAGTCTACGACAACTCTATATTTTTCAGGCCCCTTGTCTTCAGTACTCTTCTTCTTGACTGCCCACAAAGTTCTATTGTACGGTGACGTGCTGTCCTCAGTGATCCCCTGCCTTCTTAAGTCATACAACTCTACTTTGATATGGTGCCTCAAAGCTTGCGGGTATCGGTGCTCCTTCACGTAACTTACTACCTCTCGTTTGAACGGGATTTCATGCACTGTTCTACCCATGACCCCCAATCTCTCGATTTCTGTAAAGAATATAACCGCATATTCCCTTCGGAGCTCATCTCTCCAGTCCTGCGCTCGCCTAATTGCTCCTATCCACGCTCTGCCGTCGTTCCCGACGTCACTCCCTCGTTTCGAGCACCTATATCTCTTCCCTCCTATACGAATGTCCCATCTGCCCTTTTCGTTCCTCACCCTTGCTCCTACCTTCGCTAGCAGGTCACATCCGATAATCCCCCGTATTCCTTGGGCATTTTTCCCACTATATGAACTCTGAGTTCCTCCCCACCTCGACCTCATCTTTCTAGACCTATTACCGTATCCCCTTCTACTTTACAGCCCCCCCCCAGGGGGCATAAAAGAACATACCTGTATTTGGGGTATCCTCACTCCCACACACATCCTCTCCAGGGTCTCCCGACCCATTATCGTGCTGGTACTCCCAGTATCCACCAGGCACTGCACTCCGCACGCTACTCGAATAATTGGCAGACAGCTGTATGTACCGCTCACGCTATTACTTATTAATGCGCGGTCGCTTCGCCTCTGCCACTCTTCTCAGATCTCTCGTTCGTTCCTCTCTTCAGTCGCCTGTCGTCGACCGCTTCTTTTAACACTGCTGCTCCCCCAGCCCGCTCCGCTTCCTGGTTCCTCCCTCTCATTGTCGGTATCGGATATTTCAGAGGTTTCTGACGCCTCTGACTGCGGCCTCTCCCTCCTCCGCACCCTCTGAGCGTTTATCTCCATTGGCTCTGGTCGATTTCCATTTCGTCAATGGCTCATGTACCGGCACTGCTTGGCTACGTGCCCCTCCGTGCCACACTCGAAACACCTGGTGCGTAGGCACTGTGCTGCCAAGTGTCCTATTTTCCCGCACTCGTAGCATTTTCTTTCCTCTCGTCTCCTGGGACGGCCTGCAATTGCTTGGTTCCTCCACCGCCGTTGCCTCTCTTCCGCCGTACACCGTCTCCTTTCTCCTCCAGGCGACCGGTGTGGTTTTGGGCCTTCTATAAGATACCCTCTTCCAGCCCTCTTCTTCATAGCCTGTAACTTCCTCTTTTCTGGCACTAGTGCCCACCATCTGCTGGGCACATTCTAGGAACGTGCGCTCTCTAGGAAGTCCTTCTTTTCTTCCTGTTTCCTTTGCCAACTGCACTTTTAAAATCGTTGACAGGAACGCCATCCTTGCTCCAACCTCGGCCGCGCTCACGGACTCCCTTATCTTCTCGGTGATACTATTGTATCTTGCTAAGAGTGTTCCCGCATACTTACCGTTCGTCTGGTGTGGCTTCTTTATCTCCCGGAACATCTTGAAGATATCCTCTTCGGGTGTCCATCTTCCCCCTCCGAACGCTTTCTTTAACCGTTCTTTTACGGTACTCCATGGGGTCTCTTCGTCCACCTGAATCATATTGAGGATGCTTCGCTTCACCCTACACACGAGCGCTGCTCTCAGCGACTCAGCGTCTCCTTCGGTGATAAGGTCTTCCGCTCGTTTTCGTTCTATTCGCGTCATCAGCCTGTCACCTCCCTTCAGGAAGTGGTTCAGTTCCCCGGTCTCCCCTGCAAATCTCTCCAGATCGGAGATTGATTTTTTCACATCTTGAGCCGTAATTGTCTGAATTTTCATCCAGGCCATAGTATTGGCATGAGCGGCTGCCATAGTTGTTTTGGGGAGCTGTGGTATATCCGCTGCTTCGTTGAGCACCCCTGGTCTAAGCACTCCCTCCGGCATTCCCGTAAAATAAGAGAACAAAAAAAAGGAGAGGAAAAAACGAGATAAAAAAACGAGAGACGAAATAAGAGAGCAAATTAAAAACGATAGCTTCCCGGGTTTCGGTACCAGTTATTCACCACCGGGTAGAATGTGATAAAGAGAAGGAAAACGGGGACGTAAGACTAACTTCAGTTCTCGAAATAGACTGTCTTTATTTCTCTTTGTAATCCGACATATGCGGGATCATGGGATGTTTACGTCCCATGATCGCATTAGTTTACAATACAGAGCTACCTCTGACTTTGACTTGTATATATATATATATATATATATTTATAATATAATATAATATAATATAATATATATATATATATATATGACAAATAAAGCTAAAATAATAGCTAGAATAAAGCTAGTTATGTTACTTGAAGATCACTATACCCTTAAGTCTGCACAGAATAGTCTATAAAACTCTCCGAGTCATTTTCAAAGCGAACACAACTCTTCATAATCAGTTTTCGATTCTCTGCAGTTTTGAAAAACTATTATTTGCGTTTTTTTTGTGTTGTGTATCAATTGTGTGTTTTTGTTTTTTCATAAACAGGAAATCATTGTTTTCACTCTTATATCTGTATGTTTTTTCTTGTTTTTACCAGTCCTTTGTTAATGCCCATTTCTTCATTAAAAATATTGTGTCTGACCCAATAATTATTGAAATTTATCAAAATTTCATCAACATCCTGTTTAACAACTTGAGCTCGTCCATTTTCACAACGCCAGTTATTTAGTAATAATACCTCAGAGATGCTAAACATGAAAAGAGTTTAAAAATCAGTATTTTATTACGTCCTATGATATTCTAATCTTGGCGTTTGAGACAAGACACCGCCCTCAATTAACTGCATCATCACCACTTGAGTATGGCAGCGTGAACGCGTATGTGCGAATGATAAAATACAGATTTCGAGGCAGGCAAGATTATTGGTGAGTATACAAATAATGAAGGGTTGATTAATTAAAAATATCATGAAATTAGAAATTTGATCATATTGATTTAGGAATTACGTTTAACGACCCTAGGCTCTGATAAATAAAATACATAAATGTGTGGTGGCTCAGTGGCATTATTTTGGCAGATCTCGACGAGACAGTAGAATTAAATAGTTACAAAAAATCCTGTTTTGTCTCTATACCGTTCTTTCCGCACGTATACTCTAAGTGTATGTTTTTAATCACAATTTATTCTATAAACCTTGAGGGGAAGGGGAAAATGCTTAACCGAGATAATTCCCTACTACCCAATACCGATAAAAATGGATAAAAGACCCCTCATGTTTGCACAAACATTCCGAAGGGCCTTTCGATAATACTTGTTCCGAATTCGTCCCACATATGGCCTAGGGCCTTGATTGATTGGCGTCACATCTCAGGACTTCTTCTCTCACACAAGCCGACTTGTTCCGGCCCACACGCAGTAGTTTCCAACTTGACCCCGTAGGGAGCTTCTTCATACAGATCCAATTTTACTGCGATGCTTGGTGGGGTCGACAGGAAATTATTGTCGGTTAGAGACGGAGAGAAAAAAAAAGTAGGTCACAATGAATCCATTCATTCGTTTCGTGTAAAAACAAAATTGTCAGTGAAAAGTTGATCCACTGGTCATTGATTTTCATTTGTAGATAAATAATAAACTAAATTTTATTTTAAGCAGGATTTAAAAAGTAAGGGAACACCTAGAGCTAATGGAGCTATGGGTGAGTACTTGGAGTTTCTTAAACAGCTATAATATTTATATTTTGTATAGTAAAAAATTTCTATTTAATGATTTCCTCAACTTTAGTTCAGCATATACATACATTTATTTTTTATTTAATATCATAACCAATAATGATACATTTGTTTATAGGTTTACGCCTAATAATCTACGGTTTTAGTATGATTTATTGCATTATTGTAGGGTATTTTTATTTTAATTTAGTTATGTAGTTTTTATTATATTTGTGACTTTTAGTTGGGATTATGCCTATATGTTTTTTTATTATATTTCATCATTTCAGTTTTCTTAGTAAATGTTAGCTGTTTATTGAGAAAATAATTAATTTATTTAGCAACTTTAAATTTCTTATATATGTCGATATATAATTCCATTAGATAACCTTGTAGTATTTTGTAGCCTGAAGATGGCAACCTAGTTTTCGAAAGCACCTGCTGAATACAAATATTTTGAAGACCATAGGAAAAATAATATTAACCCGTTCCAATCCTTAGCCAGTTACTAAGATCCACTTAAGTCTGCAGGCAAACTTTGAAAACAGGCATGGAAAACATTCAATTTCTCATGTTGGCTCCAAAAACGTTTTCTTATGAGATAAAGTTGAAATTACTTTCGTGTTAATTTTGGTGATCAGTACTTATTAGCCCCCGGTGCAAAATTTTAACTTCTAAACTTATTGCTTCTTAGCTTGTAATTTTTGAAATATGAGTAGTAAGGGAGACGGGTGTGATTCTTGTCTATTTTTCAATTTTGCTTAGTGATCTATTGTTAAACATAATGACAACATCAATCTTACGTCCTGTGTAGTAGAGCACAAACAATGACCAACAGATTCTTTGCACTTGACATAAACATTTTATAGTTTGTACTGTCCTAAGTAGATTTTCTCTCCATTACCATATTATTTATACTTTAACTTAATAATTAGTCTTTATTAATCACTGTCGCAGATAAGTGATGCTATATCACACACGCATGCAGACTGCCACAGATAAGTGAAGCTATATAACACACGAATGCAGACTGTTGCAGATAAGTGAAGCTATATCACACACGCATGCAGACTGTCACAGATAAGTGAAGCTATATCACACACGCATGCAGACTGTCACAGATAAGTGATGCTATATCACACACGAATGCAGACTGTTGCAGATAAGTGAAGCTATATGACACACGCATGCACACTGTCACAGATAAGTGAAGCTATATGACACACGCATGCAGAATGTCGCAGATAAGTGAAGCTATATCACACACGCATGCAGACTGTCGCAGATAAGTGATGCTATATCCTTTCCTGGAAAAATTTGATGAAAATATTATAAATAATCTAAATATATTTTTGTGGAACTGATTAATGAACTATCTTCTCAAACTAAAAAAAAAAATACTTTAATTGAAGTGAGTACATGTATGATATAATTGTAACTATACTATACTAATAAATAAAACTAAAAAAAAGCAACAAAAACCTCCATGAGTTGACTAAAACAAAAATAAATTTGTTTAATTTTACTGCTAATCAATTTGAAAATAAATTTGTAAAGAATAAGGACTTTTGCTGCACAGCACTGAACTGACTTGCTTGCAACGGACATCGGAGAGATATTGTCATACATTAAACGTAGTTTGCCTTTAGGAAAAAACAACAAAAACACCAGTAATTTTACTTCCAACAGATATTTACTAGCGCCACAGGTACTAATCAATTTTATTACCAGGTCCGGGAAGAGAAGCTCTACTTTCATACAAGTACTAGTTCAAATGAATGTGTTGATCTGAAAATTTAACACTACATACAACGATTTGGATTTTTTTCAAATTCAATAAAACATCTAGTGCTCATTAAATATGATCACAAATTGGTGGAAAAAATCGGTTCCGTTTAGCAAAGCTTAAACTATTTGTTGGGTTATAGTTAAGAAGACTTTTGATCAAAGCAAAAAGATTTAAAAAATGTTCGTTATGTTAACCTAATAGTGAAAATATTTCATATGATCTGATCATTTTTTAGGACTAAAGTGACAAACACCCCACAGGATGATAAAAGGTATCTGTTATGAAATAATTAAAATTACAAATTATTATTACAGTGGAAACACTGTTTCTATCACCTTTTCCCCCGATTCAATCATAAATAAAACTGCTCTTAATCTCTTAAACTAAAATTTTCTCGGAAAATTACACTGGCCCCATAAATACACTAAAATAAGAAACAGTAAATTTAGATCCACAATTGTACCAAATATAATTTTCTACAACAGTGCAAGATTTTAAGCTAAAATATCTAAAAACATATTATAATCTTACTATCTTAATATATTATTCATTCTTTTAACATTTTCGTTATAATTAAGTTAATGATTTTTTTGTTATTTCATTGGGTTGTTATTATTAGCTTTTCCCAACATTAAAAGTTTTGTAATTTAACCACTTACTAATCATGTAGTAGTCATTAATCATGTAATAGTGAACTGCCTATTACAAGGTAGACCACCACACCATTGAATGTAAATTAGTATACGTATATATTACGCATGTATTGTTTAAAGAAAACGTAGCATGGCTTGTTATTATCTTATTGCAAAATATTATTACTTGCAGCGTTACAAGAATCTATTTTTTCAATTAAAAGAAGGGGCATTTAAATGATAAATTTTCACAGCTGATCTTAGCCAATACAACAGGAATAAAATATAGTCAATAGTGCCTCGTCGGACTTACGTAAAAGCCCCTGCTCTTTTACTTAATCGTCAGGAAGACGAATATGAAAGCGTACAGGAGAGATCGACAGACAGGAAGTAATGAAGATGACAGGAGCGGAAGTATAGCCGAGGAAGGCCGGAAAAGACCATGGAAGCAGCCGTATTGTGAGTACTCTCTAGTTAACACTCACTGGGCAGGCTCAAATGACTCTCTCTTCCTACCCGGTATGGCTTCTGGAGGCTAACGGATTTTACCTCCAACTTTCCAGCAACCAGAATAGATTAACCCAAACTTTATTCCACTACACTGCTCTTCATGAGCAACAATATGGCACTACCGATATTCTACAATTAAAGGCTAATGAGAGTCAGCACCCACTACTTTTGTATGTTTAAACATGTTTAGACAATCAATGTATAAGTACATTATATTTTTGTAACAATCAAAAAACGTAATGTAAAATTATTGTAAAATCATTTTTATTACAAACTATCGGGTCGTCACTAGGGAGGTGCCTGATCACCCTAGCCCTGGTGACAAGTGCGAATTGTTCGAGTTTATAACCTGGACAATCGTTTTATGACGGCGTTACTATCTGACTCCATTTTTTATAGGTATGTGCCCCAACAATGCACTATGTTCAAGAGAAGAGGTACAGAGGTTTTTCATAAAGAATTAGTCTATTTTTCAGAGTTCAGGCGGAAACTAAGCATCACGGAGTGAAGGTCACGGGAGACTGGTTTACAGGACTAGGAGCCCCCTTTAAGTACCTAACCAGCCTTGTCTACGGAGAGGCTGAAAGGGCTGCTTAGTACCTGCGGTTCCCGCATGTGGTGAGGGGTACCCCGCAGGTCCTAATTACCCAGCCTGCAGGCTGTAAGGGTTGCTTAGGTTTATGACTGTTTATGACTGACAGCAAGAGACCCGCGTCTCAAGTTACTTGGCTTCAGCCTTTTTTATTTCTTAACACATTTACAATGATTTATATTTGTTCATGTTATTTACCTTTGTCTATAATACATTTAGTTAATGTTATTTTACTTTGCTTACAATATATATGCAATAGAGTATAGGGTGATTTATCTTATGTAGTTAGCGGTCGCTACACAAGCATAAAATGTAGCCAAGCTACAGGACATATAATTAACTATTGCAAATATATTCAATTATGTCTATACTGATTTCCATAATTTATAATAACAAGAAGATACGAAAAATCAGCATCAACTACTGGCATCGATTGAAAAGAACTCATCTCAACACTGTAACAAGGTAGTCAATTAATTAACAGGAGTGCTTGTATGGAAACCTTACGGTTAATAGTAAAATATTCAATACAAGCAGATTCTCTAGTGCACTAATGAGATTAATTTATCCACGTCCACCTTCCAGGTATTTTTTCTAAATATTGGCTAATGGGGAGGGGATTTTTGTACACTAGGAGAGAAGAAATTGCCATACTTTCACCGTTGGTGTTTGAATGCGTTTTTACGGTCATATGCGTGTAGTATTTGCTTTGGCCCAACAGTACGTTTAAAAACCACGTGGTTGCACCGAACCAATGCATTTAAAATTAATTCTATCATAAACACGAACTCTTTTTTCACAAATAAATACGCAATAATAGAAACACTGGTCACTGGTAAATGCCATGACAACAGGAATTTGTCTGGATGCTGCCTGCATATAACAG
This sequence comes from Acanthosoma haemorrhoidale, assembly GCA_930367205.1. Taxonomy (NCBI): domain Eukaryota; kingdom Metazoa; phylum Arthropoda; class Insecta; order Hemiptera; family Acanthosomatidae; genus Acanthosoma; species Acanthosoma haemorrhoidale. Next base: position 103,262,333 of record OV884014.1, on the reverse strand, counting down.
CTATGTTATCCTACAAGACTATTTGAATCAATGACGGCATGTTGGAAATTATCAACATGTCAATCACGATCAATGTTGAGAGGGACGTTATCATCGTGTTTCTGTGAAATAGCCCAAAAAAAATGTAAACCTGCGGCGCTTGCACGTGAAACTGCATAATAGCGGAAAACCTCGCACCCGAGGGGGCTATACTAATTTCAATAAAAGGTTTTATGGCCGGGCGGGAAAGCGACAAGTTCGTGTTATCCCGTGATAATGAAGAACTGCTCTGGCAATATCGCGGTGATACGGCACTATCAAAGTAGACTGCTTCCCGCCTATAACATTATTTTCTATCAAGCTGTCTCCCACTTGCCCAATTTTAAACTGGGGCAAGGCTGACCGTTGACTTGGAGAAAATGTTTGACTAGGCTTGGTCGGTTTTAGTAAATATAATTGTATTTGAGCGGGAGGGTTTGTTGGGAGATCGGCTTTGGTTAAGTTTCCGTCAAGTTTATTTGTGGATGAAGTTTCCAAGTACCGGCTGGCTGGATTATGTATGTCCGCATAAGCTCATCTAGAAGAGAAAATGGATTTTGTTTTCACTTAAACCTCTCAAACAGCCAACATTAGTCTTTCTACTCTTTCTCTTTCTCACGCAAGGGCCTGGAAGCAGACCCACATGGTACGTTGAAACATCACTTAATTTGATAGAGTAATGTTATTAAACATGTTTGTATAATATTTTACTATGGTGTTAAATAGTGATTACTTTATATTTTGTATCATACAACGCATAAGGAAATGTATCACGCATTATTCATATAGAAATGAAAGAATCCGTGGCAGGAGGGGCCGAGTTTAACAGCCGTAAATTGTTGAAGAAAGGATTTGAGAAGTTTTATTAAGGAAGACAGTGGTAGATCGGACAACAGAAGATGGAAAAAAATTTTCAATAAAAGGTCGGATTCCTCACCCCCCGGGAGCGGGTCTGGGAGTGGGGCCGCCCCTTCATGAGGAGACATTATCGGCCCGGTATAATTCGTTAAATAGCCAAGTCCGGAATGGACTCTTCATTTCTTATTGCACCTTTGTACTGTTGCGGCTTTCAGCGCCCTTTTTATATCATCCCTTTAATTCCATATACTCTCGATTCGTCCCTTGAATTAATTTTTTTTTCTCTAGCTTTCTAATCAATTAAAGTATATAACTTCTTTATTGTGCTATAATTACAATCTGCCTTATTAGGAAACAAGTGATTCAGATAAATGTTCTTGTAGCGACCCTAACTACATAAGTGTTAAATCACCCTATAGTCTGGTGCATATATAATGTATTGTAATTAGATGTAAAAACATGGTAAAAGCTTTTTCTAGCAAATAAACGCATAAGCCGGCAGTCGTAACAAGTCAGGTAACGGCAGGTGCACCAGCTTAAAAGCTACCTGGCCGTCATAAAACAGACCCGGTAGACCTAGGGGCGCCTCTCATAAGCCTTAATGGGTGAGTCCCTAGCAGGCCATAAACTAAGAAACCTTTGTCCCCGGTCACGCGCCTTGTGACAGAGGTGCAGGTGTGACATCATAAACATACCCCTTTCAGGCCAGACTCCGCCTTCCGGTAGGAAGGGGTGCTAATGTTTAAACCAGGGGGTTTTGCCCTGTAGGCATACTCTCTCTGTCTCCTCATCTCCTCAGCCGCTGTACTCGGTCGCTTTACGCCAGGGTCCCGGGGCCCTGGAAGTAAGCCTACTAGTCTTCTACTCTCTTTACCCGCTGTTACGTGGTGTCACATTTACGCCAGGGCCACTTGGCCCTGGAAGGCAGTCACTTAGATTCCTCGTCAGCCTACTCTCTCTGCAGCATCTCTGAGCCTGTCACCCTGTCACTCGGCCTCATAGCAGACCCTCTCGCGCCTTGTACCTGTTACGCTGCCAGGCCCCCCACTCGAACTGTGAACATGTCTTATTCTTTATGAAACCTCTGTACCTCTTTTCTTGAACATAGTGTATTGTCGGGACACATACCTATCATAAATGGAGTCAAATATTAAACGCCAACATGGAACAATGGGCCATGCTATAAACTACAACAATCCGCACTTGTCACCAGGGCTAGAGTGATTAGGTACTCCCCTAGTGACGCCCCCGACAACTGGTGACCTCGACATGAATGAGAAACTCGACGTGATTGAGAAGCCCGAGAGTTCTCATTCATACCATATTAACAATTCATCATTCACTCCCTCATTCATACAATATTTACAAACAGCCCAGAGGCCTCTCAAAATCACATGGTTGTCTCACCTCCCTCGCATGTGAAAAAGGAAGTGTTGGGAAGTACCTCACGCTGCTCCATTTTTTTTTCTCCTAAACCACTTAAATTCAAAACAATATGTGAAAAATGAACAAGAATTGACAGTTCTCTCCTCATTTTGCTATGCGCAGATGCATTTGAAGGAGGTTGCGTTACATAAACTAGATTTGAGGTTAAAAGTTATATCATGAATACGATTCTAGGTGGATGGGGCTCACCTTCAGTTTGACAATGTGGGAGAAACACTTCAAGCTAAAACCTAAACCTAGAACCTAAGACTAAAGCGTTCCAGCCGCGACAGCGTCCTGCCATCGATGGAGGAACGGAGCGGGGGTTATAGTGTTAAATACCGGATTTGTCAGGTATTGCAAGAAGTCGAAAAATTTGATAAGTCTACGTTGGATGAATTCATCCTCCGTAGGCAGCTCAAATATCTCATGCAGCTCACTGTTGCTCCGCTGCTCAAATGAAGTACCTCTGACTACTTTCATCAGCATACTGTTTTGGAATTGTTGGAGTCGCCGAGCTGTCGTATACGTACAATTAGCAGTACAAGTAGCAGAGTAGGCCTGAGTACGCTCTTGTAGATCAATAGCTTGAGACACAGTGATAGATCGGGGTAAGTTAATAAATGCGTAAGCCGGTAAGACTTTGTGCGAGTTTGCTTTACCTTCTTCGTAAAATGGTTAGTAAAATGGAGGTGTCTGTCTCTAGCCTCTGACTGTACCTTCAGAAGAGAGTGATCTGTGCTCATACTGGAATGATGTCGTTTTCCGAGCAGTAATGTTTGAGATAATTCAAAAGAATTTTCTCAAAAATTTTCCCCATCTATGGTAGCAAGCTGATCGGGTGGCAGTTGGCTGGGTGATTTCCGCTCTTGGCTGGCTTTAATAATAGACAAGATGGCTTTTTTCCATGTGTCAGGAAAGTACCGCAATCTTATACGAGAGTTACGGTGGGGTTGTTTTGTCAGTAGTAAGTCAATCCTCGAGGTAGCCTGCGGGTTACCTCTATGTCAAAAACTAAAAGTCTGGGGGTGAACGACCATAAGCGGCATTCTCATCATGATTCTTCTAGCCTTGTTTGTTACGGTGTTATACCACATGGTATATTTTGCGTTGAGGTCTCCCGCTACCCAGTAGTTAGACCTCTGCGCAGATGCGTGTAGCAAGGCTGAGTACTGCTGCAGAGACACGTACGGTCTTCTTATAAGGCGGTAAGGTAAATGGGTTTCCCAAAATTTACCTTTACTGTCAACTGGTGAAGTTTGGGATCAGTTGTGGTTGTAGTTGTGCTGGCCGTATCACTTGTTGCACCGCCCTCGACTTTATTACGTCTGACCACAGGCCAGTACTGTATGCAGTGGATGGTAAAGTGGTGACCCCTCGCCCCACGAGATACAACTACCGTCGTGCCGACTGGGATCTGTATCGGTCGCAGATTTACCATAACCTGCATACAGTGCCAATTCTCCGCACGAAAGAAGAAGTAGATATTCAACTAACTTTCATAACTGATGTAACAGACCTTTCCAGGTTTGGTGAACATTATTTTTGAAAAGGTGTCTACTATCGTGAAAATTTGTTTTCCATCATACCTATCATACCTAAGGGGGTCCATCATTAGTTCTTCGAATGGTCTGTCTGTCGTTTAGGTAATTTGGTATTTTGTTTTGATAGGTTTGCGTTAATATTTCACTGTGCTTCATTCAGGGCAGTTCTTGATAAGGTCTGAAATGTGGTCTCTCATGTTAGGCCGATAGTAAGTCCGTTTTAGTTTTTCGTATGTTTCAATTATTCCTCTGTGAAATGATTTACCACTATGATAATTTTCAACCATTTCTCTTTGTTCGTTTGCGTCACGAAAGTTTTTTTAACGTTTTATCTTTACAGTCGGAAATGTTTCTCAAATTAATTCTTGTATTTTGTTATAAATTCCTTCAAATTCACTTCTGATGGTTTCAACATTTGGTTCACAATAAATTCCGTAAGTAGTATTTGGTCTTGAAATTTCTAACATGATTTCGTCCAAGTCCAAAGTCCAGGGGTATGCTGTATCTATAACGTTTCTTGTTTTTTGAAAAGGCTTTGTGGTAACAATGGTCTTTTCTCCTCGTTGTATAAATATTTGATTTTTTCCAACATTTATTGCTTTGTCGTTTGGGCCTATAAAAAATGTTCGTTACTAGAGTCTTGGGAGTGCTGTGTACCTACTACACTAATTTCGTCTTCCATGGCTTCTCGGTTAGGGTTAGTATTTAGGTGATATCAGTGTAAATATAAACCGTGAATATTGCTAGGTTGTTGAGCAGGGAAGGTCCCCAACTTTTCAGAGGTACTTAGGAGACATAATCGAAAAACGTGTAGCGTCAGTTAAATAATCTTGTTCGAGGATAGTATTTTAAAAAAAAACTATTATAAATAGCAATCAAAACACTGGCATATCTACAAATAGGAATGAATTACACCACTAGGGCATTCCTTGACTAAGGCTTAAGCACAGGTATGGGATCTTTGCCAGAGGCAGGTAGTCTGAGGGTTAGGAAGGGTCGTAAAAGAACAAAGGAAGGGTAGACCATATGTTTCAACTGAAGTACACATTTCAGCTAAAAACGAATATTATATAACTCTTCCCTTTTTTAGGTCCTGAACTCCTTGACAGGTAATAGGATTTGATGGATGTTAGTGGAGGAGCTTGGGCAACAACTCTGGGGATATCTATTGGGATAGTTTTTGAACAACAGCCTTTACAATATTTGTGACATATAAAAAATAAGATTGTCACAATGATTACAATAATAGTGGATAATATAGAATACATATAATTATTTTCATTGGTTATTAAAGATATTAATTCTACTTGAGTTACATTTAATTGAGGTATAGTTGTTATATTATCGATTTGGATTTTAAAGGAGTTATCATATAATTGGTGATATTTATGAGTAACAATATGATTATGAATGGGAGGAATTTTTTTTTTTTTTAACATTCTACATTAGATACATTAATCAGAGCAGTGTATGGAAGAAAAATAGTGTCGTTATTATAACAATTATCTAATTTAGGTGTTTTTATAGTTAGGTATACATTTAGTTCATCAATATATGTTAACATTGGGATTAGTATATTTAATAAAATTACATTGAGATATTTTACCATTATAAAGGATATTAGAGGTAAGTAAATAGTATTATTTTTGTTGCAATTGTATAACTTACGATAGTTAGTTATTCATAAGATAGTTACAATTGATGTTATAAAGATTACCATTTTTTTCTTAGTTTTAGTGTTTTTTGTATATCAATAGAATAATAAAGATTAGTTTTATTTACAGGAATTGGTATGAGTTAAGAGGTTCTTACATTTGGTTCTGCTATTGGCAGGTCTACAAATACATGGAGTATTTCCTCGTGTGTAATACAATGTATTTTGCTCATAAGCCCTAATATTTCTGATTTTCTTGGAGTTAATGTTACATTTTTTGTGTCTTATAGTTGAGTCATTTAGTTTGTTATATAAGTTGGTTAAAGTTATATAAATATCTTGAAAAGCTACTTCTTTGCCAATGCTTATCATATTGCCTCTACCCTTATTAAAATTTTCATTTATTAATTTAATATCCGTCTTAAAAGTCTCTATAATTTGTTTATTCATGTTTACTGTCTGTTCAATATTATGTTCGGTATTAAAGTTCTTACGTTCAACTTCACTTATGACATTGTCATAATGTTGTTTGCCCGTAGCGTCCATAGTACCTGTTAGTCAGCTAATAGCCGTTCCTAGTCCATTTATCAATCCACGTCTTTGTCTTATATTATGATTTCTCAGTAGGACTATTTTATTCTTGGTTCTATGTATCATATCTACTATCAGAGGGTAGGTTTATTAAGTTATTATAGAGTAGAGTATGTTTTTTGTATATTGGTTAGTTCTGACTATAATAGGCTTATGTTATAAATGTGGTATGTTTTGAAGTATTTTTCAATTACTTTTACATTGTTTAATGTGTAGTCTAACATTGCTTTAATGTTAGTCAGGCCAGTTACTTTAAGAGAAGTCTTTTGCAGTCCATAGAATTGTCCGAATCAGCGCAAGCGTCTTTATTGTTATGTGAAATATATTTTCGATGTGTCAGATATTTCTTGCGAGGTTGTTCAATATTGTTAGCATGCGATTTCTTTATTTCATTTTTATCTTTATATTTTACTACTCGTTTATAAGAAGTATCATGCTTTCCATGGGTAGTAGTTTTTATCATTAATTGTTCATTATAAATTGTCGGAATGTCTTTTCGATTTTGGTTTAGTTTTTCTATTCGATCAGTCTTATCTTTTATTATTTTTGTTTTTACTAAGTCATTTATTAGGATTTTATCATCATGATATTTTTGAACATATTGTTGTTTTATTGATTTGTTTTGTTGGTTATTTTGTCTAGTTATTCCAAACGGTTTTGAAAAGTTAATAGCCTTTTTTCCCTTTTTTATGATTATTTGGTGTTTTTCTATATTAAATATTTTGTCGTCATTTACTACACAAATTTGCTTATTAGAAGAGCGTTGGGAATGTGCTGTCACTTCATTAGAACATAAGTCGTCTTGTATTATCTGTTCATCTGTGATATCTGGGAATAAGTTGCTCTAAATCTATAGTTATTGTGTCATATTCTGGACTATATTTTACTGGGAGTAATTCTATTTCTTCAATGTCCATGCCATCATTACTATAGTTAGTTTTGTCTTCCTTATTTTGAGTGTATTTGTTTTTTTATTTTTCTGTTGTTGTTTTATTTTCCATTTTATTTTCCGATTCATTTTCTGAGTGTTTTAGTCTTTTTTTTCTTTTAATTTAATACTATTTATTATTATTTCGTCATTATGACATTTTATTTTGGCTTTTAATTCCTTCATATTAACATTTTTACCTTTTCACTAATTCCTAATAGCGGGTATAAGTCTATTGTTGCACTGTGTGTACCTTCAGCTTTTCCCGTCGGAGTTTTAATGACTAAGTCTTCGCGATTGATTTTTGTTCCCTCGGGTAATGCATTTGGATTATTATAATTTTTAGAAGCTCCGGTGTCAATTAGCCAAGTTTTGTCTTTTTTATCTTTAATTTTCCGTAACGAGTCCGTGTAATTTAAATGATATTCTGGTCGGGGGGTTGGTCCTCTGTCATTGCGACCGAAGTCTAAAAAATAATATCTCATTAATTTGTTCTTTTAATTGTTTGATTTCTTCGTCCTTATCGTTTTAATAATAGAACTTTATTGTGCAATAATTACAATCTTCCTTTTATAAGGCTATAATAATACAGATAAATGATCTCATTCATACCATATTTACAGTCATCATTCACTCGCTCATTCATACAATAGGACATGATTGGAGAAACTGGCCATTGCCAGGCCTCCCACTGTCACGCGATTATAGCAGGTCACGAGGCCACTGCCGTTTCAGTCTCCGAGGAGCATTATAGGAATGAGTGGCGCAGTGCGAAGACTGTGCTACAGGATTAGGGTGGTTGGAAAGGCTACTGGCTACAGGCTACTGTGGAATTTCATAAACTTGGAAGGGATGAGTTCTAGAATGTAGGGTATATTAAGGTCGTTATGAAGGGTTTTGTTGCTGGCATAATTAGGGGCATTTACTATTGTTCTCAGGACTTTGGATTGAATGGAATGGATACGCATGATGTTCGACCTTTTTGCTGTCCCCAATAGTTCTATTCCGTATGTCCAGATTGGTTTAAGTATAACTTCGTAGATTAGTAGTTTATTTTCTATTGAGAGATGGGATGTACTTTGAAGTAGTCTGTACAGTTGTCCTAAGCGTCTGTTTAGTTCTTGTCTTTTTAGTCTCGTATGTGGGTTCCAGGTCAATCGTTTGTCGAGATGGAAGCCTAAGTACCGTACCGTCTCGGTTACAGGGAGAGGAATAGAATTAAAATAAACTAGTAGACAAGTCTTGCGACAAAGGGTGAAGGTAATGTGGGAGCATTTTGCTGCATTAACTTTGATCCGCCATTGATTGCACCAATACTCGATCTCGTCAAGGTGTTTTTGAAGGTTATGGGATGTTATGGGACCTATGTTGGAGTCTGGGTGGGATGACAAGACTGCAGTGTCATCTGCAAATGTGGCTAGGAAGGTGTTGAAAGTAGAGGGGACATCAGAAGTGTATAGGTTATAGAGGATAGGGCCTAGGGCACTGCCCTGCATTTATGGGATAGTAGTTAGAGTATTCTAAGCCACAGCGGACTTGGAAGAAGCGGTTTGAAAGGTAGGACTGTAGGATTAGGAAAAGGGTCTGTGGTGAATGTCTTTTGAGCTTGTAGAGCAAACCTGCGTGCCAGACCCTGTCAAAAGCTAGAGCTATATCAAGAAAGGCAGCAGTGCAATACATTTTGGTTTCAAGGGCTGAAGAGATGTGATCAACAACGCGAAGGCCTTGTTGAGCAGTGGAATGTCGTTGGCGGAAACCAAACTGGTGTGTGGGAAAAAGGTTTTTGGATTCAATAATTGGAAGTAGACGTTTTAGTAGGAGTTTTTCAAATATTTTTGAGAGGATAGGGAGTAGACTAATTGGACGGTAAGATGAGGCGTCATTGGGTGGTTTACCGGGTTCGGCGAATAGGACAATAATGGAATGTTTCCAGAGGAGAGGAAAGTGCGTCATTCGGATAATGCAATTATATATGTAGGTTAGGAAGATTATGGCTTTAGGAGGAAGTTGTTTGAGAATTTGAGGAGTTAGGAGATCATATCCAGGGGATTTTCTATAAGGTAAGTTTTTCAAAAGGTATTTGACCTCAGAGGGATTAACGACTTTTGGTGGAAGAGGAAATCTTCCACAGTTGTGCTGTGAGTATGGCTTTGATGTGAAAGGTGAGGTGTGAACGTATGGGTAAGATGCAGAGCAAATTCCTCCGACCTATCCCCATCCGAGGACGCCCAGGACCCATCATCACGACGGAGTGGATGTGAAACAGGTTGATACTTTAGGATTTTTTTGGTTACATTCCACAAGGAGTTATCCCTGGTAGACAGACAGGAGAGGTAGGAATTGAAAGAATCAGAACGGAAGGATGCCAATCGCCACTTTACCAATCGGCAGTACAGATTGTACGAGCGGCGATCAGCAGGATGCCGGGATCTTTGCCACACTGTTCTAGAGCGGCGTTTGGATTTGATTAGATCTTTGAGATGCTGAGGTAAACGATTATGATTGTGGATTCTTGGGTGACGATGGGGTGACGATGCCTCCCAAGCCGACCTCTGGACCAGAGTAGTAAAAGAATGCACTGCATCGTCTAGGTCTTGGGATGTTTTCAGGGATAATTTGAGGTTTACGGACTCTGTAAGAAGCTGACGGAAGTGGTCCCAGTCAACTGGGCCCCTAATAAATGAAGGAGGAGGCAGTTTGTGAATTGGTCTTAGGGAAATGGTTAATAATAAAGGACTATGATCAGAGGAGAGGTCATCGAGGCGCTTGAGTGAATAGTTTAGTGTTCCTAAACTATTGTAGAAGAAAAAGTCAAGGAGATCTGGATTTCGGTTGGGATCTGATGGCCAATAGGTGGCTGTGTCAGGAGAGATAGTGGAGCAATGTCTCCGTGTGAGTGCAGACAACAAAGCACGTCCTCGTGTATTTGTGGATCTTGAGCCCCAGTGTTGGTGCTTTGCGTTAAAGTCCCCACCCACAAGGAAACGATGCCTGATGGGGTCTAGAAAGGAGATGAATTGGGAATCGGGAATGGATTTATTGGGAGGGCAGTACACTGATGCTAGAGTAAGGGGAAAAGTGAGAGTGGTGATTGACACTGCAGTGGATTGAAGGAACTCATGTGCTACCAAAGTAACTATGCGATGGGATATGGAGTTATGGACAATGACAGCGGTAGCTGCATGAGCTCTTCCATCTGGGTGATCAGTTCGATAAGTCTGGTACTGTCGAACGGTAAATGGTCTTTTACTTGTAAGTCTTGTTTCAGTTATAAGAGATACATTGATGTTTTTGTCATGGAGTAGTGCTGTCAGTTCGTTAGTGTGGGTGCGAGCACCATTCGCATTCCAAAGGAGAATGGATAAGGAGTCAGAAGGATTCACTTATGGATTTTGTTTAACGGGGATAAGGTAGGAGCCAAGATTTGTAAGAAGGGAAATTAGAGGGGTAATTAGGGTTCTGAACTCTGTAAGGAATGAGGTTAAAAGGCTGGTGAGATCTGAAGAGCTTGAAGGTGGCGGGATATGCGAGATGTGTGGTTGAGGATGGGATTGAGTTTGCTGGTTGCTGGGATGAGCGGAGTGCTGGAAGAATAACTTGCGGAGGAGGAGTGAGCAATGCCTGTGACTGCTCTCTGTTCCGAACTGCGTCAGCAAAAGAGACTGAAGGCCTCAAACTTCTGGCGGGGGCGCTTCTTGGTCTACCTGTGGCTGGAGTTTTTTCTTCAGGACGACGATGTTGTTCACTTCTGGACTTCAGAATTCTATAAGCCTCACAGCCTTTATAGTTTGCCGGGTGGCCTTGCTGACAGAGCACGCATACAGCAGGAGATTTTAGGGGCTTCTTGCACAATTCAGTTTTGTGCTGCCCACTGCACTTTACACACCTGGGAGGGTTGTAGCAGTATGATTTTGTGTGCCCATATGCCTGGCGATTATGGCATTGGACGATGTCTCGTTTCGGGTAAGGCTTTTCGACCTGTACTCTTGTGTAGTATAAGTGGTTAAGCTCGTAGATTTTCTCCACTCCAGCTGTTCGCTCTAAATCCACAAAGAATAAGGGCATTGGTTTCTTGATACTTGTATCATTTTCTTGTCTTTCCTCACGAAGGACATTCGTAATTTGGCAAACCTTGTATCCTAAACTTATCAGTTTGACTGTTGACATAGTGGGCGTAGGTCCCAATGATCTTGAGCGTTTTTTCTTATTTTCAGATATAACCTGTTGGTAGAAACGCATGTTTCATATTCAGCGGCACTTTTGTAAATAGTTTTTAATTGAATAAAAAAAAAATTCAATATAATGTAGCCTCGAACACAGGTATTTGTGTTAATAGCTTGCGGCGTAATTAGAGGCCTGAACAGAGTGTACTGAGGGCCAGCTGGACTCCCCACTCCTATCCCCACTCATATCCCCACTCTCAGCACGGCTGACTGATACCTTGCAATATGGCCGCCCTCTGTATGAATTGTGAGATGAAAAACTTACGTTGGCAGTAATGCCCACTGTTCCTCTTTCCTCTCACCTGTAGACGGTCCACCGCGAACGGTTCACCCAAGGGTCGGTTGGAACAGTTTTGCGAATTAGGCACTTCCAACGAACGGTAACAAGAAACAGTTTGTTGCAGAGCGATATGAAAACGACTTCTATAGTTAGCGCAGGCGCAGTACTTTCCTTATCGTTTTCTGTATAGTGAACGCGATTGCCAGCTGTTCTCATAGAAACTGTTTGATTCTCTCTTTGTTGTTCTTTTCTTGGTTGGGGATTGAAATATTTTCTTTGTTGATGAGGTTTCCATGATTGGTTGTGTCTCTCGTTATTGTCTCGGTTATACTTTGGTGTATAACGTTGGTAATTTTGTTGCGGTTTTTGTTGATCATTTTGTTGTATTTGGTCTTGTCTTTGTTCCCATGTTCTTTTAAAATTGAGATCATAATTTTTTCCTGGGTAGTTGGGATTTCTTTGTTGTTGGTTTTGATATTGTTGTCTTGGTTTATGTCTTTCATAATGTTTGTGAGGGTCAAAGTTTCTACCTTTATAATTTGATTGTTGGGGTGCGCGTTTTTGAGGTTTATCGTAAATTCTTTCTATAATTTCATCGGTTTCTCTTTTTAGAAATTGTTCGATATCTTCAAGCGTTTCGTATTTTACATGGATAAGTTGCGCGTTTAATTCTGGGTGTAAATTTTGCTTACAATGGGTTTTGTAAATCGTATTCAACCATTTTTGCATTTTTTTGTTCTAAAGTAAACTCGTCATTAGTTCTGATTCTAGCACTTAAATCCTCTCGTCGGATCATTAGTCTGTCAATATATGTTAAAGGATGTTCATTGTAATGGGGTTTGGTTTCATAGATTTCACAAATGCTTTTCTCGATGCTTCTAGTGTCTCTAAATTTCTTTTTAATGTCATTAAGTAATTGGCCTATGTTAGTATAAAATTGTTTACATGATCTCGCTTTTCCTACAAGTTTATTACGGACGTGTGCTAATAATCTTTGCTGGTTTCCTATTCTATTTGAATTATTAGCATTGCATGAATATTCGAATACTAAGTTTATACTATCTATAAAATCTACTAAAGTGTCGGATGATCCATCGAAAGTTGGGATCAAATGAAAATCTGAATCTTTAATTATGTAATTAGTTCCGTCCATTTCTTCTGTTTCTGTAATGTTTCTTAAAAGGTTAAGTCTGTCAGTTACTGATGTCATAAAGTCAGAATGTGTATAATAATTGTATTTACCAAGTGAATGATGTCTTCAGCGAAGTCCAGTTTTCTTTCTTCCTTCAACTTCCTCAGATATGTAACAAATTTCTTTAGGGTATTACCTGGTGAAAATCTATTGAAATAGATCAGTACCCAATATCGGTGAAGTCCTGTCCTGTGGGGTTTCTTTCCAGAGGTATTTGCATCGGTCTTCTCACGCTATTGGAGGGGTCTCACTGTCCATTGCCGAATGAGGGATCTCTAAATGGTGGACTCCCGTGAATTTACTGAGTATACTGCCAAGTGCCTGTTCGGTGTGCCAGTTAAATAATCTTATTTGAGGAGAGTCTTTTAAAAAACTTTAATATGAATAACAATCAAAACCCTGGTATATATACAAATATTAATAAATTAGAGCACTAGGACATTCCTTGACTAAGGCTGAAGCACAAGTGTGGGGTTCTTTGCTGGAGGCAGGTAGCAAAGGGTTGTAAAAGAACAAAGGAAGGGTAGACCATATGTCTCAACTGAAGTACACATTTCAGCTAAAAACGAATATTATATAACTGTTGTTTGGTTGCTACAATGGCGAAGAATGTTTGTTAATGGATGATAACCCAGACGCTACAGACCATGAATGATTGATTACTACCTAATTGGGGTTCGGATTCAGTGCTTGGTGTGGCCACCACGAAGTGCAGGCTTAAATCCTATTGAATACGTCTGCGACCAACTGCAGTTAAGACTAGGACGTCGGAATCCATGTCCTACACCCTTGAAGAAAGAGCTTTTATTGATGAGTTCCTAAGGGCTTCATTCAAAACCTCTTTCAGTCAAAGCGTTTAAGAGACGTAATTCGTGCCAGAGGTGGAAATTCCCGTTATGAATTACGTTTTCTTTGAAATAATTGTTTCCACTTATCTTGTTTTACAATATTTTTTCGTTTACCCATTGTGAAACCTCAATTTTCTGTGTAAAATACAATTTCGTTTTCTAATGACTTATTTTATCAGCTAACTGTTTGTTAGAAAAATATGACAAATTAAGTGGGGTGTGTTAATTATACCCATCATTTTATATATTTAAGTAATCTAAATCAATAAAATAATATATGATATATACAATGCTTGCTCATAGCACTCATTGGAATGTTAGAAACTCCTAACTTTTTTGGAATAATTTATACAAATTAAAGTTCACAAATAATAATTTCTTTATATATGATTTTGTCTAGATGAAACGTTTTCCTCATAAATAATGCATGCAATATGCCCCATATTGCATTGAACGCACCGTTCAATCACGGTTTTCCATCACATAATTACATGTGATGCGCCAAACCTTGAATTTAAAAGCTGAGCTTTGTATTAAAAGGATTTTCCGATGCGGATTTTCCCTACGCTGACGCTGTTATTTTGCCGAATTAAATTTCCCTTCGATGGCTTTCATTGGGTATTGGAGCCTTTCCGTGTTGAAATCAAATTTTATTAAAAAAAGAGGTATTTGCAAATCAAAACTCGCAAGTGTAATAAAAGCTACACGTTATAACTAATCACTCTATATGACATATGTAACATCCATATATTAATTTTTATGTTCAAAATAAACAATTATTTCACAGTGAATTCATTGTTGGTCGTTAGTATTTAAATGAGTTGAAGAGGTTGATGTGCCGGACCATACCATGTTTAAGGCAAGTTGAGACACAGTTCGGTGAGGTGACTCACAGTGAGTATTCACCCAGTTATGTTATGCTCATTAGATCTTAAATTTTCAGTAGAAACGTGTTCCACAGTTGAGACTTATGGTCCCCTTTTTTTTGTAAGTACCATTTCCCAAAAATCCTACCCTTTGGGCTACCTGCTCCTTTACCCTACAAGACACACTCGTTCCTTAGCCTTAGCCGAAGTAATATGTTGTAACACTGTAACTGATTAATATTTTTATATATACCACTGTTTTAATTGTTACTCATAATAACGTTTTTTAAAAGACTGTCCTCTACAAGATTATTTAACTACCCTAGCAAAAAGTGCAAAACAAGTACAAACTTTCAAATCCCACGTGCGAACATTCGCTGTCCTATTAATTCATTTTCATGTTTCACAGAAACTCACGTTGAGTCGACCTCATCGAACTGCGTCTCAGCTTCCGTCCTGCCTTAACATTGACCATCAAAACGTTCATAGAAAACCAACAAAAATTTTTTTTTTCAATGTGGTTTAGGTTTGGAAGAGATTGTATAGTTTAAGTTACGTTGAAATAATACCTAATTTTCGTTTATCTTTAAAACTTCAAGTCAATCGAGGACTGATAGTTCTAGATGAACATGGGCAGTCTAAAGTGCTGGCTAATTAAGGAACCGTTTGGAAGAGAAACGAAGATTAAAATCAAACATTTTTTGTTCATAACACCGTACTAAACGGCGGCCGACTGAACCTTGTCAAACCATTCATATTAATCAAAGTTGCCCTGTTTCTTTCCAGTCTCTGGGCCCAAGTCGAAGATTGGATAATACATGGTTTCTTGGTTGGGTAAGACCAAAAGCCATGTGTTTGTGATGTCCATGACATATTTGTTCACATGATTACTATCTATTAGATGTGAGTGGAAAGCTCCTTTGCCAGTTAAGTCACACGAAGTAGTGTAGAAATTTATCCAGCGTTACTTTTAAAAGAGTAGCACTTCATTATCTTTAAGGCAAGCGATTTCTATTTTCTATCGTGTTGACAAGTAACGTTTTTATCCGTGAGCTATTCTGAAACATTGGCAGGGTAATTGCTCGCCCTTTTGTGAACTTACTTAATTGTTCATACCACGTTCAAAATCCTCATTCATGGTAATATGCGAAAGTCGCGACTTCACAGTTGTGTAGTCACTAGCACTTGTGTATACACTGTATCATCTTATCACCCTTAGATACACAATAAACCAATAGAGAGGCATAAATTAATTTATTCATCAAGGATTAAGTTGTACTAATGACACAAAACCGTAGGGCCTTGTCGGGTCATCACGAAGGGGGTGCCTGGTTACCCTAGCCCTGGTGACAAGTGAGGGTTGTTTGCGTTTATAACCTGGACAATCGTATCATGACGGCTTTACTATCTGACTCCATTTTTTGATAGCTATGTGCCCCGACAATGCACTATGTTCAGGAGAAGAGGTATAGGGCAGGTAGGTAGTTTGTGTGGTCTTGGAATGACCACGAATTCACACTCGGTATCTGAGGGTAGGCGAAATCCGTCTGGATCCCAAAGGCCAGTGTGAACCGGAGAGAAGCAGACTGAATCGCCGTGGGGAACACTTTTTGGTAAGTTTGCAAGGCCACGACAACCGTTGTTGAGAGGTCTCTCCCAAGGAGGTGCTAGATTTAGCGAGACGAAGGCAGAGATTCCCACTAGAATGGTGTGCTCTTCAAGCTCAAAACATATTTACAACAGACCCTTTTCCTAATCCTACAATCCTACCTTTCAAACCGCTTCTCCCAAGTCCACTGTGGTTTAGAATATTGTAACTACTATCCCATAAATGCAGGAGTTCTACAGGGCAGTGTCCTGGGACCCATCATCTATAACCAATACAGCGCTGATGTCCCCTATACTCCCAATACCTTCTTGGCCACATTTGCAGATGACACTGCAGTCTTGTCATCCAACCCAGACCCCAACATAGCATCCCATAACTTTCAAAAACACCTTGATGAGATCGAGTATTGGTGCAACCAATGGTGGATTAAAGTTAATGAAGCAATATGTTCCCACATTAGATTCACCCTCTGTCGCAAGCCTTGTCCACTAGTTTTTTTTAATTCCATTTCTCTCCCTGTATCCGAGACAGTAATGTATTTAGGCTTCCATCTCGACAAACGACTGACCTGGAACCCACATACGAGAATAAAAAGACAAGAACTAAATAGACGCTTTGGACAACTGTACAGCCTACTTCAAAGGACATCCCATCTCTCAATAGAAAATAAATTACTAATCTACAAAGTTATACTGAAGCCAATCTGGACATACGGAATAGAGCTATGGGGGACAGCAAAAAACGTCGAACATCAAGCGTATCCAATCCTTTCAATGAAAAGCCCTGAGAAGAATAGTAAATGCCCCTTATTACGTCGGCAACAAAACCTTTATAACGATCTTAATATACCCTACATTCTGGAACTCATCCCTTCCATGTTTATGAAATTCTACATTAGCCTTTCCAACCACCCTAATCCTGTAGCACAGTCATTGCACTGCACCATTCATCCCTATAACCCCCCTCGGAGACTGAAACGGCAGTGGCCTCATGACCTGCTATAAACGCGTGACAGTGGGAATCCTGGCAGTGGCCAGTTTCTCCAATCATGTCCTGAGCGTATGTGATGAGCGTCGTCAGCCTTCACTGGCAATAGCGGCTAACGGAGGTGCGTGGGGGACGTCCTAAGACTCTGCTTACTTTTTCGCATGCAAGGGAGGTGACAGACATGTGGATTTGGGAGGCCTCTAGGCTGTTTGTAAATATTGTATTAAGGAGCAAGTGAATAATGAATTATGAATAACTATATGCATATTGAAAACTTAAATTTACGTGTTATAATGATTATTATTTATGAAGAATTAATAATACCAAAGCAATGTTACGTCAAGTGTGGTATCCATTTAAAATTTATATTATGTACTTATTATTAAAAGTGTCTACTAATGTTACTCTGTAAGAGCAACTATAATCTTAGTAAGTAAGACTATGTCCTTTTTTGTACATTGTTTAAAATCAAAATTATAACATTCCAGGAGTAAGTTTCAATTTTAGCCCGCGAGGAGTTAAGGTCTCTTAACTAATCCTAAACATGTCTAATCCATGTTTTTTTTTCGTTTTTTTTTTCTATACTTCTTGAAGTTATACAATGAAAATATTAATAAGATACTTTGCAAATTTCTCCTCATTCTGCTATGCGCAGATGCATTTGAAGGAGTTCGTGTTACTCAACAATACAGATTGTGGTTAAAATATAATAACTTGAAAACAAATCTAGGTGAAGGGGCTCATCTTCAGTTTAAAAATGGGAGAAAAACTTACAAATTAAAAACTATACCTAGAAACTACAACTAAAGCGTTCCAGACACGACAGCGTCCTGCCATTGATGGGGGAACGGAGTGGGGGTTATAGTGTTAAACACCGGGTTTGTCAAATATTGTAATGAGTCGAAAAATTTAATGAATTCATCCACCGTACGCAGCTCAAATATCTCATGCAGCTCATTGTTTCTTCGCTGCTCGAATGAAGTACCTCTGACCACTTTCATCAGTATACCGGATAATACATGTTTACACTCCTCTCCTATATATAGGCTCTCGGTGTGTGACCAAGGCCTTATCCTCATTCAACTCCCATCTCGTTCGTATTCTTATCATTCTTATATTTTTAGCATTTTATTCTTTTGTTTTTTTTATAAAGTTATTTTGTTCTTTTTACTTGTCCATGGGTAGACACAGTCTTGATATAAACCTTGTTTTGATCTCTGAAATGAAGTGTTTTTAAAGACTAATTAACGGTAGAAGATTATTATTATTATTATTATTAAGATTATATCTGACTCCATTTTTTGATAGCTATGTGCCCCGACAATGCACTATGTTCAGGAAAAGAGGTATAGGGCAGGTAGGTAGTTTGTGTGATCTTGGAATGACCACGAATTCACACTCGGTATCTGAGGGTAGGCGAAATCCGTCCAGATCCCAAAGGCGAGTTTGAACCGGAGAGAGGCAGAATGAATCGCCGTGGGGAACACCGCTTGGTAAGCTTGCAGGGCCACAACAACCATTGTCCACTAGGGAGAGGTCTCTCCCAAGGAGGATCTAGATTTAGCGAGACGAAGGCAGAGATTCCCACTAGGAAGGTGTGGAGTCTGACAACACCGGACTAAAACGTAGTGAGGTTAGGAGAGAGAGATGCAGATGTTTTCATAAATCAGGAAGTCAAGTTTTTAAACATCAGAGCATCCACAACCGACTCAGCCAGTTGTCAGGAAAATGATATACAGGCCCAAACCGCCGGTCTTAAATACCAACGATCCGGGTAAGGGTCTTCAGGCCCCTCGGGAGTTTGGGTCGCTTAGTACCTGCTAATGGTAGCGGGTGCCCAGCTCATATAACTAAGTGGCTCGCAGCTGCATATATATTGTTTACTACATTTACAGTGATTTATATTTTGGTAATGTCATTTACATTTGCTTAAATTAATTTACAATATATATATACAATAGAATGTAGGGAGATTTATCTTATGTAGTCAGCGGTCACTACAGTAAACATTAATGGAAATAGATAAAGCGTATTTATATAGAAAAAATGTTTGCTATTTTATTTTTTTATACAGAACACTAATATTTTCAAAGTTTATCTTTTTTAAACGACGTTAACTGTTTAGTCTCCTTGGGTTTCCACGTATAGTGGGAATGGTCGGCTGGATATATCTTGAAGAGGGTTTGCTCCAAGAAATCACACTCTTGCTTACACAAAGAGAAATATTAAGAGAGAGATTAAGAAGGAAGGTTGTGTAAGCAACGTTGATGAAGGGTATACCGTTAAGACTGTTAAGTAATCGACTTTCAAACATACAATACTGTTGAGAGTTCGCTAGATAAATTTCATGATATCATGAAATAAATGATAAATGATATCAATGCTACAGCTTATACTCCATCTAGCAAGACCTTTAAAATTGATTTGACTGAAAACTAATTTATCTGCAGTATGTATACAGTAGGTGGGTTGATTCTATTGGTTGGTAGCTCAACATTAGGCATTTATATCGGTTGATTTTTTCTTTCTGAAAACTTCCTATACCCAGAGAGAGAGAGAGAGAGAGAGAGAGAGAGAGAGAGAGAGAGAGAGAGAGAGAAGGTAGGAGGAGACAGAGGAACGAGAATATTATTAGAAGAGCAGCTGGATAAGAGGATTGAAGTGGCCATATCTGTAATGAGAGGGGATGATTCTATTGGTCTCAGCGTTTCGCAATCATTGATATTGGTTTACTTTTTATTTCTGAAAACTTACTGTACCCAGAGAGAGAGAGAGAGAGAGAGAGGGGGGGTGAGGAGACAGAGGAATGAGAAAATTATTGGAAGATTAGCTGGATAAGAGGTTTGAAGTGGTCATATCTACAATGAAGGGGGGGGGGGTGATTTGTCCACGAGGGTCGGCTTTTCTCCCAGGGGATGAAAAAAAAACGGCCGGTTTAGTTATTAGTTTCATAATTACGAATCTCATATTCACGAATTTCAAGGAAAGTTTACTTTTATCGAGGAATTAAAGAAGACTGAAAGATTCAATATTTAGAAATGTTATCTAAATTAGTGTTAAAGAAACTTGTGGGGTCAGCTTAGTATGTCTTAATAAGCGCCATACAGCGATATATAGTATCATTGAGTGGGATTTATATCAAGTACAAATTTTCATACTAGAACCTACAAGCATTCCACTTTATAATGTCGAGGTGTTTTTTTAATGATATGTCTATTGGTTCTGAGTCGCCCTCAGTTTACACAAGTAACTTTGTTTTGTTAAGTTATGCTAGATACTATGATCTATATTGTTTCATGTTTATGAATAGTCTAAACTTACTAAACTACTTTCGTTCAAAAATAAACAAGAGAAATATAAATTGATTATATTTTACAGGTAAAAATTGTATACCTATACATATTATTTGCTATGTGATACCACTTATATTAATAATCTATATTATTAGCTAGGTTGAAAGCTATTTAATCATGGAGCATCCACAACAAGTAATAAAATGAAGCAATTATCACTCCGGTAACGGTCTGATTAGCGGAATAATTAATCGGAGTGTTAATAATTACGTCAGTAGAACAGGGAGAGATGTTCGCAATATTCACCGCAAACAAGGTGCATTGCATAAAGCCGATCCTCGCTTAACTGCATCGATTTACCGCAATTATCGCCGGCAAGTTATCAGATATTGAATTATGGCTGGGGAGTTGGGCCCGTCTTATCAATTACCTTGCTTGGTCAACTGCGAGCCGGAAAATATGCATGGTGAATTTTAAGAATGGCACTTATTTAATTATAACAATAATTACTTCATTAACTTTTTGTATTATTCAGTAGTACTTGCAAATATAAGAGAAAATTACTGATAATTATTAGTGAACCCACCGCTGTAATATTTGATAGTGTTCAAAGAGAAAACCAAACTTCCAAACATGCAACCTGTTTGGAGATTAATCTAATGTTTCTTTGCATAATCATTCCATTTATTTTATTTCATATTAAATGAAGTTTTTATGTATATGGTTGC
The DNA here is from genome assembly GCA_930367205.1 of Acanthosoma haemorrhoidale. Lineage (NCBI taxonomy): Eukaryota > Metazoa > Arthropoda > Insecta > Hemiptera > Acanthosomatidae > Acanthosoma > Acanthosoma haemorrhoidale. The sequence continues at coordinate 103,241,289 of OV884014.1, read as the reverse complement.
CATAAGATAGAGTAGCTAAAATGAACGTTGGCCATTAAAAGAATAGATAATTACAATCCCAAAGGAAGAAGTTCCATGGAATGGTTTGAATCCCAGCTAACGTTCCTCAAAACCAATCCAATAGTTTTTAAAAAATACATCATAAATGAATATACTAAAATAACACATTTTTTTCGTAAAAAATGTTTACAAATTCTTATTCAAGTAATGATGAAATTCCATCTTAGGGAAGTTAAGGTCTCAGTTTGCTGATTAATAACATGTTATGTGTGTGCGAAGAGTTTGTCTCCAAAGGGTTAAATACATCACATTTTCTAATTTATAAGTCTCTTCCAATCGTCTTAATATACAGTACATCGACAAAATGAATAAATTAAGTATAAAGTTTTTAGATGAATAATTTTTTTTCAACTAAATTTCGATAGAAAGTTTAATAACTTCATCATATCTTTATATGAAGCAAAATATATTTTTAAATAAACACTTCAGGTTTCCCACAATGTATGTTATTATTAAAGAACGTTTTTGACAACACTAAGCTGTGATCTTCAGTTGAAAATTAATAGTCACGTTATTAAATAGGGTAGTTGTTCAGACTTTTTATGCTACAACTCATATTTTACGGTTTTTGGAATAGTCCTATTGTTTTCATAAATTAAATGTTTTTAAAATTTACGTCACAAATTGGTAACTGACAAATTTGAGCTTATTCCTGTCATTTTTAACAAAGTAATACAAAAAACGATATTGTAGAGATTTAAATATATCCACAACTAAAATCTATGCAACGAACTAAAGAGTAATAAAAATCTTTCATGTATGGTAATTTGATAAATTTTAATATTTCACGGTGGATTTAGTATCATGTGTTGTGTCAACCTCTTTATTACGAATAATTAGAAGGTCCCCTCTTCTCGGCCCAGAAAATATCCACCTATGTTTCCATATTTAATTAATAAAAACCTTAAAGCGTCAGTTAGGAGAGGGAGAAACTAGTGTACTAAAAAGCTGAAACCACTAGGTGGCGTGTCGGGGCAACCCCCCGCCGCTGCCTGCCTATAAAAGCAGCCAGATTTGAGGCATTAGACATTGTCCGTCTTCACATGGCGACAACGTTCTTACTCCTGAGCAACAGGCAACAAAACAGGCCGACCATTACGCTAGGGACAATACGGCTAGGATGGGATACTACCACATGCCTCCTCCGCTAGATGCTGAACAGAACCACATGTTTGTATCACGAAAGCAGCTCAAGGCGATCCTTCACCGGTATAAGGGAAACTGGGCACCAGGGCATAACAGTGTTGCTCAAACAAATGCCGAGGAGAGGAATAGTACAACTCGCAAACTTATACAACTCTTGTATAAGATTGTGGTGCTTTCCTGACACATGGATACAAGCCATCTTGTTCCCATTACTAAAGCTAGCAAAGAGTGGAGATCACCCAGCCCACTACCACCCGATCACTTTGCTACCGCAGATGGGAAAAATTTTCGGGAACATTCTATTCAATTATCTCAAACATTACTGCGCGGAAAATGACATCATTCCACCAGAACAGGCTGGAATTTGAATTCAGTATGATCACAGAACATCCCCTTCTGAAGGTACAGTCAGAAGCTAGCCATAATATAAATAGAAAAATAGGGACGGCTATGATTCCGATTGACTGCACTCGAGCATTCAACTTGGTGTCTCACGGGACACTGTGGCAAATGCTCTGCGACCGGGAATGCCCGAAACTAGTCTATTCAATTCTGACTAACTTCCTGAACAACAGATCGTTGCGGGTGTGGGTGGGTGATAGCTTCTCCGAAGCTGTACCACTGACCTGTGGAGTACCCCAAGGAGCCGTTCTATCTCCTGTACTGTTTAAAGTGTATACGTCTGAAGTTGTAGGAGCCCGAACAGTTACTGCTTTCGCTAATGACATAGAGGTGTACAGTAGCAGCATGAGATCTTAGACATACTGAAGTAGCCTGTAACCAGATCAGTGAGAGATTGAGGAGACTCAATATCTCTGTAAATGCGAGTAAGACTGACTGCGTAATTTTCTCCTTCCAAAAGGGAAAACGTCCGATGCCTACTACCTACACTGAAGAAACAGAGGAAAACTAACCAGCCAACCAACTAGTATATCTGGGGAATTAAAGGACAGACACCTCTGTTTTAGTAACCATTTTGCGAGGAAGTTGAAGCAACCCCGCACGAAGTCTTACCGGCTTACGCATTTACTGACTTCCCCCAATCTATCACTGCGTCTAAAGCTCATGATTTACAAGAGTGTACTCAGGCCTACTCCAGTGTATGGTGCATCGCTTTTTCGTCATCTGACGTATACGACAGCTCGGCGACTCTAACAATTTCAAAACGGTATACTGGTGAAAGTGGTCCAACATACTTCATTTGAGCAGTGGAGCAACAGTAAACTTCACGAGATCTTTGATCTGCCTACGGTGGATGAATTCATTTAACGTAGACATATCAAATTTTTCGACTCCCTACAGTACTTGACAAACCCGGTGTTTAACACGATATCCCCCGCTCCGTTCCCCTATCGAAAGCAGGTACGCTTTAGTCTTAGGTTCTAGTTTTAGGTTTTAGTTTGTAGTTCCCTCATTGTAATCTGAAGGTGAGCCCCATCACCTAGTCCTGTACCCAGTGAATTGTAATTTTAACTTCAAATGAAAGATTGTTATCGTAATTCTACCCTCTTTCTAATGCATACGCAGATATGCAGTGAGAGGAGAAATCTGTAAATCAAAAATTTGTAAATTGTAAAACTTTTGATCAATTAAGGGGTTTTGAAAAAAAAAAAAAAAAAAGCATTAGACCTACTTTTAGAACCCGGCAACTGAGGAACACTGCTCTTTCTCTCTGCACTGGCACTTGCTGGTCTTCTCAAAGCATGGCTTTCTTATTCAACTACCTCTGCATTTCTCTTTTCTAAACTCGCTATGTTTCAGTCCGGCGTTGGCAGACCCTACACCTTCCTAGTGGGAATCTCTGCTTTCGTATCGCTAAATCTAGCACCTCCTTGGAAGAGACCTCTCCCTCGCGGACGAAGGTCACTGTGGCCCTCCAAACTTTACCTTGTAGCGTCTCCCACGGTGATCCAGTCTGCCTTTCTTTGGTTCACACTTGCCTTTATGATCCGAATGGTTTTCGCCTATCCTTAGATACCGAGTGTGAATTCGAGGTCATTACAAGACCACATAAACTACTTATAGTACCTACCGGTCGGGTTTGTCGGAGCACACCTTCTAAGATCTTATGGAGTCAGATCAATACGAATAAAGCTGCCCGCCGACTAGGCTGCCAGGAAAGTTCAAAGACCACAGGTCCACCCATTTCATCTCTTTTTCGACGCTGACCAGATATCGGCCGGAGTGACCCTACCCTCTAACCTGAATCTATACCAGCACACAAAAATATATATATATATAATCAAGGCCATAGTTTAAGTATAGAGGCAGGCCTAGTGCAGTGGAGAGTAGCACTTTTCACTGAGAGTTACTGAACACGTAAATAGCCAAGTAAGCATAATCTAAACCACTTCTTGAAGCAAGACAACTGGTGACTCCTCAAGGACAAATTCGCCGACGCAGGAAGAGTTAATATATCCACTGGGGCTTCATGAGACCGTTACCACTGCCTAAGAGGATGCGATACGACCTTACTAAGATCGGGGCTTAAAAGAGAGGGGAGCTTTTTCAATAACTGACTGTAGTGGAATGAATGTACCGTGGTATAATGTCGGAATTCAAAATACTCTCTCTTATTTCGTTTATTCGTAAATTTATGAAAGTGTAACAGTGAAGGGATAGATCTTATCCAATCAACAATAGTGGCATGACGAAAAATCAGTTGTCGGGTCATCACTAGTGGGTGGCTGATCACCCTAGCCCTGGTGACAAGTGCGGATTGTTCGAGTTTATAACCTGGACAATCGTTCCATGACGGCGTTACTATCTGACTACATTTATGATAGGTATGTGCCCCGACAACGCACTATGTTCAAGAGAAGAGGTACAGAGGTTTCATAAAGAATTAGTCAAGTTTTCAGAGTTCAAGCGGAAACCAAGCAAGCGTCACGAGTAAAGGCCACGAGAGACTAAGAGACTAACTAACAGGGCCAGGAGCCCTGCCTTAAGTATCCTCTCTACTTCCTGCTGGGAGGCTGCAAGGGTCTAATCCGGCGGCGGTTCACACGCACACCAGTGGCGAGGAACGTGACCGGTCGTGAGGCACGTGACCACCGCCTGCTTACCCGACCCGGGGACAAGCCCTGGAGGTAGAGAGGACCCAAAAAGGGTTGTTAACATTATGACTGCCAGCTGGTGACCCTTTCTCGTGTGACTTAGTTGGTTTCCGCCTTTTATTGCTTAACTCATTCACAATTATTTATATTTGTTTATAATACATTTAGTTCATGTTATTTTACTTTTGCTTACAATATATATGCAATATAGTATAGGGTGATTTATTACCTACTAAAAAATGTATTTATGTAATGTATAAATTGTTCGATTCCAGCAATCGTTGTTGGCTGTTTTTTTTTTAAATAATTTACTGCGAACATTATCCTGTTCTTCAACCTCCCATTGCTGTGTAAATGTTGTGATCTAAGATGATAATTGTTTTTAATAGCTAATGTTGAAATTTAGTCACATATGTTTTCATTTGAGAGGAGCAATGTGTCTGAATGAATTTTTTTCTTTGGGGATCTATATGGTGTTTAACTAACACTCAATCTAGTTTAGTGTCTTTTCTGGTTTTCTTACATTAATATTGGACTTAAACGGATGACAAACACTATTTAAAAACTACAGTAGTCACATTCCATGTTACACTAACTATTATTTTTATAACTATAGTATTTACGTCTTGAGATGAAGAATTTCAATTTGGCTTTCTTAATTATATTTGTGTTTTAATATATTACGATATAGTATGAATGAGAACATTTATCACAATCACTTATTGGCCAATAAGAAAGATTTTAATTTCATCACAATGAAGAAGTTTATATTGAATATATTTATATATATATATATATATATTGAAACCTACCTCATTTTCTACCATTTTATTTTCTAATTTATTATATCAATTGACCTTAACTAATTTGGTAGGTCCGTCATGAGATCTTTAATTCAACTTGTTTTTATGTCTTCGACATAGGAAATTATCCCGATTGAATCGCCCGATCTCAAGGCTAATGTTATAGTTATTAATAAATTGAGAAACTGGGAATTGTGAAATATATACAAGTAAAATGGTTATAACAAATAATTATAATTATAAATAGTGCTGACATTATTTATATAAAAAAAATATTCAATTCCTTTTGAACAAGGATAGTTACTACTAATTAGTTATATAAAAAAAATGATAATTGAGCTCAATCTCTTTTTAATGGATCCATAATAAAAAAACAATATCTATATCACCCAATCGATGATATCCGTGTAACCTTCTTCGGATTTCTTCTTCTTCTCCTCTGCTTGTGTTGATGACCGTCAACGGAACGGGAGCTTGCTCTGCTTTGCTCTCTGGCTCTTGGCTAAGACTGACTAAAACTCGCCCTTCGTCTCATCCCCACTCCTAAGAGCATAAGGGCAGATGCTGGACAAAGTGGGAGGGTGGCTGGTCATGATATTCTCAAATATCATGAATGTTACAATTGCCTTCCCTTATAAATAAAAAAAAATTTATGAAAATTTTTTTTTTTTTTAAGTGGATCCACAATATTATGTTGCTGCGTTCGGTTTGTTGAATTGGTTGTTTATAACGGGTGTTGAAATTTTACAAAGTTTATAGTAATAATAGTTCAAATTTTGCAAGGTTTTAAATTGCTTGAAAAGCGTACAAGTTGTTTTAATTTTTTTTTTTTTTTTTTTTTTTTTAAATAAATTATTATGCTAATTAGTATGGATTAGTTCGAAGGTACATTGTTTTATGGATCATAACGCGATTTGGAAAACATTTGTTGAAAAGACGGTTGAGTGTGATTAGTAATACATATTGGTTTTTAATTAAAATACTAGACAATTCTACTGGTAATTAGTAACAATAGAGAAAAATTGTTGAGTGTGTGTGTGTGATTTGAATATTTTACCTGAGTGAAAAGATAGTGTTTATAAAAAAATTATAAATGTTACGAAAAGATAGGGAGGTCGTTGTCGTGTATAAAATTGTATGAGCTCATTTTATTTCCTTGCTATAAAATTAATTATAATGGACTTAAGCATTCAAAGAATATTTATGATCTGTTTTATAGATTAAGTGATAATGAAAGCAAAAATTTCACTTGCTGATAATTCCATAGACTTTACTAGGGTCAATACTTCTAATAATAGTTTTGTTTTTGTTTGTATAAACTTCTAAAGTTTATGTGTCATCCGATCAGTATTATTTTCATTTAATAATGAAAATAATAAAAGAAAACTATAATTTTTTTCTTTTTTTGAAGTCATATTGTATCGAACAAAAAACATCCCTGTAATTATTTTTAAATGCCTTCCATTCATTAATTTTAATGTTGTTCAAATCAAACACGCAAAAGGGAATTTCATCAAGATGAGCTGGAATTTGAGATTCCAATTTCTTCATATCCAAAACTTTATTTTGAATTATTTTTAAATTTTTCACGTTATCGCTGGTTGTCTGCTGATGCTCTGTAATTTGATCTTTCAACGAAATCACTTCTCCTTTCTTGATATTCGCTGTATCTTCTAACTCTGAAAATTTATTTTCCAACAAACTCATATTATTCTCATCGTCAAGCTTTATTAGATCATGTTGACGTGAGGTACACTCATCATTGTTATCTGCAATCTTCTGTTCATCCTCCAATGACGTCATTTTCTCTTCATTATCCTTAATTGAATATAAGCTAAGATCTGTCTGACAATCAGCATCAACTAGTTGTGACTTTGTTAAATTTATTTTTTCATGATCTGTCGTATTTTTCAATAGAATGATTTCTTCTTTTAATTTTGAATTTACATTATTATTTACTTGGAGTGTTCTCTCCTCACAAATTCGCAATTGTCTATCTAATTCATAGTTTACATCCGTGTAACCTTGTTCGAATTTAGCCGATCTTCCCGATTTTATTTCTTCCCTTAATTGATCAAACTTCCCGATCAACTCTTTTTGTTCTTTAATTGCGTTAAATTGACTGTTTAATTGGGCAAGGATTAGTTGTAACAACTTGGCATGATTTATCGTGGGTTCGGGGTCGGGGGCTGAGGGGTCTCCTTTAGAGGCTGGGTTTGACCCAACCCCAGTACCTGAGTCAGACCCGCACATGTTTGTGTTCGTCATTTGTGTCTGTGTTTGTGTAACAAATGTAAAATTATATGAAAATATAATTTGTTATTGATAAGTTCTAGTTATTATTCTAACATGCAATACCTCACAATTCCTTTGGTTTCTTTAGAATTTTTGAAGTTAATCCCGGAGCGGCCCCCATTGAAACCTACCTCATTTTCTACCATTTTATTTTCTAATTTATTATATCAATTGACCTTAACTAATTTGGTAGGTCCGTCATGAGATCTTTAATTCAACTTGTTTTTATGTCTTCGACATAGGAAATTATCCCGATTGAATCGCCCGATCTCAAGGCTAATGTTATAGTTATTAATAAATTGAGAAACTGGGAATTGTGAAATATATACAAGTAAAATGGTTATAACAAATAATTATAATTATAAATAGTGCTGACATTATTTATATAAAAAAAATATTCAATTCCTTTTGAACAAGGATAGTTACTACTAATTAGTTATATAAAAAAAATGATAATTGAGCTCAATCTCTTTTTAATGGATCCATAATAAAAAAACAATATCTATATCACCCAATCGATGATATCCGTGTAACCTTCTTCGGATTTCTTCTTCTTCTCCTCTGCTTGTGTTGATGACCGTCAACGGAACGGGAGCTTGCTCTGCTTTGCTCTCTGGCTCTTGGCTAAGACTGACTAAAACTCGCCCTTCGTCTCATCCCCACTCCTAAGAGCATAAGGGCAGATGCTGGACAAAGTGGGAGGGTGGCTGGTCATGATATTCTCAAATATCATGAATGTTACAATATATATATGACAATTATTAAAGGTGGGGTGAATAAACTGAAATCAGTTTCTCTGTAAACAAAGAAACGACCATTAAAGTTTATAACTATCAATTCTATATTCACACTCTATTTACAAGTTTTGTTACTTAACATAAGCTTGTTATATATATATAATAAAATGATATATATATATATATATATATATATATATATATATACATATAAGTTAAAGCCAGAGGCAAGTTTATGTTGTAAACTAATACGATCATGGGAGGTAAACAACCCATGATCCTATGCAGGTCGGATTACTAAAGACAATAAAGCCGTCTCTTTACTGAAGTTCGAGAGTGTAGTTCGTTTCCCTCTTTCCTATTATTTCTTAAAGCTTAACCTCCGACAATTAACTGGTGCCGAAACCCGGGAACCTAGTACGGCGAAGCGAAAAGTAATAATTTTCTTTTCTTTATTTTTTTTCGTTCTTTCGCTTCACGTTTTTTTCCTCTCTCAATAAAATGCCAGAGGGAGTGTTACGACCCCCGGCGCTTAGTGCGGCAACAGATATACCGCAGTTACCTCAAACGACCATGGCAGCGGCTCACGCGAATACATTGGCGTGGATGAAGATCCAGGCGATTACGGCTCAGGACATGAGGAAGTCGATTTCGGAGCTGGAAAGATTCACAGGCGAGACCGGGGAACTAAATCATTTCCTTAAAGGGGGCGACCGGCTGATTACGCGGATAGAGGGGAAACGGTCGGAGGACCTGATAACGGAAGGGGACGCAGAATCGCTGAGGGCAGCTCTGGTGTGCAGAGTGAAGCGGAGTGTCCTGAACATGATCCAGGCCGACGAGGAGACCTCGTGGAACGTAGTGAAGGAGCGGCTGAAGAAAGCGTTCGGTGGGGGAAGATGGACCCCGGAAGAGGACAGTTTTAAACTCTTCAGGGAAACGAAGAGACACCAGCAGACGAACGGACAGTACGCCGGAACGATGCTGGCAAGATACAACAATATCACGGAAAAGATGCGGGAGACAGTAAGTGCTGTGGAAGTAGAAGCCAGGATGGCGTTCTTATCAACTATCCTGAAAGTACAGCTAGCGAATGAAACTGGAAGAAAGGAGGGGTTACCGAGAGAACGCACATTTCTGGAATGTGCCCAAGAAATGGTGGACACCAGTGCCAGAGAGGAAGACACCACAGTTGGCGAGGAAGAAACGGGCTGGAGAAGAGTGCCATATAGAAGGCCCAAAACCACGCCCATCGCATGGAAGAAGAAGGAGGCGGAGTACAGTGGAAGAGAAAGATTAATGGCGGGGGAAAGAGCCGAGGAAATATGGGGCACTCCAGAAGGCGAGACGACAGGAAGTGCTATGAGTGTGGGAAAGCAGGACATTTGGTAGCACAGTGCTCACGCACTAGGTGCTTTGAATGTGGTACGGTAGGGCATGTAGCCAGGCAATGCCCGTATATGAGCCGACGCAGAGATGGGAACAGACCTGAACCGATGGAGATAAACGCTCAGAAGATGCGGAGGAAAGAGAGGCCGCAGCCAGAAGCGTCAGAGACCTCGGAAACTTCCGAGAAAGAAGAAGAGAGGGAAGAAACAGGAAACCGAATGGGCTGGAGAAGCGGCAGTGCTCGGAGGACCACTCGACGACAAACATCAGAGGAGAGGGGAGAACGTGATATCTGAGCAGAGTGGTGGTGGAGAGGCGACCGCACGATAGTAAACAATAGTGTGAAAGTCGGGGATAGCGGTCTGCCTATAATCAGAGTCGTGAGGGGAGTGAAGTGTCTAGTGGATACTGGGAGTACCAACACTATAATGTGTCGGGAGACACTAGAGAGGATGTGTGAAGGAGAGAGGATGCCCCAAATACAGGTATGCTCTTGTAACTTGATCACCCTGGGGGGCCCCTGTAAGGTCGAATGGGAGGCAGTAATAGGGCTAAATAGATGGGAACGCGATAAGGAGAATTTAACAGTTCACATGGTAGAAAAGATGCCCCGGGAATATGGAGGGATAATAGGGTGCGATTTGCTAGGTAAAGTAGGAGCAAAGGTTAGGAACGAAAAGGGGCGATGGGACATTCGAATAGGTAAGGTATAGGTGCCTGGGACTAGGGAGAGAAGTAGGGCGAGATGGGGGGGGGGGGCGCGAGTAGGAGCGCTAAAGCAAGCAGAAGATTGGAAAGGAGAGCTTAAGAGAAAATACATAGATATTTTCTTTAAGGAAGGCGAGCGATTGGGGTTCACAGGTAGAACTGTACACGAGATTCCGCTCAAGCAAAACAGGGTGTGCTATTTGAAGGAGCGCAAGTATCCGCAGGCTCTGAGGTACCACATTCGTGAGGAGCTAGACAACCTGAAGAAGCACGGGATTATAGGGGACAGTACATCGCCACATAATAGCCCCCTGTGGGCGGTCAAGAAAAATAATGAGGAAGGTGGGGGCCCAGACAAATATAGAGTCGTAGTGGACTACAGAAAACTTAATGAGAATACGGTGGATGAAAAATATCCAATCCCCAGGTTCGACGACATTTTGGACAGGCTGAGCGAGGCGAAGATATTTAGCACTCTGGATCTTAAAGCGGGGTATCACCAGATTCAAATGCACCCTAGAGACCGACACAAGACGGCATTCACGTTTGAGAGAGACCACTATGAGTTTACGAGGATGCCATTTGGCCTGAAGAATGCACCCATTACGTTCCAGCGGCTCATGGATGAGATTCTACGATGGATAGACGAGTCCGTATGCCAAATATATATGGATGACCTCTTGATATTCAGTGCGACCGAGGCACAACATGCAGATCACCTGCGGATGGTATTCAATCACGTGAGGCAATTTGGCTTAAAATTGTGAGACGAAAAGTCCCGTCTAGGCCAAGAGGTTATCAATTTTTTGGGGCATACGATCTCTAAGGAGGGAGTGACACCCGATGCCGGGAAGGTGGCAGTGGTTCAGAAGATGGTGGTTCCGTCGGACGTTAAAGAGATCCGGTGCCTGCTGGGTACGCTTAACTATTACAGGAGATTTGTCCCCAAAATGGCGGCTTGTTTGGTACCCCTAAACGATCTCCTGAAGAAAGGTCAGAAGGTGGTCATCACCCCAGATATCGAGGCGAATTTTCGGAAATGCATGTATCGTCTCTAGGAACACCCGGTTCTGGCATTTCCCGACTTCACGAAGCAGTTCACAATCACGACGGATGCCAGTGAATACGCCTTGGGAGCGGTTCTGTCACAGGCGGGGGGCACAGGGGACCGTCCCGTAGCGTACGCCAGTAGGCACCTCACCGAGGCGGAAAGTAGGTATAGCGCGCTAAACGGGAATTATTAGGGATAGTCTGGGCGATAGACCATTCCTGGCCCTACGTGTTCGGGAGAAGGTTCCGAGTGCACACTGACCACAAACCGTTACAGTGGGTCGGTAAATTAAAAGAGTCGTCGGCGAGGGTCATGCGTTGGAAGGAGTTCCTCAGCCAATACAACATGGAGGTAATATATAAGCCCGGTAAGGAAAACGTCGTGGTGGACTGGCAGTCCCAGGCGATGGTGGTCAACGCCCTTGACCAAGATCATGGGGAATCTTCCCGGGACGGAAGGCAGTTCTTGCGAGAATGGACGCCGGAGAGAGAAGAAGACCAACAGGAACCAGGGTCTACGGATTTGGTACCGTCGGCAGGAGGAGGGAGCTCAACGGACGACAGACCTGCGGATATGGAAGTGCGGGAAGAAATTATCAATGATAAGCGCCGCCAGATCGTCTGGAAGACGAAGACCTTCGGCCCCATGAAAATAGCACATGATAGTTCTCCACGATCGACCACCACGACCATATAGTCCGCTCCAGGGGTGGACAATGACCAAATTAGTCGTGCCCTTAATGATGCTTCCACACCAGGGAAGACCCATTTTCTTTACGTCGGTAACGCAACCATATGGGAGAAAATTAAGCACCTTTGGAGGGTGGAGCAGATTGTGGTTGACCGAAAATTTGTACGGTGTACCATGATGGTAGAGACCATCCCGGATGAGCCAACACAGAAGGAGATCACGCTAGCGTACCATCAGGGCAAAACAAACCACCGGGGAGAACAAGAGACTGCTCAGGCGTTGAGGCGGAAGTATTTCTGGTGGGGGATGCGAAAGACAATCCAGGAAACACTAGCTGCGTGCGAAGTTTGTCACCGTACCAAATGTGACAGGCACCCACCGATCGGGCAACAAGTCGCGACTCCCACGGCGCAAACACCGCTCACAGACCTTCAAGTTGATACCTTCACTTGGCGGGGACACAAGTGGGTCACCGTGGTTGACCTCTTTAGTATAATGGCTATGGCATACCCTATTCGGGAAAAGTCATCGGAAGCAGTACTAGGCACGCTGAGGCGTTGGTTCCAATTTTACGGCGTCCCAGATCGGATAGCGTCGGACGGTGGAAAGGAGTTCGATAATGCCAACGTGCGGAAAGAGATGAAATTTCTGGACGTTATGTGGCACGTCAACACCCTAGGGCATCCAACGAGCCGAGGAGGAATTGAGCGTCTCCACGGTACCTTGGGCGATCATCTCCGCGTCTACAATGCCGACAAAGGGTTGGAGCCGGCAGAGGCAATGCCTAGGGCGGTCATTGCGTATAACCATTTTGTTCACACTACCACCGGGTTTTCACCCTTTGAAATCCTTTTCGGACTTCGTGGGCGTCGCCGAGACACGAGTAGAACGGTGGTGGGAGACGAGACGTCCACACAACTCACCACTAACCACGTGGAACTGGGCAAATTATGGGGGAAGGTGTACGCGAAAATTACCGCGGAAAAATCCAGGAGGTTGTTGAGGGAGAACGTGGGCGTCAAACCACTAGAAGGGAGCGTCGCGATAGGCACTACGGTGTATCGTAAGATCGGTTCCAATAGGAGTAAGGAGGTGTCCCGTTATGAGGGTCCCTTCCGGGCGATCACGATTCGTGAACACAATTTGGTGACCATCCAAAGTGTTCATGAACCCGCGAAGAGGAGAACTGTCCATCTCGAGCAGTTAAAGCTTCCAGCGAGGAAGCCATCCAAATAGGAAATTTACTCTAATTTTCTCACTCCTGCACACATCTCTTTTGATTTTTGGTGCCATTTGCCAGATACATGTTTTTTTTTATTTTATTGTTTTAACCTTGTACCACATTGGATAAAGTTATGTTCTGTTTTTATGATTATAAGACAGTGTTGTGCTGCTCTAGGTGAGCAGGAAATTATTATGTCGAACTGTATATAATTAGCATAAGTGTTAAGTTTCAGTTCCCGACGTATTGGTCAGGAACTGGGAGGGGGGAGTTAAAGCCAGAGGCAAGTTTATGTTGTAAACTAATACGATCATGGGATGTAAACAACCTATGATCCTATGTAGGTCGGATTACTAAAGACAATAAAGTAGTCTCTTTACAGAAGTTCGAGAGTGTAGTTCGTTTCCCTCTTTCCTATTATTTCTTAAAGCTTAACCTCCAACAATTAACTTATATATATATATAAGTTAATGTTTATTGAATTACAGGCTAAGAAAGGTTGGTAATAAGAACACGTAGAACGTTATAACAAGACTGCTTTATTTAGTCAAGATACCTCTATCTATAGGTATTACCTGTAAACATATATACAGATAACATATGTTTGGGGATTAAGGCTGGGCACTAGCGGCGCCTGGACTTAACCCCCCCCCCCCCACCAGTTTACGAACACCCATTCGCAAACTTAGAAGTCCAACACTCGGACGTCTTAGTCCATTCAAATAATGCTCCACTAATGTTACAATGGAGCAAAGGCCAGCCCCGCCCGTACACATCCTGTAATCCCTCACATTAAGCTCTAATCCTATAAAACGTAAAAACCAACTGTCACTTGTAAACAAAAAACATAAAAAAAAACTTTGACTTTGAAAAAAAAAACAATACTTCTGTGGGAAAAATCACATAACTATAACTATTTACAATGTTCCTCACGTGTATGCTGCGAGGACACTCCAGCTCATTCCTGATCTACAACCTCCCCCCCTGGTGGAAGCTTTAACTGTTCTATGTGGACATTTCGCCGCTTCTTAGGGGGTCGTATACTCTCAATTGTCACGACGTTGTGTTCCCTAATCACGACCACTTTAAATGGGCCCTCATATAGCACCAGCTCTTTGCTCCTATTTAACCCTAGTTTTTTATAGACGATAGTCCCGATTTTAAGTTCCCCCATTCGATCCCGGACTTTGAGGTTTTCCCGTTCCACTCGTCTCGCTTTGTCCCTCGTTATCCTTTCTCGGACTTTGTCGCATATTTTCCTCAAACCAACAGTATTACTCACCATTTTCTCCGCCATTCCCTCGTCTGCTACCGTCTCTGCCCCATTTCTCCGTCTTTCGCGCAGCCCAAAGAGGATCTCGAACGGGGAGAACTTAGTCGCGGTGTGGATCGAATGATTGTAAGCGGCCACCGCCTTCGGCATCGCCTAATTCGCCGGCAGACCCTTTTCCGAGTGATATACCCGCAGGTGGTCACTCAGGGTGCTGTGCAATCTTTCTATCCCTCCTCTACTCTTAGGGTACCCTGGGGTATTAAGATGCCAAGAGACATCGAGAGTCTTCATTTCTTTTCGGATGTTGGCATTGTCGAATTCTCTGCCCCCATCCGACGAGATCCGGTCTGGTACTCCGTAAAACTGGAACCAGGTATTTAATGCCAGCATTACCGCGTCTGATGACCGTTCTTGCACCGGGTGCGCCATGGCCACTTTGCTAAAGCTGTTGATTGTGTTAACCCACTTATACCCCCACCAAGTGAAGGTATCCGCTTGTAAGTCACTCAACGGTGTCTCGGCGGTGGGCGATTCTTCTTGTCGCCCCCGTGGCGAGTGTCTGTCATACTTCGTAGTGAGACAAACTGCACATGCCCCTATCATTTCTTGTATGCTCTTTTTCATTCCCCGCCAAAAGTACCTCCGCCGCAACGCTTGCAACGTTTCCTGAACTCCACGGTGGTTCGTTTTTCCTTGGTGATAGGCCAGCGTCACTTCCAGCTGCTGTTCTCTGTCTTTGAGTGTCTCCACCATCGACGTGCACCAAATAAATACCCTATCCACTCCAAGTTGTTCCGTTCGCCAGAGTCTACGAATTTTCTCCCAAATAGTGGCATTCCCTACAAATACATGATGGGTCTTTCCGGGTTCCGAGGCATCTTTCAATGCACGGCAAATTTGGTCGTTCCTGGTATCGACCAAATCGTCGTGATTTTACTTCTCCCATAACTGTCATATGCGATCTGCAGCCGCCCTGAGGTCTTGGATTTCCAAATGATCTGCCGTCTTTTGTCGTTCACGATCCCTTCTGTTACTTCCATTTCAACAGGTCTTTCGGCGGCGGAACCTTCCTCTTCAATGGTTTCCTCGCCCTCACTATCACCGCGCGTACCGAGGCTTCCATCCTCCCTGGGTGTCCATTCCCGGAGAAACTGTTGGATTTCCCCGGATGGTTCCTCTTCTTCCAATGCATTCACAGTAATGGCTCTGGACAGCCAGTCTGCCACTACGTTCTCTTTCCCGGGTTTATATATTATCTCCATATTGTACTGGGACAAAAACTCTTTCCACCTCGTGACCCGCGCCAAGGACTCCTTTAACTTTCCTACCCATTGTAGGGGTCTGTGGTCGGTGTGAACACGGAATTTTCTGCCGAAGACATATGGGCGGAAATGGTCTATAGCCCAGACGATACCTAGGAGCTCTCTCTCTAGAGCACTATACCGCGCTTCCGTTTCTGTGAGCCGTCGACTAGCGTACGCCACCGGGCGCTCCCCACCGTCTCACTCCTGTGACAACACTGCCCCCAGTGCGTATTCGCTGGCATCAGTGGTGATTGTGAAGGGATGTTGGAAATCGGGAAATGCTAATATTGGTTCCTCTTGTAAGCTAGACATACATTTCCGGATGTTCTGCTCCATGATTGGGGTAATTACCACCCTCACTCCCTTTCGCAGTAAATTATTAATAGGCACCAGGTATGCCGCCATGTCCGGCACAAATCTTCTGTAATAATTAAGCGTCCCCAGAAGTCGACGGATCCCCTTTACATCTGTGGGCACCACCATCCTTCTAATCGCCTCGACCTTCGTAGAGTCTGGCTGAACCCCCTCCTGTGAGATGGTGTGGCCCGAAAAATTGATTTTTTTCTTCCCCAACAGAGACTTCTCCATGGACAATTTTAATCCGAATTCGCGGACTCTTTGAAATACACTTCTTAGGTGCTCAACGTGCTCTGCCTCCGTTCTGCTAAAAACTAACGGATCGTCCATGTAGACCTGGCATACCGCTTCGTCTATTCCCCTCAAAAATTCATCCATTAGGCGTTGAAAGGTAATCGGGGCGTTTTTCAGTCCAAATGGGATCCTGGTAAATTATTATTGCCCCCTCGCAAATGTAAAGGCCGTTTTGTCTTGGTCGTTCGCGCTCATCTTGATCTGGTGATAGCCTGCCATTAGATCTAGGGTACTAAATATTGTCGCCCCGTTCAATCTGTCTAATATGTCCTCAAATCGGGGAATAGGATACTTCTCGTCCGTCGTGTTCTCGTTTAACTTCCGATAATCGATAACTACCCTGTATTTCTCCGTCTCGTCCCCAGGTCTATTTTTCTTCCTCACTGCCCATAGAGGACTGTTATATGGCGAAGTGCTATTGATTATAGTCCCTTGCCGTTTGAGACTCTCTAGCTCCTCTCTAATATGCCAACGTAGCGCCTGCGTATATCGTCTCTCTTTCACGTATGCCACGCGTTAAAGAAAGAACGTTTTCTCGTGGACCGTCTTCCCAGTCGCTCCTAGCGTGTCTCCCTCTACGTAAAAAATATCCTCAAACTCCCTATGTAGGCCTTCCCTCCAGCCCTCTATTTTATTAACCGCCCCTATCCGCGCTCTTCCGTCCCATATAGTCCCTTGACATTAATATTCCACTTTCCCCAACTTAATGTTCCATTTTTCCCCGATATACTCCACACGCGCGCCTACCTTCCCCAACATGTCGCACCCAACTAACACCTGGTACTCCCGCGGCATGTTTCCTACGATATGTATCTTTAGATCTCCCCCTTTCTTCACCCACCTATTTAGCCCTATGACTAACTCTCCCACTACCTCGCAAGGGACTCCCAGGGTTATTAAACTACAATTACATACCTGAATATGGAGTGCCCTCTCTCCGCCATACAGCCTCTCCAGCGCTCCGCGGGACATGATGGTGTTGGTGTTTCCCGTGTCCACCAGACACATCTCTCCTCCTTTGACCCTAATTATGGCAACACACACATCCTCTCCCGAATTGCATTACATCTCGCCTCTCTGCCGACACGCTCCTCAGGCTTCATCACGTTGCTCCTATCTACGTAACTCGACCTTCTACCCTGTCTGTCTCCTGTTTCTGCTGCGCCTCGCTTCTTCTCCTTCAGTTCCCGAAGTCCCTGATGACTTATCTTCTGATGATCCACTCTCCCCATGTGTCATGCTCCGTCTCTCTCTTACTTCTTGAGTGTTTACCTCCATCGGTTCTGGTCGTTGGTATTCTCTCCTCCGGAAGATATACGGGCAATACCTCACGATGTGTCCTTCCTCGCCACACTCAAAACATTTCGTTCGAGGACACTGTGCCACTTAATGTCCTGCCTTCCTACATCCGTGGCATTTTCTTTCTTTCCTGGGTGGGGCATACCTCGGTCTCGTTCCTCTGAATCTTCTTTCTCCTGTCGTTCCCTTGTCTCTGCCGATAACGGACGTTTCTGGTCTTCTTCATGTTGGTTTCAGGGTCCGGGTTCTTTTGTATGCAACTCGGCTCCACTCATTGTTGACGTCTTGCACCCTCACTTCTCCCTCCTTGGCACTAGTGTCGATCATTGATTGTGCACACTCCGAGAACGAGCGCTCATCAGATAATTCTTCCTTTCTTCCTGTCTCCTTGGCCAGTTGCACCTTTAGAATTGTGGATAAGAATCCCATTCTACCCTCCACTTCTTCTACGCTAATCGACTCTCTCATCTTCTCCGTTATCTTATTGAAACGGACTACTAACCCCGCAGCATATTGCCCGTTACTTTGTCTTGGGTGCTTTGCCTCCCTAAACATTTGGAATATGTCCTCCTCGGGAGTCCATCGTCCTCCTCCGTACGCCTTCTTTAAACTCATCTTAATTACTTTCCACGGGGTTTCTTCATCTGGCTGAATTTGATTCAGAATACTTCTCTTGACCCGACATATCAGGACCGCCTTCAACGATTCCGCGTCTCTGGGATCTATTAAATTTTCTTCTACTTTAGCTCCAATTAAAGCTGTGAGACGGTCTCCTCCTTTTAGGAAATGATTCAGCTCACCCAGTTCCCCAGTGAATCCCTCCAGCTCCGAAACAGCCTTCCTCAGATCCTGGGTATTCATCGCTTTTACCCTCATCAGCGCGAGCGCCGTGGCATGAACTTCTGGCATAGTTCCCACTCTTCTAATATCTGCTCCCTCTACGAGATTCAAGACGGGCTGTCTCAAAACTCCTCCTTCAGTCATCTTCTCTCTTTCGCGTATAGAAGAAAAAAAAATTATGCTCGCACTCGATAACTCTCTTTCTCCACGGTTCCCGGGTTTCGGCACCAGTTAATGTATATTGAATTACAAGCTAAGAAAGGTTGGTAATAAGAACACGTAGAACGTTATAACAAGACTGCTTTATTTAGTCCAAGATACCTCTATCTATAGGTATTACCTGTAAACATATATACAGATAACATATGTTTGGGGATTAAGGCTGGGCACTAGCGGCGCCTGGACTTAACTTTTATATATATATATGTAAAGAAAATGTATTTCTTTAATTTGAATTAGTGCGCCGCACCAACGTAGATAATGCAGGCGTTGAAGAGAATGATACTAGCGTTATCAGCAGGGAGGTTACGTGAGTGTTAGGCAAGCAGTGAAAGCAAGCTAAACTTAATATTTGACTTTAATTATTTGTTATTATAAAACAAACAGAATCGACAGGAGAATAAACATTGAATGTCGTTTCTTTGTTTTACAGGTATGACTTTCGAATTTATTTGTAAACCCGTAAACTAATTATCAATTAAAAGAAAATAAACTTAGTTTTACAGAGCAACACAACCTTGTTTTTCTGTCGTCCCTAAGAACCATTATAAAACGACATTCCCGTTTAAATTACAAGGGTTATAAGAAAATTATAAAATGGAAAAGCTACAATTCTGTTTCAAAGTAATCCCAACAACAGACGGAAAAAGTAATGTAATTGGCATAACCTCGATAACTACCGAGGATGATAGAATTTTCAAAATCCCAGAAGAATCGCAAAATGCAAACCTCCATGAACAATTAATCGCCACTAACGCTTTTAAGAAGGTAAACAATTCGTTGAAAAAAAGGCACCACGAGCGTAATATCTGGATAAAATTGACAAAGGAAATCAAAGAAACTTATGTAGATGAAGAAGAAAATTTACAATTTGATGACGTATACCTAGAAAATATCAAAACAGAAAATATAACTGCTGGACATGCAGACGTAAGTACTTTAAATACACTACTTAAAACATTAATTGAAAATCCACGAGCCAACAATTTAAAACACATAACAGAGAAATCTACTACAAAAATCTACCAATAGTAATATACACCGATGCATCAATAGAAGTATTAGGTGCAGTATTAAAACAAATACAAGAAAACGGAAAACAAAAACCAGTAGCATACTTCTCAAAAAAACTAAACGAAGCACAAAAGAAAAAAAAAGCGATATATCTGGAATGCTTAGCTATTAAAGAAGCCATTAGATACTGGCAATATTGGTTGATTGGAAAGTCATTCACGGTATACTCAGACCATAAACCATTGGAAAATATGAATATAAAAGCCAGACCAGACGAAGAGCTAGGAGACCTAACTTATTATTTGTCGCAATATGATTTTAATATAAAATATGCTCCTGGTAAATACATTCTAGAAGCAGACTGTTTGAGCAGGAACCCAGTACTGGCACCAGAAGATAACAAAAAAGAACAATTAAAAATTATTAATCTAATAAAATTATCAGATATCATTCAAGACCAGTCAGAAAATCAAGAACTACAAAATAAAACAGGTTTAACAAAAAAAAAAACCACGTCTACTACAAGAAAAAAAAAGATAAAGAAAAAATTTTACTATCTGAGGAATTCAGTATAAAATTCATACAAAATGTACATAAAGACATGTGTCACATTGGCATAAAACAAATGCAAAACAAAATAGGCCCCTTGTATACAGCAAAAAACCTAACAAAAAATATCTGCAGCAATTGTGAGGTATGTATTAAAAACAAATCTAGAGGACAAACAAAATTTGGCCTCATGTCCCATGTAGGTCCAGCAACAAAGCCCTTCGAAATAATGTCGATAGATACGATAGGAGGCTTTGGAGGCTCGAGATCGACGAAGAAATACTTACACCTGTTGGTTGACCACTACACAAGGTATGCTTTCATACACACTTCAAAAACGCAAAATGCAACGGACTTTATAAAACTAGTAAATGAAGTGATAGAAACAAGTGAAATCGGTACAATCCTTAGTGACCAATATCCAGGTATAAACTCCAAAGAATTTAAAAATTTTTTAAAGGAAAAAAAAATCCTTATAATTTTTACAGCAGTAAACTCACCATTTTCGAATGGTCTAAATGAACGGCTAAACCAAACCATAGTAAACAAAATAAGATGTAAAATAAACGAACGAACACAAAAAACGGCATGGACAACAATAGCTCGAGTGTGCATAGATAAATACAACAACACAGAACATTCCGTTACCGGTTTCACCCCCCAGCTACTTGCTTGATGGTACAGACTTTAAAATAGTTCCAAATGAATTGAAACGAGACATAGCAAACAGAGATTGGATTAAGGATAAAGAAAAAGCGCTTCACAATACAATAAAATCACACACATACAACAACTATTCGACAAGCACCGAAAGGATCACGAGTTTAACGAAAACGATATGGTATACATAGAGAATGGAAACAAACTAAACAGGAAGAAACTTGACGAACTCAGAATTGGACCATATAAAATAATAGAGAAAATATCAAACTCGATATACAGGATCAACACAGGACATAGAAAAACCGAATCAAATCTATTCCACGTTTCAAAACTTATCCCTAGTTTTCAGGACAATCCCGAGTAAAGGATGTCCTATCAGCAAAAAAGTTTTCTTCCTTTGTAAATATTTTCGCTTCTGGGGGGGGGGGGAGATGTAAAGAAAATGTATTTCTTTAATTTGAATTAGCGCGTCGCACCAACGTAGATAATGCAGGCGTTGAAGAGAATGATACTAGCGTTATCAGCAGGGAGGTTACGTGAGTGTTAGGCAAGCAGTGAAAGCAAGCTAAACTTAATATTTGACTTTAATTATTTGTTATTATAAAACAAACAGAATCGACAGGAGAATAAACATTGAATGTCGTTTCTTTGTTTTACAGGTATGACTTTAGATTTTATTTGTAAACCCGTAAACTAATTATCAATTAAAAGAAAATAAACTTTGTTTTACAGAGCAACACAACCTTGTTTTTCTGTCGTCCCTAAGAACCATTATATATATATATATATGTAAACATCCCGAATGTACTTAGAAAGGCTTTAAAATGCTCTATAAAAACAGTCTTGTGAAAACCATCGATCTGTGATTATATTCAACCTCTTTCCTTTTTCTTCACGTTTTTGGTTGACGATCATTAACTGGTGCCAAAACCCGGGAGCGAAGTGGGTTCGAGTCATTAACGTGCGAGTTGGTTTTTGTTTGTTTTTTTCCTTCTCATTCGCTTTCGTGTAGTTTAATTAAAGTAGGTAATGGTGGACTTGCGGCCGGCAGCGTTTGAAGTTCCACAGTTACCTAAAGAAACCATGGCTGAAACCCATGCGAACTCGCTGGTATGGATAAAGGTGTGGGCAGTGACGTCGCAGGACATGAGGAAAATGATCTCAGACCTCGAAAAATTTTCTGGGGAACTGGGTGAGTTGAATCATTTTCTCAAAGGTGGAGATAGGATTATGGAGAGGATAATACAAGCCAAGATGGACGATGGGCTACTCAACCCAGGTGACGCTCAGTCAAGTGACAGTCAATAAAGGCAGACCTGTTGTGCAGGGTAAAAAGGAAGGTGCTGAGCCTGATATAGGCAGACGAGGAATTTCCGTGGGGGATAGTAAACACGAGACTGAAGAAAGCAGATTCTGGGGGGAGGACGATGGACCCCAGAGGAGGATATCTTCCAAATGTTTCGAGAAATGAAATCTCCGATCCAGAATAGTGGACAGTATGCTGCAGTCCTGGTAGTCCGCTACAATAAAATAAATGAGAAAATGAGGGAGGAAAAGAGGGCAGGATGGGGTTCCTGTCTACGATCTTAAAGGTACAGTTAGCGAAGGAGACGGGAAGGAAGGAAGGGTTCCCAAATGAGCGATCGTTCCTCAAATGCGCCCAGGCGATGATAGATGCTAGCGCAAGAGAGTAAGAAGTGAAAATGAACGAAGATGACAACGATTGGAGCCGGATCTTATATAGGAGAAACAGGACCGCAAAAGCGGTGTGGAAGATACAGGAAATACCGTGTAGCGACCGCTAACTACATAAGTTAAATCACCCTATACTCTGGTGCACACATATTGTAAGCAAAGTAAAATAAAAGGAACTAAGTGTATGTAAATCATTGTAAGTTGTTAGTAATAAACCATGCGTGGGACCGGCAGTCGTAAAACAAGTCAGGTAAGAGGGTCGACGGCCAACAGCCATAAAACCTGAAAGGGGTACCATCTAGCAGCCAATAAACAGTCATAAACCTAAGAGGGGTTGGCCACCTGGCCATCATAAACATACCCCTTTCAGACCGTCTCCGCCTTCCGGCAGGAAGGGGGAATACTATTTAAACCTGGGGCTTCTAGCCCTAAATCTCACTCAGTCTTCTACTCTCTTAGTCTCTCCACCCGCTTTCACTCGGTGTCGCTTTACACCCAGGCCACTGGCCCGGGAAGTCAGTCTCTTAGGCTCTTCGTCAGCCCACTCTCTCTTCAGCGCCTTAGAGTCTGTCACCCTGTCTTTCAGCCTTCTTGCTGCCCCTGTGACGACTTGTACCTGTTACGCTGCCGGGCTCTCGCTCGAACTCTGATAACTAGCCTTATTCTTTATGAAACCTCTGTACCTCTTCTCTTGAACACAGTGCATTGTCGGGGCACATACCTATCAGAAATGGAGTCGGATATTAACGACGACATGGAACAATGGTCCATGTTATAAACTACAACAATCCGCACTTGTCACCAGGGCTAGGGTGATTAGGCACTCCCCTAGTGGCAACCCAACAACTGTAACAACAGTAACAAGTGGTAACTTTCGGTCCTAATAAAAAATGTTATCGCGTATATTTCGAAACAACTTAAAAAAAAAAAATTAATTTATATTTGATAAGTGAGTTTATTTTATATTTACCGTCACTCTGCCGCACTTCTCGTGCAGCTGTATGGTGGTGGAGTGTTGGCCCGAGGTAGCGATGTGGCTGTGGCATGCAAGTTTCCGGCTCCCCCAGTTTGTAGCGCCAATCCGGATGTCCTCGTTCGCAGGGTTGCTAGGTCGGGTGTCGATTAGTCTTGAGTTGTCTTTTGCGTCTTGTTGTTGTATCATCTCCCGGATGTCGCGGTTCGTCTCTATGCAGTGAGTAGTTCCCCGGGGTTCCATGTGTCCTGTCTAAGTCGATTAGCAGGCGTCCGGGCAGGTTCGAGCTAGTGGATGAACTCGAGGCACTTGGAACAGATGATAGTCGTTTTACGGTCGTTAGCCAGCCAGTTTTAGAATGCGACGGCTATGGTTGTAGCTTCTATGTCGCCGAGGTTCGACGGCTCTGGCCATCTAAAGTTCGGTCGATCTTAGCGAGTTCGTGTCACATCCTCTTAGGCGGTGGCAATGGTCCCATGAAGTCCAACTTGATGTATTGTTTCTTCCTTCGTTGGCGAATTGTCTTGAGGAGTCATTGGATGTCTTGCTTCGTGAAGTGGTTGCGATTAGTCTTACTCAGATTTTCAAAAATACTGGTCGGCTATTTAATTCAACAGTAACTCACAGGGAAAATAAACCGTGACGTTGATTTTAATTTCGTTCTGTGTGCTAGAATGGGGTCTTCTTCGTGAAACTCCGGTGGTTCGCACGTCCGAGAGTTGGCGTGTACGGTTGCACAGCATGCTTCGTCAGTCATATAACCCTCATATCTACCCTAGTCAATATCAACAGCCTAATCTACACCCATTGATAACTAGCTATATAAGCACCCCTCTCACGACGGGTACACGACTTGTGAACTGTAATCCCATCTAGTATGTCATTTTGATCGTTTAATATATATTTAACCAGTGTTTGTGTTATTCATAATAAAGCTTTTTAAAAAGACTTTCCTCTTTTGAGATTATTTAACTGGCGCTCGAACTTGGAACTTGGCAGTATACTCAGTAACTTAACGGGAGTCCACCATTTAGAGATCCCTCATTTGGCAACGGACAGTGAGACCACTCCAATAGCGTGAGAAGACCGATGCAAATACCTCTGGAAAGAAACCCCACAGGACAGGACTTCACCGATATTGGGTACTGATCTATTTCAATAGATTTTTACCAAGGAACTACCTTAAAAAGTTGTTATATCTCTGAGGAAGTTTGAAGGAAGAAAGAAAGCTAGACTTCACTGAAGACATCATTCATTTGGTAAATATATTTATTGTACACATTTTGACTTTATGACATCAGTAACTGACAGACTGAACCTTTTAAGAAACATTACAGAAACTGAAGAAATGGACGGAACTAATTACGTAATTAAAGATTCAGATTTTCATTTGATCCCAACTTTCGATGTGTCGGATGACACTTTAGTAGATTTTATTGATAGTATAAACTTAGTATTCGAATATTCATGCAAAGCTGATAATTCACATAGAATAGGAAACCACCAAAGATTATTAGCACACGCCCGTAATAAACTTGTAGGAAAAGCGAGATCATGTAAAAAATATTATACTGACATAGGCCAATTACTTAATGACGTTAAAAAGAAATTTAGAGACACTAAAAGCATCGAGAAAAGCATTTGTGAAATCTATGAAACCAAACCCCATTACAATGAACATCCTTTCATGTATATTGACAGACTAATGATCCTTCGAGAGGATTTAAGTGCTAGAATCAGAACAAATGACGAATTTACTTTAGAACAAAAAAATGCAAAAATGGTTGAATACGATTTACAAATAGCTACCCATTGTAAGCGACATTTACACCCAGAATTAAACGCGCAACTTATTCATGTAAAATACGATACGCTTGAAGATATCGAACAATTTCTAAAAAGAGAAACCGATGAAATTATTGAAAGAATTTACGACAGACCTCAAAAACGCGCACCCCAAACTAAACAATCAAATTACAAAGGGAAAAACTTTGACCCTAACCATTATAAACACTATGAAAGAAGAGGACAAAATGAGATACGAAACAATTACCAACCAAGTTATCATTGGGAAAGATATGAACCAAGACAAGAATATCAGCCCAGTTATCAGAGACAAGAAAGATACTATGAACAAAAGCAAGAACCTTATGGCACTCAACAAAATAAACATCGTCAAATAATGAATGGTTACCATTATCAAAGAGACGATAATGCACAGTATAGCCAATCATGGAAACCTCATGAACAAAGAAAATATTTCAATCCCCAACCAAGACAAGAACAACAGTGGGATAATCAAACAGTTTCTATGAGAACAGCTAGCAATCGCGTTCACTATACAGAAAACGATAAGGACGAAGAGATTAAACAATTAAAAGAACAACTTAATGAGATATCCCAAAAATTTGAACATTTTTTAGACTTCGGTCGCAATGACAAAGAACCAACCCCCCGACCAGAATATGCGCTAAATCATATTGATTCCTTACCCAAACTTAAGGATAAAACAGGAAAAACTAACGTAGTAGCCGAAATAAAATGTCATAATGATGAAATAATAATAAACGGTATTAAATTAAAAGAAAAAAAAGACCAAAAATACTTGGAAAGTAAATCGGAAAATAAAACAACAACAGTAAAAGATAGTCCAGAATATGACACAATAACTATAGATTTAGAGCAACTTATTCCCCAACAAATAGATGAACAGATAATACAAGACGACTTATGTTCTAATGAAACAACTTCACATTCCCAACGCTCTTCTAATAAGCAAATTTGTGTAGTAAATGACGACAGAATAGTTAATATAGAAAATCAACAAATAATCATCAAAAAGGAAAAAAAGACTATTAACTTTTCAAAACCGTTTGGAATAACTAGACAAAATAACCAACAAAATAAATCAATAAAAGAACAATATGTTCAAAAACATCATGATGATAAAAGACTAATAAATGACTTAGTAAAGACAAATATAATAAAAGATAAGACTGATCGAATAGAAAAACTAAACCAAAATCAGAAAGACATTCCGACAATTTATAATGAACAATTAATGATAAAAAATACTACCCATGGAAAGCATGATAATTCTTATAAACCAGTAGTAAAATATAGAGATAAAAGTGAAATAAAGAAATCGCATGTTAACAAAATTAAACAACCTCGCAAGAAATATCTGACACATCGAAAATTTGTTTCACATAGCTATAAAGACACTTGCACTGATTCGGACAATTCTATGGACTGCGAAAAGTTCTCTGAAAGTAAATGACCTGACTAACATTAACGGAATGTTAGACTACATATTAAACAATGTAAAAGTAATTGAAAAATACTTCAAAACATACCACTTTTATAACATAAGCCTATTATAGTCAGAACTAACCAATATACAAAAACCATACTCTACTCTATAATACCTTAACAAACCTACCCTCTGATAGTAGATATGATACATGAAACCAAGAATAAAATTGACCTACTGAGAAATCATAATAGAAGACAAAGACGTGGATTGATAAATGGACTAGGAACGGCTATTAGCTGACTAACAGGTACTACGGGCAAACAACATTATGACAGTGTCATAAGTAAAGTAGAACGTAACAACTTTAATGCCAAACATAATATTGAACAGATAATAAACATGAATAAACAAATAATAGAGACTTTTAAGACGGATATTAAATTAATAAATGAAAATTTTAATAAGGGTAGAGGCAATATGATAAGCATTGGCAAAGAAGTAGCTTTTCAAGATATTTATATAACTTTAACCAACTAATATAACAAACTAAATGACTCAACGCTAAGACATACACAAAAAATGTAATATTAACTCCAAGTAAATCAGAAATATTATGGCTTATGAGCAAAATACATTGAATTATACATGAGGAAATACTCCATGTTTTTATAGACCTGCCACTAGCAGAACTAAATGTAAGAACCTCTTTGCTCATACCAATTCCTGTAAATAAAACTAATCTTTATTATTCTATTGATATACAAAAAACACTAGTACTAAGAAAAAAATGATAATCTTTATAACATTAATTGTAACTATTTTATGAATAACTATTATTTTACTAACCCTACTTTACTGCTTAATGAATGTATAAACAAAATATTATATTATTAGATTATACAGTTCAATTTAATTATACTCAACATAAGCTATCCAATATTAATTATATTGACGATATAAATTCATATATTATTATTAACAATCGTAAGTTAGACAATTGCAACAAAAATAATACTATTTACTTACCTCTAATATCCTTTATAATGGTAAAATATCTCAATGTAATTTTAATAAATATACTAACCCTAATGTTAACATATATTGATGAACTAAATGTATACCTAACTATAAGAACACCTAAATTTGATAATTGTTATAATAACGACACTATTTTTCTTCCAGACACTGCTCTGATTAATGTATCTAATGTAGATTGTTATAAAAAAATTCCTCCCATTCATAATCATATTATTGCTCATAAATATCACCAATTATATGATAACTCCTTTAAAATCCAAATCGATAATATAACAACTATACCTCAATTAAATGTAACTCAAGTAGAATTAATATCTTTAATAACCAAAGAAAATAATTATATGTATTCTATATTATCATTATTATTGTAATCATTGAGACAATTTTATTGTATATATACCACAGATATTGTAAAGGCTGTTGTTCAAAAACTATCCCAATAGATATCCCCACAGTTGTTTACCAAGCTCCTCCACCAACATCCAATGACCTAGCAGCCATTGACTACTACTTGGCATCCATCAAATCCTATTATCCTGCCCAGGAGTTCAGGACCTAAAAAAGGGAAGAGTCATATAACCCTTATATCTACCCTAGTCAATATCAACAGCCTAATCTACACCCATTGATAACTAGCT
This sequence comes from Acanthosoma haemorrhoidale, assembly GCA_930367205.1. Taxonomy (NCBI): domain Eukaryota; kingdom Metazoa; phylum Arthropoda; class Insecta; order Hemiptera; family Acanthosomatidae; genus Acanthosoma; species Acanthosoma haemorrhoidale. Next base: position 103,212,720 of record OV884014.1, on the reverse strand, counting down.
ATATAAGCACCCCTCTCACGACGGGTACACGACTTGTGAACTGTAATCCCATCTAGTATGTCATTTTTATCGTTTAATATATATTTAACCAGTGTTTGTGTTATTCATAATAAAGCTTTTTAAAAAGACTTTCTTCTTTTGAGATTATTTAACTGTCGCAGGGGGCTGGTGGGTCGGCCATCGTAAAAAAAGGACTTCTGAGATCACGTCAGCTTTTCAATCACGTCGAGGTCACCAGTTGTCGGGTTGCCACTAGTGGAGTGTACAGAGGTTTCATAAAGAATAAGGCTAGTTTTCAGAGTTCAAGCGGGGGCCCTGCAGTGTAACAGGTACAAGTCATCAGAGGGGCTGCAAGGAGGGTGACAGACTCAGAGGCGCTGAAGAGAGAGTGGGCTGACGAGGAGCCTAAGAGGCTGACTTCCCGGGCCAGTGGCCCGGGTGTAAAGCGACACCGAGTGAAAGCGGGTGGAGAGACTTATGTAGTTAGCGGTCGTTACACGCCGTTTGCCGGTAGAGACAGGGGAGCGATGGGAGAGAGAAGATTGGGAGTGACGAGGGCTAGATACGCACCTCGGAAAGAAAATAGGAAATGTCATAGCTGTGAAAAGACAGGCCATCTGGTAGCTCAGTTTCCTCGCAATAAGTGCTTTGAGTGTGGGGAAGAAGGACACATAGCAAGACAATGTCCATAATTGTTTCGTAGAAAGGATTTTCACAAAGCAGAACCAATGGAGGTGAATAACCAGGAAATCCGGGAAAGGCGGAGCGCGACACCAAGAGAAAATGGATCATCGGGTGACGTGTCATCAGGGATATCGGAGACAGGCGGAGAGGAGTCGAAGTGCCGTGGGAGCAGATAACGAGAGTGGCAGAAGAATCCCTCGTGCAGATGAGAGCGGCGTACGGAGGCCTGAGAAGATACAGTTCGGGAAAGGATGTATTGGTTGCGAATTATTGAGTTAGTGAAGAGGGAGAGGTGCCTCATTGATGCTGGCAGCACCAATACAATAATATCTCGTGGTGCGTTAGAGAGGTTGCGTGGAGGAGAGAGGGCACATCAGATCAAGGTATGTAAGTGTAAATTACTTAGTCTGGGGGGACCCTGCGAAGTAATGGGAGAAGCGGTCGTGGGGCTGGACGAATGTGCAAAACTAAGGGTGACATAAAAGTACACGTCGTTGAAGACATGCCGCGGGAATACCAGATAATAGTGGGTGTGATTTACTGGGTAAAGTAGGCACGCGCATTGAAAACGAGGGTGAGAACTGGAGGATCAAACTAGGGAAGCGAACCTATCGAAGCCAGGGGGGGGGGCGCAAGGGGTGAAAGGGAGCAAATAGGAGCGGTTAAGAGAGTGGAGGATCGGAGGGAGAGTCTGCGGAGCGAGTTTAGGGATATTTTTTTCGCTGAAGGGGACACGCTAGGAGCAACGGGTAAATCACTGCATGAGATCCCGTTAAAAGTAGAGCGGGTGACGTATGTAAAGGATAGGTGGTATCTACAAGCACTCAGACAACATATTACAAAGGAGATCGAGGATCTCAAGCGCCAAGGTATCATCAGAGATAGTACGTCTCCGTATAATAGCCCTTTGTGGGCAGTGAAAAAGAAAAGTTGACTGGGAGATAGTGAGGAAAAATACCGAATCGTGGTGGATTTTCCGAAACTTTACGACAATACCCTGGACGAAAAATATCCGATCCCGCGGTTCGAAGACATCCTAGACAGACTCAACGGTGCGAAAATTTTTATCACATTAGACCTAAAAGCAGGGTGCCATCAGATCACGCTAGCTGCGCATGACCTACATAAAACGGCGTTCTCGTTTGAAAGAGGGCATTTTTAGTCACGAGAATGCCGTTCGGTCTCCAAAATGCTCCGATTTAACACAGCTGCTCAAAAGAGCAAATATAAATAGTTTTGCCCTCAGGAAGACGAGGGAGGGCGTCACAATTTACTCTGAGAAGGAGGAAGAAAGAGTTAATTTATTGAAATTACTCGAAACAGGCAAAAAAGAGTACCATAAATTTGCCCCGAGAGGCGGCAAAAGGAATAAAAAATACTTGCTTCTCGGACTTGATGTCCAGGAGGACATCAGCAAGATTTCAGACGCAATAAGGGGAATCATACCGGAAGTCGTCGATGTGCGGCGTCCAAGAAAGAGTGACCCACCTGGTCGCAAACAGGAAATTCCGCCAGTGCTGGTTACAGCTAACCCCAGCGTCACATTAAATAACATGAAGAAGATTAGAGCAATCAACCACGTCATAGTTCGTATAGTGACATTCAAAGAACAGAGAAGCGTCCCACAATGCTGCAGATGCCAAGAATTCGGCCACACAAAGAACCACTGTGGCAGAAAAACCAAATGTGTGAGATGTGCAGGACCCAACGAGGTGGCGCTGTGCCCTCGAAACGAAACAGCCCCGCTCAAGTGTTTGAACTGCGGTGAGGCACATCCCGCATCGTACAGAGGCTGCGAGAAGAGGAATCAGCTTCTTTTTTTTTTAATTCCAAACCTCAAACAATATAATACAAGTGATAAAATAATAATTGGGATACAATTTTCTCCTCTTCCTGCATTCACATGCATTTGGAGGAGTGCATAAATATAATAATTTTGTCGTGGTTCATAGTTCATAGTTTATACATACTAGGTGATAAGGCTCCCCTTTGACTTGTCACCGACACCAAACACTAAACACTAAAACACTAAAACAAAACAAAACAAAACAAAACAAAACAAAACAAACAAACAAAATCTGTACCTAGAACCTAGGACTTAAGTGTCCCAGCCACGACAGCGTCCTGCCATCGATGGGGGAACGGAGCGGGGGTTATAGTGTTAAACACCGGGTTTGTCAAATACTGTAAGGTGTCGAAAAATTTGATATGTCGACGCTGGATGAATTCATGCACCGTAGGCAGCTCAAATATCTCATGCAGCTCACTGTTTCTTTGCTGCTCGAATGAAGTACCACTGACCACTTTCATCAGTATACCGTTTTGGAATTGTTGGAGTTTCTTAGCTGTCGTCTACATCAGATAAGTAAGGCCTTAGTATGCACTTGTATATCAATAGCTTGAGACGCAGTGATAGATTAGGGGAAGTCAATAAATTCGCAAGCCGGTAAGACTTCGTGCGTGTTAACTTCGTAATTTCTTCGTAAAATCGTTACTAAAATAAGGATGTCTGTCCATTTAAATTCCCAGATATACTAGGTTGTTGGCTGGTGTATTTTCCTCCGTTCCTACTATGTAACTAGTAGGGAGCGGGCTTTTTCCCTTTTGGAGTCTCCCCAATCTCTCACTGATCTGTTTACAGGCTACTAGCAGTTCCTAGCCAGAGTGAGGCCAGTTCACGGCAGAGAGCAGCCCCAACAGGAGAAGCGTCACCCAGACGAGCCACTCACGAGACCTGCTCCACCGCCATCTGTCAACGCCTGGCAGACCCCGCTTTTCAAGCTCTTTTAAGCCAGAGGTGAAGAAACGGCTCAACCTTCCACGTCGAGAGCTGCCCCCTCCACGTCGAGAGTATCCCCCAGAACTTCGGAGGACACTTCGAAAAATAAAAGTTGTAAGTACCTAGATCCTAAGCTAAAGTTTCTAACAAACGACCAGCGCCAAGACCTTGAATGTGGACCGAAATGGGTAAATGCCCTAGTCGATTTCTGCAGCCAAATGTTCATAGATATAATATCTGGTAATCAACAAAAATGGTAGATTACCAATTGAAGGGTTTGCTGCAAAAAGGAGGTAGCTCCATCCCATAGCTGTTGGGAGTTAGAAACACTTTCTTGTGTCAAAAAAAAACCTCTTTTATTTGGCACAAAAAGGATGCAGCTCCAATCGTAATATGTAAACACCATAATTGAAAGTAAGCAACAACAATATTTTTACATAACTTAAAATTTGAATTTTTTAAACGTTTTGTTTGGTTTCCCAACAAATGGAAAAATTGGAGCTACCTCCTTTTTGCAGCAAACCCTTCAATTATTAAATTTTAACGTTGATAGTCTCCTGACCAAAATAGATGAGGTAGAAGTTCTGCTAGCGCTCTACCGACCAGACATTGACAGACACTATGGTATCTGCATAATCGTTCCACATTAAAGGTTATTCAACTGCTATTGAAAGGGTTAACGGTTACGAAGGTGTTTTAATTGCTATACGCCTTGGTATCAATTGGAAGAAAGTGGCTTCACCAGTGACTACAACTTATCCCAAGCTTCAACACTTCACAATCATCGTAAATTTGGGGAGACCCATTTACCTAACCGCCATATACAGAAGACCGTACGCGTCTCTGCAGCAGTACTCAGCCTTGCTGCACGCATGTACGCAGAGATCTAATCACTGGGTGGTGGGAGATATCAACGCAAAACATACCATGTGGTATAACACCGTAACAAACAAGGCTGGTAGACTCCTGTTGAGAACGCCGTTTACAGTTGTTCACCCCCAGACTTTTACTTTTCAACATACAGGTAACCCACAACCTACCTCGACGATTCACTTACTACTGACAAAACAACCCCACCGTATCACTAGTTGCACCGCCCTTGACTTCATTACCTCTGACCACAGGCCAGTACTGTATGCAGTGGATGGTAAAGTGGCGACCTCTCGCCCCACGAGATACGACTACCGTCGTGCCGACTGGGATCTGTACCAGTCGCAGATTTACCATAACCTGCATACGGTGCCAGTTCTCCGCACGAAAGAGGAAGTAGATCTTCAACTATCTTTCATAACTGATGTGATCATAGACGCAGCAAACACTGCGATCCCGAAGTACACTCCCATGCCACCGTCTCTGCGACCACCTCAAGACAACATTCTTAAAATTATTTCCTTGCGCCATAATTGGAAGAATAGATGGTACTGGACGAGAGATCAGCAAGCCAAGGTCGTTGTGAATTCTCTCACAACGCGAATCCGGGGCTTGATGAAACTCTGGAAAACAGCGCAGTGGCATGAGAAACTTCATCGCACTCACGGAGATTACAGAAAGTTTGGGAAGCTGTTGAAGACTACAAAAGACAAGACAGCCACTGTCCGTCTTCACGAAGGCGACAATGTTCTGACTGCTGAGCAACAGGCAACAAAACTGGCCGACCATTACGCTAGGGATATTACGGCTAGGACGGGATACTAACACATGCCTCCTCCGGTAGATGCTGAACAGACCAACATGTTTGTATCACCGAAGCAGCTCAAGGCGATTCTTCGCCGGTGTAAGGGAAACCAAGCACCAGGGCACGACGGGATACAAACAGTGCTGCTCAAACAAATGCCGAGGAAAGGGATATTGTGCTGTATTGTGCACCGCATTACTGAAATCTTTACCATTTAAGAAGTTTTGTAAACTTCGAAATAAATGACAATCCGATGGTGCAAGGTCAGGGCTGCATGAGGGATGCTACATCACTTCCCAACAAAGCTCCAATAGTTTCGTACGTGTTGCTAAAGATGTGTGAGGCCTCGCATTGTCATGGCGGAACACAAATATCGAGCTTCTTAACAAGTCTACGACGACTCCAACAATTCCAAAACGGTATACTGATGAAAGTGGTCAGAGGTACTTCATTCAAGCAGCGAGCTGCATGAGATATTGAGCTGCCTACGGTGGATGAATCCATCCAGCGTAGACATATCAAATTTTTCGACTCCTTACAGTATTTGACAAACCCGGTGTTTAACACTATAAGCCCCACTCCGTTCCCCCATCAATGGCAAGACGTTGTCGCGGCTGGAACGCTTTAGTATTAGGTTCTAGGTATAGGTTTTAGTTTGTTTTGTTTTGTTTTAGTGTTTAATGTTTGATGTCGGTGACAAGTCGAAGGTGAGCCTCATCACCTAGTGTTGAATATGAGACTAAGTGCTTTTAACAACAAAAAAATTATTATATTATGCACTCCTCCAAATCCATGTAAATGCAGGAAGAGGAGAAATATGTAAACTCAATTATTTTATTCTATTATTTTGTAGTTTATAAATTTTTTTTTGAGGTTTTGAAATAAAAAAAAAAAAACTCGGCACCTGGCATCTGGAACCTATTCTCTCCTCTCTCTCTCTCTGGACTGGCGCTTGCTGCACTACTCAAAACATGCCTTTCTTATTCAACTACCTCTGCATCTCACTTCTCTAACCTCGCTACGTTCTAGTCCGGCGTTGTCAGACCTTCAGACCCACACCTTCCTATTGGATTTCTCTGCCTTATCTTGGAGTATCGGGAGTATGCCTTCCTATATGGGAGTCTCGCTAAAACTAGCAACTACTTGTAAGAGACCTCTTCCTCGTGGACGACGGTCATCTGGAGCCCAACAAACTTTACTTAGTAGGGTCTCCCACGATGATCCAGTCTGCCTCTCTCCGGTTTACACTCGCTTTTGGGATCCGGACGGTTTTCGCCTACCATTAGATACCGAGTGTGAATTCGTGGTCATTCCAAGACTACATAAACCACCTATAATACCTACCCTGTTCGTCTTCTCCTGAACATATTGCTTTGTGTGGGCACACCTTTTAAAATATTATGGAGGCAGATCAATACGAATAAAGGTGCCCGCCGACTAGGCCACCAGCAAAGGTCAAAGACCACAGAACCACCCATTTTATCTCTTTCTTGACGCTCGTCGGACAGCAACCGGGTTGTAGTGAACGAGCCCTCGGTGGGTGTTTTCCTCCCACCTAGGGAACATCCTAATTCCTGACAGTCTTTCACAGCTTCCATGCCTTTAATGTATTAATGTATATTGGTATGAAGTATTGTTTGAAAGACCTTAAAAATCTGAAATGACTTGTGAGGGCTACTTTCAGGAAGTTGGTAAATGAAAAATACATTATTCCTAATATGCGTAGCTTTATAGAAAGAAGCTTTTTTATATTCCAGATATTTATGTGAATAGTTCCTAAATCATATTTTTATTTAATGAAATGACGAAAACCAGAGAATTCATTTTATTAGGATTGGAGTAAGATTAGTTACTTAATATTTATTAGTATTGTTAAGGCAGTTTATTGTCAGCATATGCACATACATATGTAAGTCAAAAATGGTAGATGTTTATGAAGATACAATGGGGATTATTTTACAAGTTAATGCTTATCGGCGTTAGAGTTAAAAAAACAAAGGCAAAAAAGGTACAGAGAGACAACACGCTTAAAAGTTAGAACTAGACTGTTTATTTCAAGTCTATAACCCTGTATATTTACATTCGAGATGTTTACATCCCGACGTTCGGGGATTAACGTTGAGTACTGATGCTGCCCGGAGCTAAGCTCCCCCCTGGCAGTTTACGCACACCTCCTCGTAAACTATGTAGTCTAAATTAAGGACGACTTAAGCGATATTACGATCACTCTCCTATCGTCGTACTAATCGTACTAGGGTTCGAAGGTCAGCCCAAACAGTACACAACCTGTAAACCCTTACATTCATTCGGTCGTATTCCTAAGACACTTATAGTCCAAATGGAACGCTGCCACTCGTGACAAAATCAAAACAAACAAAAAAATTTACATGGCTTATTACTCACAGAAAAAAAATGGCATATTACACGCTACGCTAAATCAATAATTCTACACAGCCTGTGTACATTCTAAAAAAGGAACTACAAAATAAAATACTTCTAAAAATTGTACAAAGTGTACGTATGTATACCATACCAAATTTGACGCTCCAGGAGGACACCGGAGGACCGCGAGGACACTCCAACTCACTAATGGCCTGCACCCCCCCCCCTGCAGGGAGTTTTAACTGTTCGACGTGGACGGTTCTCCGTTTCGTTGGAGGTCTTGTACTCTCGATGGTGACGATGTTATGCTCCCTGATCAACACCACCTTGAATGGACCCTCTAATCTTACTGACTCTTTGCTCCGATTAGAGCCAATTTTACGATATACAATCGTCCCCCATTCGATCCCGGACTTTGAGGTTTACCCGAGTCACTCTCTTGACCTTCTCCCTCACGATCCTGTCTCGAACTTTGCCTCAAAATTTGGCGAGTTTTAAGTGAGCATTTAAAATTTTCTCCACCATTCCGTTGTCCGCCTACTTCTCTGCCCCGTTCCGGCGCCTCGCGCACAGTCCGAAGAGGATCTCGAACGGCGTGAACCCCGTGGTGGAGTGGATGGAATGATTGTATGCCGCCACTGCCTTCAGCATCGCCTCGTTAGCATGCAGACCATTTTCTACCTGATAAACCCGCAGGTGGTCACTCAAGGTACTGTGCAACCTTTCGATGGCTCCGCGACTCTTAGGATGTCCTGGGGGTGTTGAGATGCCACACGATATCAATATTCTTCATCTCCGTCCGAACGTTTGCATTACCGAACTCCCTACCCCCATCCGACGAGATTCGGTCCGGTACACCATAAAACTGGAACCACGTTCGTAATGCCTGTAAGACGGCGTTGGATGATTTGTCTTTTGCGGCGTACGCCATAGCTACCTTACTGAAGGTATCTATTGTCGTAACCCACTTATATCCCTTCCAAGTGAACGTGTCAATCTGTAGTTCACTCAGTGGCGTCTCTGCTGTGGGGGTTTCCTCCTGTTGTCCCTGTGGTGGGTGTCGATCATATTTAGTCTTAAGACATATACCACAAGTTCCTATAATCTCTTGGATCGTCTTCTTCATATCCCACCAGAAGTACCGTCGCTGTAATGCTTGCAAAGTCTCCTGCGCACCGTGGTGGTTCGTCTTCCCTTGATGGTAGGCAAGCGTTACTTCCCGCTGCCGTTCCTCATCACGCAGTGTCTGGACCATAGAAAGACAACGAACAAACGATCGATCAATTCCCAGTTATTCTGTTCTCCATAATTTCTTGATCTGATCCCACACTGTCGCGTTGCCGACAAATAGATGGTAGGTGGTATGGCTATTTTTATATTCATGCTTTCGTATTTCTTTTATGACTAGGTCTTCTGGACATACTGTGACAATTTCTTTTAGCAACTATTGATGGCTCCGAAATGTGCTAGAGATGTTTAATAATGAGATAATTATAGTGAGGTGAGGGTAAAACTGCCTCCATCCAAGAGCATAAGTCTGTCTTCTTATCCTTCGGTGATCCCACAAAGTTAAGGTTAAGGCTTAAGTAGCCTGTAGCCAGATCAGTGAGAGATTGTGGAGACTCAATATCTCTGTAAACGCGGGTAAGACTGACTGTGTAATTTTCTCTTTTCAAAAGGGAAAAAGCCCGCTACTTAATAGCTAAATAGTAGGAACGGAGAAAAATACACCAGATAACAACCTTTTATATCTGGGAATTAAAATGGACAGACACGAAGAAGTTGAAGCATACTCGCACGAAGTCTTACCGGCTTACGCATTTATTGACTTCCCCCAATCTATCACTGCGTCTCAAGCTGTTGATATATGAGAGCATACTCAGGCCTACTCTGCTGTACGGTGTACCGCTTTTTCGTTATCTGACGTATACGACAGCTAAGAAACTCCAAAAATTCCAAAACGGTGTACTGATGAAAGTGGTCAGAGGTACTTCATTCGAGCAGCGAAGAAACAATGAGCTCCATGAGATATTTGAGCTGCCTTGATAGATGAATTCATCCAACGTAGACCAATCAAATTTTTCGACTCCCTGCAATACTTGACAAACCCGGTATTTAACACTATAACCCCCGCTCCGTTCCCCCATCGATGGCAGGACGCTGTCATGGCTGGAACGCTTAGGTTCTAGATATAGGTTTTAGTTTTTTAGTGTTTTAGTGTTTAGTGTTTTCACGGTAATAAGCTGAAGGTGAGCCTCATCACCTAGTGTTGTAGATGTGTTTCTGAATTTTAACTTCAATCTGAAAATGTATTTTATTTATGCCATCCTTCGAATGCATTAGCGCATCGTAGTACGAGGACCAAATTGTAACCCTATAAAATTTTTGTTCATTGTATGACTTATCAATAAAAGAGGCTTTGAATTAAAAAAAAAAGTATTCGACAGACTCTCGGCACCTGGCATCTGGAACACTACTCTCTCCTCTCTGCACTGGCGCCTGCTGCTCTACTCGAACCATGCCTCTCTTATTCAACTACCTCTGCATCTCTTTCTCCTAACCTCGCTATGTTTTAGTCCGGCGTTGTTAGACCCCACACCTTCTTAGTGGGATTCTCTGCCTTATCTGGGAGTATCGGGAGTATACCTTCCTATATTGGAGGGAGTCTCGCTAAAACTAGCAACTCCTTGAAAGAGACCTCTTCCTCGTGGACGACGGTCATCTGGGGCCCTACAAAGTTTATCTAGTAGCGTATCCCACGGTGATCCAGTTTGCTTCTCTCCGGTTCACACTCATCTTTGGTATCCGGACGGTTTTCGCATACCATTAGATACCGAGTGTGATTCGTGGTCGTTTTCCTCCCACCTTGGGGACATCCTAAAACCCGACAGTCGTTTACAGCTTCCATGCCCTTAAAAAATATATAATAATTTCAGGAAAATATCTAGTGAAAAGTCAACTCATAGATAATCCACAAATAAATGTCATTAATGAATTAATGAGTATTAAAAGATTTTTTTTAGTATTTTTTAACTTAAAAATCACGACTAACTGATTAAACTGTAATTATAAGTCAACTGACAGTAATACGTAATGGCATAAGTTTTTGGTCTTGTACCACATGGAATTTCTTTTTACTTTGACAATTCAGTCTTTTGCGTGTTAATAGAGATACTGGAGATCTTCAGTTAGAATAGATTAATAATATTTGTCAATACAGAAAAATATTAATTATTTTATCACTGGGTAATTGATCAATCAATGTCCCTTGATTTTACTGAAAAGTTCATTATAATCAAGGGTCCCTACACTTAGGAGAAAAAATGGATGCAGTTGTACACCAAAGGAAGGACTGTTTCATTGAGAGTAGCAAATTAGTCTATGACGAGTTTCCTGTTTCTGAGAAGTGTGGCAGCAGCCACCCCCGCCCCCATAAACCAAACAAAGGTTTTGATCAGTTCTGATGTTAACTGGATGTCAGGACGACATTGCTACCTTTCAATACTAATTAGATGTTCTAACTTCTTCATGGTCTAGGATTCGTTATCCAATCTGTTATAAATAAGATTGTTTTTACTTATTGCATCAGATGAATTGTGTGTATTCGAAGAGCAGATGTTATGTGAAGTTGCAACATGAAAAAAAAGGATTGAGGCATACAGATGCACAAATCAGGGCCTCGACATGGAAATGGATAGCCCATATACTCCGAAGAAATGACGATTTCAGAAAAAAGACTATTCTTGGCTTTGAGGTTGAAGTGAATTGACTGGAGACTATGATGCAAGCAGTCTATGATTGAAGAGGCTGCGAGGGCAGGCAACAGGTATTGGCATTTAGTAGCGATGATTTTCTTCCACTACGATATACATGAATATTCTACAATAATAAAATTTTATCCTTTACCAAGTGTTAAGGCCAGATAAAGTTTTTGTTTTGTTGGAAAAGTGAAGTAGGTTGAATTAATTTTTTTTATCTTTATTTAAAAAATTAATTTGTTTGTTAGATTTAATTATTTATTATTTTTGTTACTGACGTAAAAAAACTGTAAATAAAAATCGTAATTTTTTTTTTTGATTGTTCATGTAAAATATGATTGTGTAATTTCTGTTCATTATATTTCGTAAGATTAAATCGTAATCTAAGTTAAATACCTAAAGGAAAATTCCATACCTAGGACAGTGGCACTTTGGACTTTTGGTAGGGGAACTTGTGGGCCCAAGCCCATTTACGTCAGTGTTGAGGCAACGTCTGAACAGTTAAGGTGTACCGATCTCAGACTTAATTGGCCATTTGGCCAAAATCATACCTATATGATATTTAACGTTCCCCTTGGAGCTTGGAATCGCCGCCCTGCGGTTGGATTTTTTTGAGCCTCAACCTGATGACGACAGCTCTACGTTTTGTTTGCAGCCCGCACCCGCGAGAGCACTTGAACTGCAACTTGCCGCTGCGTGAATATACACTTATTTCATATATACACTAAAAGTGACGAGAATTTGGTTAATTCCTTTAATTATTAAGGATAAAAGACATTTTTTATTTTGAAACCAGTCTGTCTTACATTGGCAAATTTTATTATTATTAACCAGGCCTGGGTATTTTATTTTGCTCCTCATTTTTTTTTGTGAAATTTTTTTTTATAATATTCTGTTTAATTTTAGAATAAATGTATTGTGAATTGGCATCAACTCTTATTTTCATTAATTTACAGTCCACTAGTTCATGCTAATGAACCAACCTGTTTTGAATTATCACTTGGAAGTATATAATGCTCCACGGGTAGTTCAGCGTAAACATAATTGGTCCTCCGGGCCGGATCACAATACATTCTAGCATTTATTTATTTAATCTTTGGATTAATTATTTAATTTATGTTTAATTTCATGTAATTTACACATTTCAGCAATTGTTAGGTGCCAGTTGGGAAACCTATCGTTATTTGCATTTTAATTAATTTTTTTTAATTTTTTATTTTTTTTGTTTAAACTAAAAATGGGTCCAAAAGTTGACAAACCAGACTATGAAGGAACGTGGAGTACCCTACATGACGAATTTGAGGACTTAAGGGACGATATAAAAGAAACAAAGGAATTAGGTCATGCTGTAACTGAAAATTCAGAACAACTTCCTGTTTTTAAAGCTAGACTATCACGATTAGACGCTACTTTCCAAAAGTTTAACAAAACTGTCACAGATGTGAAACGATATGCTAAATTACTAGAAAAAGATTGCACTGATTATGACAGGATAAGAAAGGAGGTTCGCAATCATTTTTATGAAGCGTTATCACTTGACCGAGAACAATCAACCCTAGATCAAACGTTGAATTCATCTTCAACGGAAACCCAAAATCCCTTATTCAAACTGCCCTCTATAAATCTTCCTTCCTTTCACGGTGAGCTGACAAAGTGGACTTCATTCAAAGACACTTATGTTTCATTAATTCATGAAAATCGATCCTTATCGCCTATTCAAAAGTTTCATTACCTCAAATCGTCCTTCAAAGGCCCTGCCCTGCAATGTGTGGCATCCATTCTAATTACTGCCCCTGATTATCCACAGGCGTGGCTCAGTTTGACGAAACGGTATGACAACAAACGAATTCAAGCTACTAATTTGCTTGCAAGAATTTTTACTTTCAAGCCATTACAACAATGTAATTTAACTTCTTTGGAACGATTTTCAGAGATTGTGCTAGAGAGTGTAACAGCATTCAAACATTTAGAAATTGAGGATGAATCTGGGTTTGTTTTGCTTACCTTTGCACTAAGACTGCTAGACCCCAAAACCCGTGAGCGGTTTGAGACTTTACAATCAGTGAAGGAGGAACTTCCTTCTTTCCAAGATCTAGTTGACCTAATTTCTCAGCAATGTGTTGCATTTCAATCTCAAGCTTTATCTACCCCAAGTGCGTCCAGTTATTGGAATAGCAATAAAACTTACCCTAAAGGGGTGAAACAAATTTTTTACTCGTCAGGACAACGAATTTCTCACTCCTGTCCCTTATGTAGGGAAAAGCATGTGTTGTATCGATGCCCTAAATTCTTGGAGCTTAGTCCATATAAACGTTTTAATAAATTAAAGCCATTGAATGTATGTTCCAATTGCCTTTCTGAAAATCATAAAAATGTTGATTGCCAGTCAAATAAATTATGTCGCTACTGTAATAAAAAACACCATTCCTTATTGCACTGGGGTAACTCGGTTATACCTGCACTTCCTGTTGAGGAAGAATTTAAAAATAATTCTTTGAATCCAGTTTCGGAACATTGTCAGGTTGCAACTGATACATCTAGAAGTGCTGTTTTTTCCACTTCTCTAGATGGAAAGGTAAACGTTTTACTTGGTACTGCTTTGGCTAGAATAAAAGACAGTGTAGGTAACTATCATCAAATAAGAATTGTAATTGACAGTGGAGCACAACGTTCATTTATTACGGCTTCATGTGCTAAAAAATTGAAATTGATGCCCTCTCACAACCCCCACAGACTCTGTGGATTTGCAAGCAGCCCTATTGCTGGAGGGTCTCAGCAAGTAGACTGTATCATGGTTCCATTAAACTCGGATAATCCAAAGTTGAGAACAAATGCTGTAATTATTCAGCAAATAAGCAATAATATGCCTTCTCAGCCAATTTCTGAGCAAATTAGGAGACAATTAAGTTGTGAGGATCTATCGGACCCTTCCTTTTGGAAACCAGGTCCTATAGATTTCCTTTTAGGAGCAGATTTATTTCTGGATATTCTCAGCAATTTCAACAAAGCCTCTAGTTGTCCCAATATTTTAAATACAGTATTTGGAGGAGTAATCTTAGGATCCTTACCTGATAATAACTCACACTCACCACAAAGGGTACTATTGACCACAGACGAGTCCCTAAATTCTATTATAGAGAAATTTTGGAAAATCGAAGAACTCGAACACACCAGTCTGGAGAATCCTGACGACGTTAAATGTGAATCCCACTTTTTGAAGACACACTCTCGCGATGAAAGTGGGCGCTATATTGTACAGTTGCCCTTCAGGGACGAACGTTCTATATATTTTAACAATTCTCGTAACGTGGCTCAAAAAAGATTTCAACGTTTGGAATTTGATTTTAATAATCATCCGCTTAAACGAAAAGAATATTCAGCAGTTTTGCAAGATTATTTGGATAATGATATCATTTCACCTGCAATTGAGGGTGGGAGATATTTTCTTCCACATCGTGGTGTTTTCAAAAATAGTTCATCAACAAAGCTACGTATAGTTTTCGACGCATCGGCAAGAACTGATGGTGGGTCGTTGAATGAAAATCTTCTTAAAGGGCCCAAACTCCAACTTGAAATTCGAGATGTTTTGCTCAACTTTAGGTTACACACTTATGTAATGGCTGCTGATATAAAGCAAATGTTTTTACAGATAATCGTTCATCCTGATGACCGTTGCTATCAACAATTTCTATATCGTTTCGACCCAACAGAGTCTATACAAGCTTACCAATTAAATAGACTACCCTTTGGCCTGACCTGTTCTCCTTATTTGGCCTTACGTGTTATCAAACAATTAGTAGCTGACGAAGGCCAGGAATATCCTTTAGCGTCTGCATCCCTATCAAATGACATTTATATTGATGATGTCCTGACGGGATCAGACAACATTGATACGGCTTTACAATTGCAGCAAGAGCTCATTAATCTTTTAGGAAAAGGAGTTTTCACCTTAAGAAAATGGACCAGTAATAGTTCATTGCTACTTAACACCGTGCCACATGAGTCTTGTGAGTCTACCATATCCTTATCCGACTTTGATGATTCTTCCGTCAAATTACTGGGGATGCAGTGGAATCCTGTACAAGATTGTATATCATATAATGTGCAAGAGCTCGATCGCATAAATACTAAACGGGGAGTAATGTCTACCATAGCAAGGATGTATGACCCTCTAGGTTACCTAGCACCCGTGATTTTTAAAGCTAAGTCTGTATTGCAACAACTATGGAAGCTGCGGCTAGAATGGGACTCTCCTCTACCACCTGATTTATTGCTTGAATGGGATCGTTTCTTTAAAGAATTGTGTTTGCTAAAATCACTCAACATATCTCGGTGCTTGTTTTCAGATGCTAAAAAACGAGTAACGATTGTCGGATTCGCAGATGCATCTACTTTAGGATATGCAGCTGTTCAATATTTACGAGCTGAATATGAGGATGGGAGAGTGGAAGTTCGGTTGATTCTTGCCAAAACTAGGCTTGCTCCTTTAAAGCTTTTAACTGTTCCGCGTCTTGAACTATGTGCCGCATTATTGTTAATAAAACTACATAAGTCTTTGAAAGCATTTTTGTCACAATTGGAGGTAGAGGCCACATATTATTTTTCAGATTCGTCTACTACTCTTTCTTGGCTCAAAATCCCTACTTACAACCTCAAGACGTTTGTTGCCAATCGCGTTACGGCAATTTTGGATCAATCCTCCGTAAGGGACTGGTATCATGTACAGACAGATCATAATGCAGCCGATATAGCCTCTAGAGGATTAACACCTAGTTCTTTTCTGAAGGAAAGTAGTTGGTGGGAAGGTCCAGAATGGCTGAAAGACCAGTTCGAAACCTGGCCGATCAGTAATCATTTCAATAACGATTGTAACGCAGACCATCTGGAATTAAAGACAAATGCCGTTATTTTAAGTGCTCCACCAAGAGATCACTATGTGATGAATATCATCGAAAAATTTTCATCTTATGCCAAACTTTTGAGATTATTCGCATATGTTCTAAGATTCTTTCATAATTCACGGTCAAGTACATCGAAAAGGCCAATAGGACACCCAACAGTTACTGAACTGCATCTTGCCTTGGAGAAAATTATAAAAGTGACTCAACAGTTTTTCTTTGATGTAGAATTTTCTAACCCGAGCCGCAAATCTTCCACTTTGGAGTCTCTATCACCCTTTATTGATAGCCGAGGGATTCTTAGGGTGGGCGGTCGTCTAACAAACGCTCCGCTAAAATACGAAAATAAACACCCTATTTTGCTACCTCACAAATCGCATCTTAGTGTCCTTATCATAGATCACTACCACCTAACATACCTCCATGCAGGTCCACAACTACTTCAATCAATACTTCAACGAAAATTTTGGATAATTTCAGGAAGAAAGTTGATTCGTTCTCGAATACATAAATGTTTCCGGTGCCACCGATTTAGAGTGCAGAATTACAGTCCGAAAATGGCCGATTTACCACCTTCACGCTTTGAGCAAGGAAGAGCATTTATTAATACGGGAATTGACTTGGCAGGTCCTTTTCTAATTAAGGAATCAAAACGTCGAAAGGCAAAGGTGGAAAAAGCCTATGTCTGTTTATTTGTTTGTATGAGCACAAAGGCAGTCCACCTCGAAGTAGTATCTCAGCTTTCCACTGAAATGTTTCTAGCAGCTCTAGAACGCTTTATTTCACGGAGAGGTTTACCCAACCAAATATTTTCAGACTGCGCAACTAATTTTGTTGGTGCAAGCCGACACTTAAAGGAGTTATTTACATGGTTCAACGACAAAAATACCCAAGATGCTGTGGAATACCACCTCAATAACCGAGGAATTCAATGGTCCTTTAGCCCTCCTTATGCACCACATTTTGGTGGTATCTGGGAGGCAGGGGTAAAATCCTTTAAATATCATTTTAGTCGAATTGTGAGTGGATACACATTGACGTTCGAAGAGCTGAGTACTCTTGTGGCTAAAATTGAGGCCGTCCTCAACTCTCGACCATTGTACCCCATTTCCTCCTCTCCTAGTGAATACGATGTGCTGTCACCTGGTCATTTTTTAATTGGGGCCCCCTTGTTGTCATTGCCTACACCTAACTTGACAGACGTACCAGAAAACAGATTAACGAGGTGGCAAATTGTACAACGTTGCATTCAAGACATCTGGACAAGATGGCGTTACGACTACCTAAACAGTCTACAACAACGGACGAAGTGGACTTCCTCAAAGCCAGATTTGACTGTTGGAACATTAGTTTTACTAAAAGAACCCAACGTATCAGTGCAAAATTGGCCCACCGGTCGAATAATTGAAATCTATCCTGGGAAAGGTGGGATAGTTAGGGTTGTAAAAGTTAAAACTCCAAAAGGAGAGTACACGCGGGCTGTTTCCAGATTGTCACCATTGCTACCACAAACAGGGGCCAACTAATATGGCCACAATAAATTCATGTTAACCTTTGAAATTTTCAATGAAAATTTGGTGGGCGGTATGTTAAGGCCAGATAAAGTTTTTGTTTTGTTGGAAAAGTGACGTTGGTTGAATTAATTTTTTTTATCTTTATTTAAAAAATTAATTTGTTTGTTAGATTTAATTATTTATTATTTTTGTTACTGACGTAAAAAAACTGTAAATAAAAATCGTAATTTTTTTTTTTGATTGTTCATGTAAAATATGATTGTGTAATTTCTGTTCATTATATTTCGTAAGATTAAATCGTAATCTAAGTTAAATACCTAAAGGAAAATTCCATACCTAGGACAGTGGCACTTTGGACTTTTGGTAGGGGAACTTGTGGGCCCAAGCCCATTTACGTCAGTGTTGTGGCAACGTCTGAACAGTTAAGGTGTACCGATCTCAGACTTAATTGGCCATTTGGCCAAAATCATACCTATATGATATACAACGTTCCCCTTGGAGCTTGGAATCGCCGCCCTGCGGTTGGATTTTTTTGAGCCTCAACCTGATGACGACAGCTCTACGTTTTGTTTGCAGCCCGCACCCGCGAGAGCACTTGAACTGCAACTTGCCGCTGCGTGAATATACACTTATTTCATATATACACTAAAAGTGACGAGAATTTGGTTAATTCCTTTAATTATTAAGGATAAAAGACATTTTTTATTTTGAAACCAGTCTGTCTTACATTGGCAAATTTTATTATTATTAACCAGGCCTGGGTATTTTATTTTGCTCCTCATTTTTTTTTGTGAAATTTTTTTTTATAATATTCTGTTTAATTTTAGAATAAATGTATTGTGAATTGGCATCAACTCTTATTTTCATTAATTTACAGTCCACTAGTTCATGCTAATGAACCAACCTGTTTTGAATTACCACTTGGAAGTATATAATGCTCCACGGGTAGTTCAGCGTAAACACCAAGTATATGGAAACAACTTCATGAAAACTCCAGAAGAAATTTCAAGTTTATAGATTGTACAGGCAACTAACAAACACTTGGATAAATTCAACAACACGGCTAGTAACATAAACGTCTCTGGGTAGTTTATGTAACGGGTCTTTCAAACTTTTAACTAGGTTAGACTATTAACAACAAATTTAATAGCATTGTTGTAACATTATTATTATGCTGGATAAAATTGACCGCACCGATTTCATGGCCATTTTTCGTATTTTTACACCGATAAGGACCAAATGCACTCAGAATCGATTATATATATCTTCACTGGGCGAGTGAAGTCTTCTAAACCGCGTATTTATCTTGATTTGACTTTATTTTCACTTATTCACCAAAGCCAAAGAATCAGTTTTTATTTTTCCTTTGTTCTAATACTTGTTCATGAATATTTTATCCTACCTTTGCTATTTAACGTGCTTATCTTTAATTTTGTCTTCCTGCGTTACTAAACAAACAATGTAACTCTGTCACCATCCTTAAAAATGGTAAAAAATATCCTGCTTCCACAGATGTTTTAGTCTGTTTATTTATTTGTCCTTGTACGTTATATATTTACTTTTGCATTTTCCATTGGAATCTTGTAAAATTAAACCTAATTTATTCCTTATATACCTTATGTTGACAAACACACCCCGAGATTGTTGGCGCAAAGGTTGGGCCGTATACTTTAGTGGGTATACATTCCAAACAATAGGGTCTTCCAGTTTACTGCCGTGCCCTGGAGGTGTTCCTTTAGGCCAGGGCATCTTTTCTCCTCTCACCGTTTGTGTTCTCACCCGTTCACCAGTCAGCCACTTATAGATTATTTATTGAAATATTTATCAACTCAGTTCTAAAAAAACAATAACCCACTTCTAGGGCGTTGTATATTAATATTATATGATATCGTTATTTTTTTTAGTAATAAAATAATCAATTTTCTGACTGAGTAAGTAGTCCAATATATTTTCATGAGTCTTCCAACTGTCGGCCAAGACTGAACTTAACAAACTCACTCAACCCACTATAATTATTAGTATTGTTAAGGCAGTTTATTGTCAGCATATGTACATACATATGTATGTCAAAAACGGTAGATGTTTATGAAGATACAATGGGGATTATTTTACATTGTATCTTATATTTTCTTAAATTCATGTTCTTACCTAACCTCTGTAAAAATTTTATTTAAAAATTGGTGCAATATACACCATTATTTTCTGGGCATGATAAGAATGTATAAATCATATCAAAACATTGTCTATTAATAATCACTGTGTGACGAACATCTCAAATGATTACTTTTTTATCAGATAATGAACTTTGAAATGGAAAATAAAATTATTATATTATTATTAATAGATAAAGGAATAAGAAAATTTATTATTTAAACTAACATCAATTGTATTAATCCATAAACCATGAAGTAAGATGTAGCGACCGCTAACTACATAAGATAAACCATGCTCTACTCTATTTTATATATTGTAAATTGGTTATAATATGTTGTAAACTAATTTAAACAACTGTAAATAATATTACCAAACCACAAGGCATATCTCCAGTTCACACAGGTATATTATCTGGTATAAAGTATCATATCTTAGCAGACTATTGCTATCATTGATTACATTTTTCACGGCTAGGGCGGATTTACAGAAATTATGTTTGGTTTAAAGCTATGTCGATGGATTCAAGCTAATTATTGTTTACTGTTTAAGCTTGTCAATTTACGAACCCGCAGTATCTTTACCACGTGGCCATCAGACGACCTAAGGTAGACCACCATTACCATAAGTATTCGGATACTGTTTCATGCAGTACCCTAGATACCGTATATAGATACAGGCACTGCGAGATGTACCGTCAGGCAGACATACGGACCTAATGATGAGTACCCTGAATTCTCTCCTTTTTTTTACTAGTAATATTGCTACGATTCCCGGTGAAAATGCATGCAAAATATACAGCCACGTACTTGGATCCTGACCTATTTTACATGAGCCGTGACACGAATTATGCACTTTGATGAAGCAATAATCTGATGGAAACCCAGTGCACTTTCTAATTTCGGGAATCGAAATTCGGGATGTAGGCCGGAAACTGGGAGAAGAGAAGTTTCACAGATGTAGGTGGAGTCTGACTGCTTAAATATGTGTTGGTTTTTACCGTTTCTGTCCCCCCCCCCCAAAAAAAATAAAATGTATTCCCTTGTAAACCTAAAGGTTTTTGTTTGGAATAACTATGCAACATGAAACTGATTTAATGGAAGAAACAGTTTTATTTTAAGAATTCCCAATGAAGCTTTGTCGAGTCCTTTATAGAAATCAATAGTTTATACTCTCATTTATCATATTTAGTGTGTACGATCTACCTAAATCTACCTCTCACATCAGTGGTTTATGGAAAATGCATATGTCTTTTATGGCTGTAATAACTTCTACTACCTTTCAATAATACCCATTTGTTGAAAACTATTGTATATATTTTCATGTATATATGAGCCTTATATATTTATGAGTCAGTAAATATTAGTTATAGATCTTTTAGGTTAATTACACGACGTGTCTAGGCTCTATGGGCAGTATACGAAAGTTTATACATAATAAATTTTGATTAGGAGAGTAATTCAAAGTAACAGACTTCATTGTTTTGTTAGACGTAATTTTTGTTTGAGAGGATTTCATCAATATTTTTTTATTATTATATTTTTTTATGGTGTTCAGATGAGTGAAAATGTTTAAATTGTAAATTTCTTTTTTTTTTTTCTTTCTCTGATTGTTTTGGCTAGAAAAAAATAGGAAAATCGTATGTAAATCTTGTATACACGGACCTATATTTAAGATTAAAACTTTAAATGTAAGTTATGACATGTATTTATTTTATTTCTCTTTAACAGCAATTTTCATTCGATTACCTCAACATACAGAGAAGATAGGTTGAAAGACTATAAAGCTCGAGGAAGTAAATAAATAGGTCTTTGCGTATTAGAGGACAAGGAGCTTGGCTTAGTCAGTGTTGAAGATAGCAGAATACGGGCCTGTTCCCCTGCGAACAAGAAGTCGTCTGTATACTTCAAATATTAATTTCTTGGCATATCTCTACATATCTACATATCTCTCCGAGCGCATCGTCGCTCGGCCGTTAACTATACGCACTCTTCTCCGAAACATCGTATCGTCACTGTAAATTTTTTTCGTTATTTATAGTTAGTAACCATCAGGACTCGTTAAATTAACTGTTAAATTGCTGATCAGTTATTTTTTTTGTTTTTCGTAAAATTAATGGTTATTTATATATTATTTTTGGTACTTTGTTTAATGTTTATGCCTTATTGTTGGCAATTTTGTAACGTTAACCGACTCAATCCAACATCCAGCTTCTCACGACGTAACTGGCGCTATTTTCTGGCGTTTGGGGAATTCTTGATTCTTAAGTGCCCTAACGTGAACACGGTGTCAACCGCTTATTAATCGGAAAATTGATTCACTATAATTTAATTTACTTCTTGGGCACATAATGTTTAGGTTTTAAATCATATATTAGTTTTTGTGTAGGTAGTGCTTATTTTTTCAGTTTATGTTGATATTTAAGGTAGGAATGTAAATAATTTTAGGGTAATAAAGCTATAAGGTTGAACTCAATAAATGCCCAATGCAATAAAGAGTTTTTGTGTATAATTTTAACTACTTACAATTTGAATATTTTATATTTTATCAACTATTCTATGTTTTTGTGTTGTTCTACAACTAATCACCAGTTTTAATTACCATTCCTTCTAATAACATTAGTGCAGTGTGGTATGGTGGTTTTTATATTCATGCTTTTGTATTTCTTTTATGACTAGGTCTTCTGGATATGCTGTGGCAATTCGTTCTAAAAAACTATTGACGGTTCCGAAATGTGCTAGAGATGTTTAATAATGAGATAATTATTGTGAGGTGAGGGTATAACTGCCTCCATCCAAGGGCAGAGACACGCATGCGCGGGTGGAGAGAGAGCCTGGCCCCCTCAGTTCTTGCCACGCTACCGAACCTGCCTGTAGCCTCCCTGAGGACAACAACAACACATCGCGACCACGATAGTCCGAAGCCTAAGCACCTCACCAGCAGACCTCTTACCAATCACCACAGCCCGGGTTCATTGCCTCAGTGACAGGTGGGTCCTTGTCTTGTTAATTATAGCGAGTGAGTAACTTCAGTGAGCTTCACGAGATCTTTGATCTGCCTATGGTGGATGAGTTCATCCAACGTAGACATATCAAATTTTTCGACTCCCTGCAATATTTTACAAACCCAGTGTTTAACACGGTAACCCCCACTCCGTTCCCCCATCGATGGCAGGACGCTGTCGCGGCTGGAACGCTTTAGTCTTAGGTTCTAGGTTTAGGTTTTAGTGTTAGTGTTTTCCACGGTCGCCAGCTGAAGGTGAGCCTCATCACCTAGTGAGTGTATGTGTATTGGACTTATTAACAACAATCTGAAAGTATTATATTTTATGCACTCCTTAATATGCCTTTGCGAATGCAGCACGAGGAGACAACTGTAATTCCAAATTTATTTATTTATTTTTGCCATTGTATATATTTTATCAATAAAAAGGTTTTGAAAATAGAAAAAAAAAAAAAAAAAAAAAAGTTAATTATAAGAATTTTCGAATTTTTGAATTATGTTTGGCTGATCATAATTTACCATTAAATACATGTTTTGGTGTAATCGGCATAGGTTTCAACATATACAAGTAAATCTTAATTTTTTTCTAATATAGCTACATTTAATACAGAGAATCTAGTCAAGTGCAAGTATTCAAATTTCTAAATTCTGTTTTAGGTTTCTTAATTAGACATATTTTTTCTCACTGAAAGACGATAAGTTTAGAAATGGTTAAATTTTCAAAAGACTGTCTGATATTGTCTTTGATGGCAATAAAATATCATAAACGTTTTAATTTGTGATATATTACAGTATTATTGGATTATTAAACTCCCCAAACATCATCTACAGGTACTTTTTGCTTACAATTTCTTTTAGCAACTATTGATGGCTCCGAAATGTGCTAGAGATGTTTAATAATGAGATAATTATAGTGAGGTGAGGGTAAAACTGCCTCCATCCAAGAGCATAAGTCTGTCTTCTTATCCTTCGGTGATCCCACAAAGTTAAAGGTGAATTGCAGTCTTTTCGCCATTGTAACTCCTATTGTCGTTTTGTAAGACAATTATTGAAGGTGGGGTGAATAAACTGGTGAATAAACTAAAAAAAAATTTACTACAGTAAACTATGATAGATTTACATTCATAAAAAGAAATTTAATTTTGAGGGAACACTTAAGACAAGTTTTATACAAACTTGTAAAACTTACTACATACAAGACCCGTTCCAGTTGACCGATTATTTAACTCCCCAAACATCATCTACAGCTACGTTTTGCTTACAATATTTACTACAGTAAACTATGATAGATTTACATTCATAAAAAGAAATTTAATTTTGGGGGAACACTTAAGACAAGTTTTATACAAACTTGTAAAACTTACTACTTACAAGACCCGTTCCAGTTGACCGATGGGATTAGGAGAGGTACTGTGAAATGGTTGAAATCATTGCTGGTTATGTATTAACCAATCTGGAGTAGACGATCTAAACTTGACCTTTTAAAGAACTTTCTCGCTAGCACCCACTATTATATTTTAGATCAACGGTTAAAAATATTTGATGATAACAAAGCTCTGCTAATTTAATTGAAGATCTGCATATATTCTGAATGTTTTTTATTAATTTTTTTGAAGTGTAATAAGGACATATTCTGTTTATCATTTGCCTTATTCCGATGTGACACCAGTCTATATGTGTATCTCGTATTAATTTAATGCTTAATTTTTCTGATAAAACTATCTTCTTTTTGTTTTTAATTTGTTTATAGATTATACCATTTTTATCTGTACTTTTTTTCTTAAGTTCTCCTAATGGTGTATTTTCATTTTGATCTTTAATTATTTCTTGTAGTTGGATCATGTTTACTATTTTTAATATTTCTTGGGTATTATCTTTTGACTCTAATACCGGATTCCTACTAAGACAGTCTGCTTCAATATTGAATTTCCCTGGTATATATGTAATTTTGAAGTCAAATTGAGACAAATAATATGTTAAGTCACCTAGTTCCTCGTCTGTTCTTGATTTTATATTAAGGTTTTCTAACGGTTTATGGTCTGAATAAACTTCAAATCTTCTTCCAATTAACCAGTATTCCCAATAATTTATCGCTTTCTTTATTGCTACGCATTCCAAATATATAGCTTTTTTTCTTTTTTGCGACTCATTTAATTGTTTTGAGAAATAGGCTACTGGCTTTTCTTTTCCATCTTGTTGGGTTTGTTTCAGTATTGCACCTATACCTTCTATTGAAGCATCTGTAAATATCTTAATAGGTAAATCTTTATCGAATATTTCTAGGACTGGTTGAGAGCACAATAATTTTTTTATCTCTGTGAATGATTTTTCACAATCTTCAGACCAATTATATTTTACATCTTTTCTTAACAATCTATGTAGTGGATCTAGTATTGTTGAGATTTTTGGTATATATTTGTGATAGAAATTTATTTTACCTAGAAATTGTCTAACGTTCTTCTGCGTTTTTGGAGTCGGAAAATTGAGTATTGATTCTAAATTGTCTTTAATTGGTGTTACTGTATTATTTTCTATTATATGTCCGAGATATTTAATTTATTTTGATGCGAACGTGCATTTTTTTAATTTTAATCTGAATCCTTCTTTTATTAAAATTATTATTATTAAAACTTGTTTGATATGCATGATATGATCTTCAAAAGTCTCTTAAAATATTAATATGTCATCTATATAGTTTTCTGTAAAGTTCTTTAGATTATTTTTTCTTAGTATACTTGATAAAATTCTTTGGAAGATTGCTGGTGCTGTTTTTAAACCGAATGGTAGGCAAGTCCATTGATAGTGTCCTTCTTGGGTTATAAAGCCTGTTTTTTTTTCTATCTTCTATCCTTAGTGGTATTGACCAAAATGCTAAATTGATGTCCAGTGATGTAAAATATTTACAATTTCTAGCTTTAATTATTAAATCATCAATTAGCGGAAAAGGTTGGGCCTGGGTTGTGACAATCTTGTTCAGATCTCTAAAATCGACACATAATCTGGTTTTTCCTTCACCTTTTTTTAATGCTAGCGTTACTGGTGCAGCAAATGGGCTATACGATTCTTCAATTAAATTTTTTTCTAATAGTTTTGCCACTTGCTATTTCTTTTCTGTCTTCGATTGTGCATCTATATGGTCTTTTACTACAAAATTTTTCCATCAAGAGATCTATTCTTGCTTCATAATCTTTTACAGTCCCTATATCATACTTGTCTTTGGCAAATATTGTTTTATATTCTTCTATCAATTGTTCTATTTTGAATTTTTTTTCATTATCTAAATGATCTAAATTTATTTTAAAATCTTTCTCTTTAATATGTTCATTAAAATTTATTTCTATTATATCTTTTCTTTGCGGTTGTTTTTGGCTTATATTTAGATTTTCGTCTTGCCTTAATTTAAATTCCTTTATTATGTCTAGGCCTATCAAAAAATCATGAAAAGTCTCATTTTCTACAATAAATACATCTACTTCTTTTTCAATATTGAAAATTTTTAATTTTATTCTTGCTAATCCCTTTGTGAGTGCCACACCACTAATTGTTTTTAATTGTATTTTGTTCTTATCTATATTATTATTTTTTATAGTTTTTATTAATCTTTTATTAATTAATGAAACTTGAGATCCTGAGTCATAGATCCCTTCTATTTTTATCTTGTCTTCCAATATAATGTTTAATTTAATTAGTGGTGTGTTTACTCGTTTTTTGATTTATTATATATTTCTACATCTAGGATAGAATTGTTATTTACTTTTTTTGGTGTAGTGTTCCTTTCTCTACTTTCTTCATGTTTTTGGAACCAGCATTTATCTTTTGGGTGGTATCTCACACCTTTACCTAAATCTTCACACGTTTTACAAGGTATCTTTACTTCATATTTCTTTTGAGAATCTAATGTAGGTTTTTTTTGAAAGTTTCTTTTATTTACTAAACATTCAAGTTGTCTCAATTCATTAAATAAGTCTGTAGTTTCTTTTAATTTTTCCTTGTTTATTCTATTTAATATAAATTCTGGTAACCCTACTGCTATTAATGCTATAAGTGACTTTATATCTATATCTTTGTTAAAATCTATCAAAAGTTTCTCTTTCCTCAAAGCATAATCCGTTAACGAACCTTCTCGATATTTAAATGATAGTGCATAGGTTATATTATTCCATCCATTATCTGTGAAACATTTTAAGAATCTTGTTTTCCATTCAGACCAACCAGCATTTATTGTTAGTCTTATGAGTGTGGAAGAGTGCCAGTCTAAACTTGGTTTATCAAAAAATAGTTTCATTAGTTCAATTTTTTCCTCACTTTTATCTATTTGAAATCTAGAACACTCTTTTTCAAAGCTTTCTATCCACTTAGCATTAGTATTTTTGCTTGAAAATGTTTCTATGAGAAGTTTTTAAGTTTTTCTGATATTTTTTTAAAGTCTTTCTCGTTATCTTCATTCTGTGTTGTTTCTATCAGTTTCTCTAGTATTTCTTTTAGATTATGATCTTGTGTTTTGTTTGTACTTTCTTCATTTATTTCCTCTAAATATTGATCTTTAAATTACAGGTTTCCATCTTAATCTATGTATGTGCCCTCTAATTTTTTTGTCATTGTAATCCACACTCTTCTTATCTGATTTCTTCTCTTTAATGAATTAACTAACTTTGTGTACTTACTTGTCTTTTTCAACTCCACATGATCTTCCATATATTTGAATTCTTCTGGCAATATATATCTTCTTCCATCTCCTGTACCAATTGAGGTGATGGCAATTGCATTTGCTTTACTGTCTTTTGGTGAAGTCACTACCGTAAATTCAAACTGCAGTTTTGACATCATAAACAAATTGTTGTTTTATAAGGGTTGTTAGGTCTTCTTATTATAACAATAAGTAATCTGTTTCTCTGTAAAACAAAAGTTTATTTAATTGATAATTAGTTTACAACTATTACAAATAAAATCTAAATTCATACCTGTAAAACAAAAGAAACAACAATTACAGTTTATTGTTACTGTTTGCACTTTACTTAATTGTTTACACTGAAAGCCTTTTAAAAACCTTCTGGTCATATGTCTCTAGCTCCACCTAGTGGCAGCCTACTGAAGCACGCGCGTGATAACAAAGCGCTGCTAATTTAATTGAAGAAAGCTTACTTTCTTTACATATTTAAATAAAATGGTTATAACAAATAATTATAATTGTATAGGGTGCTGACAAAAAGTATAAAAAAATATTCAATTCCTTTTTAAATTAGTATAGTTACTACCAATTACAAAAAGTGAATTTGAGCTCAATTTCTTTTAATGGATCCATAATAAGAACAATATTAATATCACCCAATCGATGATCTTCCTGTAATCCAATCAATGTTACTTTCTGCTGTTGGTTCTTCTCCTCTCTTCCTGTATGGTAACCGACAATTCGGGAGCTTGCTAACTGCGTTCTTTTTGACGGTTGTGCTAAGACTGCCGGTTTACCTCATTCCCACTCTTAGGAGCATAAGGAAAAATAACTCTTACCAGATGTGAGGGTTCCTAGTTTTCATTCTCAAATATCATGAATGTTACAAGATATATATGCATGCGTATCTTTCAAGCCAAAGTTTAAGGTCTCCCCACTTCATAGCTTCATCTCTTGATCATCTGGATTTGTTCAACTAGATCCGATATTTGTCTTCCAATGTTCCTCCTGTAACCTACATTTACCCAAAGCATAAGCAACAGTTATTACATTAAAAATGTAAACGGAATCATCGTATTTGGACATCTCGGCCTATCATAGTTTTAAATCATATATTAGTTTTTGACCAGGAAGTGCTTATTTTTTCAGTTTATGTTGATATTTAACATAGGAATGTAAATAGTTTTAGGGTATTAAAGCCATCTGGTTGAACTCAACAAATGCTCAATGCAATAAAGAGTTTTTGTGTATAATTTTAACTACTTACAATTAGAATATTTTATATTTTAATAATTATTCTATGTTTTTGTGTGGTTCCGGAACTAATCACCAGTTTTAATTACCATTCCTTCTGATAACATTAGTGCAGTGGAGTATGTAACAGTATTATTGGATTATTAAACTCCCCAAACATCATCTACAGATACTTTTTGTTTACAATATTTACTACAGCCAACTATGATAGATTTACATTCATAAGAAAAAATTTAATTTTTGGGGAGCTCTTACGACAAGTTTAATACAAACTTGTAAAACTTACAACTTACAAGACCGGTTCCAATTGACCGATGGCATTAGGAGAGGGACTGTGAGATGGTTAAAATAATTCTGTTTTTGTATCCAATGGGTTGTGGAAGTTTTTGGCCTTCCTTATTTTAAACTATTTTATTAAATTTTTGTGGTTTTTGCTTCATTGCACCTGGTGATTCAGAGCCAAAGGATACTTTTTCTGTCATTTCGAAAACAGAGGGGAAAACAGAAAACGCACATATTTTCGTATAAAAACAGTGGAAGTTTTCTTTCGTCGGGGAAAGGTAGGACTATGTCCTTCAATAAAGTCCCTTCAAAATATATCAGGGACAACCAATGAAACTAAGGATAGTTTTTTTCTGGCCGTTTTAGTCAAGCCAGTTGTGGCCGCTCGGGAAGTATCTGATAGTCTCTTTTTGTTTTTTGATAAAAAAAATCACTTTTTATAATACTCCAATAAATTCTAAACCTTGCAAATCGTGAATTTATCCCAAAAGAGTTACGACTAACCAGACAAATATAATCTGCCATTTCGGAATCAATGCAGTTTATTGTCATAATTAAATCGAATAATTGTTCAAATTTGTTGACAATTGTTCACAAGTACGACATGACCCTAAAAAGATATTTTAAAAACCTCCAGTTTTATTATAAATATGTTATTTTCGGATACCATTTGAATTTCACTGAAACATTAAAACCTAACCCATTTATCATTACATTCAGAGAACCAAATAAATTGCATTAATTTTGTGACTGAAAATATAAAAAAACACATTGACGATCTAGCAGCATTCAGATGCGATGACAAATAGTTTTCATGTTGAAGTATGAATGTATTGATCGTTTTATTGGTAGTAATTGTATTCATTTATGGCTCAAGATTTCGTTTGTTAATCTTGAAAGGGAAATTTTTTTTTAAGATGGGAAAAATCTTTGAGAAAATTCTGTTGAATTATCTCAAAGATTGCTGCTCGGAAAATGACATCATTCCGCCAGAATAGACTGGAATTTAATCCAGTATAAGTGCAGAGCACTCCCTTCTGAAGGTGCAGTCAGAAGCCATAATATGAATAGAAACATAGCCACGGCTATGATTTCCATTGATTGCACCCATTCGACTCGGTGTCTCACGGGACACTGTGTCAAATGCTCTGCGACCGGTATGCCCGGAGCAACTCTATTCAATTCTGGCTAGCGAAAAACAGATCGTTGCGGGTGCGGGTGGGTGATAGCTTCTCAGAAGCTGTGCCACTGACCTGTGGAGTACCCCAAGGAGCCGTCTTATCCCCTGTACTATTCAACGTATACACCTCTGAGATTGTCGGAGCCAGGTACAAAAATGCCACAGTTACTGCTTTCGCAGATGACAAAGCGGTGTAAAGTGGCAGCATGAGTGCCAAGGTAGCTCTAAAACAGGCTGAAGTAGCCTGTAACCAGATCAGTGAGAGATTGGGGAGACTCAATATCTCTATAAACGTGGTAAGACTGACTGTGTAATTTTCTCTTTTTAAAAGGGAAAAAGCCCGCTACTTAATAGCTAAATAGTAGGAACGGAGAAAAATACACCAGCCAACAACCTGTTATATCTGGGAATGAAAATAGACAGACACGAAGAAGTTGAAGCATACTCGCACGAAGTCTTACCGGCTTACGCATTTATTGACTTCCCCCAATCTATCACTGCGTCTAAAGCTATTGATCTACAAGCGTACTCAGGCCTACTGGTGTACGGTGCACCGCTATTTCGTTATTTGACGTATACAACAGCTAAGAAACTCCAACAATTCCAAAACGGTATACTGATGAAAGTGGTCAGAGGTACTTTACTCGTGCAGCGGAGCAACAGTGAGCTTCATGAGATATTTGAGCTGCCTACGGAGGATGAATTCATCCAACGTAGACATATTAAATTTTTCATTTCCTTGCAATACTTAACAAACCCGGTGTTTAAATCTATAACCCCCACTCCGTTCCCCCATCGATGGCAGGACTCCCATCGCGGCTGGAACGCTTTAGTCTTAGGTTCTAGGTATAGGTTTTAGTCTTTTAGTGTTTTAGTGTTTAGTGTCTTCACGGTAATAAGCTGAAGGTGAGCCTCATCACCTAGTGTTGTAGATGTGTTTCTGACTTTTAACTTCAATCTGAAAATGT
Source organism: Acanthosoma haemorrhoidale (assembly GCA_930367205.1). Lineage (NCBI taxonomy): Eukaryota > Metazoa > Arthropoda > Insecta > Hemiptera > Acanthosomatidae > Acanthosoma > Acanthosoma haemorrhoidale. The sequence continues at coordinate 103,181,523 of OV884014.1, read as the reverse complement.
ATGTTATTTATGCCTCCTTCGAATGGATCAGCGCATCGCAGTACGAGGAGCAAATTGTAACCCTATAATTTTTTAGTTCATATTATCACTTATCAATAAAAGAGGTTTTGAATTAAAAAAAAAAAAAAAAAAAAAAAAAAAAAAGGCATTCGACCGACTTAGGCACCTGGCATCTGGAACACTAATCTCGTTCTCTCTGCACTGGCGCTTGCTGCAATACTTGAACCATGCCTGTTATGTACTGGTTGAATTAAATAGAATATATACTTATTGAGCACACTGCTTTATTACGTGATTGATAACTAAAAACAAAACATGAACATGAATAAGGTTATCCTTAGATAACAGCAACGATCGATAAATACGATAGCTCGATAGACACAACAATGCCTTTCATATTCATCTACCTCTGGATCTCTTTCTCCTAACCTCGCTACGCTTAAGTTAGGCGTTGTCAGACCCCACACCTTCCTAGTGGGATTCTCTGCCTTATCTAGGAGTATCGGATATAGGAGTATACCTTCCTATATAGGAGTCTCGCTAAAACTAGCAACTCCTTGAAAGAGACCTCTTCCTCGTGGACGACGGTCATCTGGGGCTCTACAAAGTTTATCTAGTAGCGTATCCCACGGTGATCCAGTTTGCTTCTCTCCGGTTCACACTCATCTTTGGTATCCGGACGGTTTTCGCATACCATTAGATACCGAGTGTGAATTCGTGGTCGTTTCCCTCCCACCTTGGGGACATCCTAAAACCCGACAATCTTTTAAAGCTTCCATGCCCTTAAAAAATATATAATAATTTCAGGAAAATATCTAGTGAAAAGTCAACTCATAGATAATCCACAAATAAATGTCATTATTGAATTAATGAGTATTAAAAGATTTTTTTTAGTATTATTTAATTTAAAAAGCATGACTCACTGATTAAACTGTAATTATAAGTCTTACAACTGACAGTAATACTTAATGGTATAAGTTTTTGGTCTTGTACCACATGGAATTTCTTTTCACTTTGACAATTCAGTCTTTTGCGTGTTAATCGAGATACTGGAGATTTTCAGTTAGAATAGATTAATAATATTTGTCAATACTGAAAAATATTAATTATTTTATCACTGGGTAATTGATCAATCAATGTCCCTTGATTTTACTGAAAAGTTCATTATAATCAAGGGTCCCTACACTTAGGAGAAAAAATGGATGCAGTTGTACACCAAAGGAAGGACTGTTTCATTGAGAGTAGCAAATTAGTCTATGACGAGTTTCCTGTTTCTGAGAAGTGTGGCAGCAGCCACCCCCACCCCCATAAACCAAACAAAGGTTTTGATCAGTTCTGATGTTAACTGGATGTCAGGACGACATTGCTACCTTTCAATACTAATTTGATGTTCTAACTTCTTCATGGTCTAGGATTCGTTATCCAGTCTGTTATAAATAAGATTGTTTTTACTTATTGCATCAGATGAATTGTGTGTATTCGAAGAGCAGATGTTATGTGAAGTTGCTACATAAAAAAAAAGGATTGAGGCATACAGATGCACAAATCAGGGCCTAAACATGGAAATGGATAGCCCATATACTCCGAAGAAATGACGATTTCAGAAAAAAGACTATTCTAGGCTTTGAGGTTGAAGTGAATTGACTGGAGACTATGATGCAAGCAGTCTATGATTGAAGAGGCTGCGAGGGCTGGCAACAGGTATTGGCATTTAGTAGCGATGATTTTCTTCCACTACGATATACATGAATATTCTACAATAATAAAATTTTATCCCTTACCAAGTATATGGAAACAATTTCATGAAAACTCCAGAAGAAATTTCAAGTTTATAGATTGTACAGGCAACTTACAAACACTCTATAACACGCGAGTGAAGTCTTCTAAACCGCGTATTTATCTTGATTTGACTTTATTTTCACTTATTCACCAAAGCCAAAGAATCAGTTTTTATTTTTGCTTTGTTCTAATACTTGTTCATGAATATTTTATCCTACCTTTGCTATTTAACGTGCTTATCTTTAATTTTGTCTTCCTGCGTTACTAAACAAACAATGTAACTCTATCACCATCCTTAAAAATGGTAAAAAATATCCTGCTTCCACAGATGTTTTAGTCTGTTTATTTATTTGTCCTTGTACGTTATATATTTACTTTTGCATTTTCCATTGGAATCTTGTAAAATTAAACCTAATTTATTCCTTATATACCTTATGTTGACAAACACACCCCGAGATTGTTGGCACAAAGGTTGGGCCGTATACTTTAGTGGGTATACATTCCAAACAATAGGGTCTTCCAGTTTACTGCCGTGCCCTGGAGGTGTTCCTTTAGGCCAGGGCATCTTTTCTCCTCTCACCGTTTGTGTTCTCACCCGTTCACCAGTCAGCCACTTATAGATCGTTTATTGAAATATTTATCAACTCAGTTCCAAAAAAACAATAACCCACTTCTAGGGCGTTGTATATTAATATTATATGATATCGTTATTTTTTTTAGTAATAAAATTATCAATTTTCTGACTGAGTAAGTAGTCCAATATATTTTCATGAGTCTTCCAACTGTCGGCCAAGACTGAACTTAACAAACTCACTCAACCCACTATAATTATTAGTATTGTTAAGGCAGTTTATTGTCAGCATATGTACATACATATGTATGTCAAAAACGGTAGATGTTTATGAAGATACAATGGGGATTATTTTACATTGTATCTTATATTTTCTTAAATTCATGTTCTTACGTAACCTCTGTAAAAATTTTATTTAAAAATTGGTGCAATATACACCATTATTTTCTGGGCATGATAAGAATGTATAAATCATATCAAAACATTGTCTATTAATAATCACTGTGTGACGAACATCTCAAATGATTACTTTTTTATCAGATAATGAACTTTGAAATGGAAAATAAAATTATTATATTATTATTAATAGATAAAGGAATAAGAAAATTTATTATATAAACTAACATCAATTGTATTAATCCATAAACCATGAAGTAAGATGTAGCGACCGCTAACTACATAAGATAAACCATGCTCTACTCTATTTTATATATTGTAAATTGGTTATAATATGTTGTAAACTAATTTAAACAACTGTAAATAATATTACCAAACCACAAGGCATATCTCCAGTTCACACAGGTATATTATCTGGTATAAAGTATCATATCTTAGCAGACTATTGCTATTATTGATTACATTTTTCACGGCTAGGGCGGATTTACAGAAATTATGTTTGGTTCAAAGCTATCTCGATGGATTCAAGCTAATTATTGTTTACTGTTTAAGCTTGTCAATTTACGAACCCGCAGTATCTTTACCACGTGGCGATCAGACGACCTAAGGTAGACCACCATTACCATAAGTATTCGGATACTGTTTCATGCAGTACCCTAGATACCGTATATAGATACAGGCACTGCGAGATGTACCGTCAGGCAGACATACGGACCTAATGATGAGTACCCTGAATTCTCTCCTTTTTTTTACTAGTAATATTGCTACGATTCCCGGTGAAAATGCATGCAAAATATACAGCCACGTACTTGGATCCTGACCTATTTTACATGAGCCGTGACACGAATTATGCACTTTGATGAAGCAATAATCTGATGGCAACCCAGTGCATTTTCTGATTTCGGGAATCGAAATTCGGGATGTAGGCTGAGAGAAACTGGGAGAAGAGAAGTTGCACAGATGTAGGTGGAGTCTGACTGCTTAAATATGTGTTGGTTTTTACCGTTTCTGTCCCCCCCCCCCAAAAAAAATAAAATGTATTCCCCTGTAAACCTAAAGGTTTTTGTTTGGAATAACTATGCAACATGAAACTGATTTAATGGAAGAAACAGTTTTATTTTAAGAATTCCCAATGAAGTTTTGTCGAGTCCTTTATAGAAATCAATAGTTTATACTCTCATTTATCATATTTAGTGTGTACGATCTACCTAAATCTACCTCTCACATCAGTGGTTTATGGAAAATGCATATGTCTTTTATGGCTGTAATAACTTCTACTACCTTTCAATAATACCCATTTGTTGAAAACTATTGTATATATTTTCATGTATATATGAGCCTTATATATTTATGAGTCAGTAAATATTAGTTATAGATCTTTTAGGTTAATTACACGGCGTGTCTAGGCTCTATGGGCAGTATACGAAAGTTTATACATAATAAATTTTGATTAGGAGAGTAATTCAAAGTAACAGACTTCATTGTTTTGTTAGACGTAATTTTTGTTTGAGAGGATTTCACCAATATTTTTTTATTATTATATTTTTTTATGGTAATCAGATGAGTGAGAATTTTTAAATTGTAAATTTCTTTCTTTTTTTTTCTTTCTCTGATTGTTTTGGCTAGAAAAAAATAGGAAAAGCGTATGTAAATCTTGTATACACGGACCTATATTTAAGATTAAAACTTTAAATGTAAGTTATGACATGTATTTATTTTATTTCTCTTTAACAGCAATTTTCATTTGATTACCTCAACATACAGAGAAAATAGGTTGAAAGACTATAAAAGCTCGAGGAAGTAAATAAATAGGTCTTTGCGCATTAGAGGACAATGCTTTAGGCCTTTAGGCTTGAGCTTGGCTTGGTCAGTGATGAAGACAGCAGAATACGGGCCTGTTCCCCTGCGAACAAGAAGTCGTCGTATACTTCAAATATTAAATTCTTGGCATATCTCATCTACATATCTCTCCGAGCGCATCGTCGCTCGGCCGTTAACTATACGCACTCTTCTCCGAAACATCGTATAATATCGTCACTATAAATTTTTTTCGTTATTTATAGTTAGTAACCATCAGGACTCGTTAAATTAACTGTTAAATTGCTGATCAGTTATTTTTTTTGTTTTTAGTAAAATTAATGGTTATTTATATATTATTTTTGGTACTTTGTTTAATGTTTATCCCTTATTGTTGGCAATTTTGTAACGTTAACCGACTCATCGGTAACGTCAATCCAACATCCAGCTTCTCACGACGTAACTGGCGCTATTTTCTGGCGTTTGGGGAATTCTCGATTCTTATGTGCCCTAACGTGAACACGGTGTCAACCACTTATTAATCGGAAAATTGATTCACTATAATTTAATTTACTTCTTGGGCACATAATGTTTAGGTTTTAAATCATATATTAGTTTTTGTGTAGGTAGTGCTTATTTTTTCAGTTTATGTTGATATTTAAGGTAGGAATGTAAATAATTTTAGGGTAATAAAGCTATAAGGTTGAACTCAATAAATGCTCAATGCAATAAAGAGTTTTTGTGTATAATTTTAACTACTTACAATTTGAATATTTTATATTTTATCAACTATTCTATGTTTTTGTGTTGTTCTACAACTAATCACCAGTTTTAATTACCATTCCTTCTGATAACATTAGTGCAGTGGAGTATGTAACAGTATTATTGGATTATTAAACTCCCCAAACATCATCTACAGCTACTTTTTGTTTACAATATTTACTACAGCCAACTATGATAGATTTACATTCATAAGAAAAAATTTAATTTTTGGGGAGCTCTTACGACAAGTTTAATACAAACTTGTAAAACTTACAACTTACAAGACCGGTTCCAATTGACCGATGGCATTAGGAGAGGGACTGTGAGATGGTTAAAATAATTCTGTTTTTGTATCCAATGGGTTGTGGAAGTTTTTGGCCTTCCTTATTTTAAACTATTTTATTAAATTTTTGTGGTTTTTGCTTCATTGCACCTGGTGATTCAGAGCCAAAGGATACTTTTTCTGTCATTTCGAAAACAGAGGGGAAAACAGAAAACGCACATATTTTCGTATAAAAACAGTGGAAGTTTTCTTTCGTCGGGGAAAGGTAGGACTATGGCCCTCAATAAAGTCCCTTCAAAATATATCAGGGACAACCAATGAAACTAAGGATAGTTTTTTTCTGGCCGTTTTAGTCAAGCCAGTTGTGGCCGCTCGGGAAGTATCTGATAGTCTCTTTTTATTTTTTGATAAAAAAAATCCCTTTTTATAATACTCCAATAAATTCTAAACCTTGCAAATCGTGAATTTATCCCAAAAGAGTTACGACTAACCAGACAAATATAATCTGCCATTTCGGAATCAATGCAGTTTATTGTCATAATTAAATCGAATAATTGTTCAAATTTGTTGACAATTGTTCACAAGTACGACATGACCCTAAAAAGATATTTTAAAAACCTCCAGTTTTATTATAAATATGTTATTTTCGGATACCATTTGAATTTCACTGAAACATTAAAACCTAACCCATTTATCATTACATTCAGAGAACCAAATAAATTGCATTAATTTTGTGACTGAAAATATAAAAAAAACACATTGACGATCTAGCAGCATTCAGATGCGATGACAAATAGTTTTCATGTTGAAGTATGAATGTATTGATCGTTTTATTGGTAGTAATTGTATTCATTTATGGCTCAAGATTTCGTTTTTTAATCTTGAAGGGGAAATTTTTTTTTAAGATGGGAAAAATCTTTGAGAAAATTCTGTTGAATTATCTCAAAGATTGCTGCTCGGAAAATGACATCATTCCGCCAGAACAGACTGGAATTTAATCCAGTATAAGTGCAGAGCACTCCCTTCTGAAGGTGCAGTCAGAAGCCATAATATGAATAGAAACATAGACACGGCTATAATTTAATTTACTTCTTGGGCACATAATGTTTAGGTTTTAAATCATATATTAGTTTTTGTGTAGGTAGTGCTTATTTTTTCAGTTTATGTTGATATTTAAGGTAGGAATGTAAATAATTTTAGGGTAATAAAGCTATAAGGTTGAACTCAATAAATGCCCAATGCAATAAAGAGTTTTTGTGTATAATTTTAACTACTTACAATTTGAATATTTTATATTTTATCAACTATTCTATGTTTTTGTGTTGTTCTACAACTAATCACCAGTTTTAATTACCATTCCTTCTAATAACATTAGTGCAGTGTGGTATGGTGGTTTTTATATTCATGCTTTTGTATTTCTTTTATGACTAGGTCTTCTGGATATGCTGTGGCAATTTGTTCTAAAAACTATTGACGGTTCCGAAATGTGCTAGAGATGTTTAATAATGAGATAATTATTGTGAGGTGAGGGTATAACTGCCTCCATCCAAGGGCAGAGACACGCATGCGCGGCCGGAGAGAGAGCCTGGCCCCCTCAGTTCTTGCCGCGCTACCGAACCTGCCTGTAGCCTCCCTGAGGACTACCGCAAAACATCGCGACCACGATAGTCCGAAGCCTAAGCACCTCACCAGCAGACCTCTTCCCAATCACCACAGCCCGGGTTGATTGCCTCAGTGACAGGTGGGTCCTTGTCTTGTTAATTATAGCGAGTGAGTAACTTCAGTGAGCTTCACGAGATCTTTGATCTGCCTATGGTGGATGAGTTCATCTAACGTAGACATATCAAATTATGCGACTCCCTGCAATATTTGACAAACCCGGTGTTTAACACGATAACCTCTGCTCCGTTCCCCCATCGATGGCAGGACTCCCATCGCGGCTGGAACGCTTTAGTCTTAGGTTCTAGGTATAGGTTTTAGTGTTAGTGTTTTCCACGGTCGCCAGCTGAAGGTGAGCCTCATCACCTAGTGAGTGTATGTGTATTGGACTTATTAACAACAATCTGAAAGTATTATATTTTATGCACTCCTTAATATGCATCTGCGAATGCAGCACGAGGAGACAACTGTAATTCCAAATTTATTTATTTATTTTTGTTATTGTATATATATCATCAATAAAGAGGTTTTGAAAGAAAAAAAAAAAAAAAAAAGTTAATTATAAGAATTTTCGAATTTTCGAATTATGTTTGGCTGATCATAATTTACCATTAAATACATGTTTCGGTGTAATCGGCATAGGTTGCAACATATACAAGTAAATCTTAATTTTTTTCTAATATAGCTACATTTTATTCGGATATTCCTGTCAAGTGCAAGTATTCAAATTTCTAAATTCTGTTTTAGGTTTTTTAATTAGACATATTTTTTCTCACTGAAAGACGATAAGTTTAGAAATGGTTAAATTTTCAAAAGACTGTCTGATATCGTCTTTGATGGCAATAAAATATCATAAACGTTTTAATTTGTGATATATTACAGTATTATTGGATTATTAAACTCCCCAAACATCATCTACAGGTACTTTTTGCTTACAATATTTACTACAGTCAACTATGATAGATTTACATTCATAAAAGGAAATTTAATTTTTGGGGAACACTTAAGACAAGTTTTATACAAACTTGTAAAACTTACTACTTACAAGACCCGTTCCAATTGACCGATGGGATTAGGAGAGGTACTGTGAAATGGTTGAAATCATTGCTGGTTAAGTATTAACCAATCTGGAGTAGACGATCTAAACTTGGCCTTTTAAAGAACTTTCTCGCTAGCACCCACTATTATATTTTAGATCAACGGTTAAAAATATTTGAACAAATATAAAAAAGAAACACAATTGCTATGAAAAGAAACAATCTAATATTTATAGAAACCTAACAAGTATTACATTATTACGTGTTATTTTCATTTGTTTTGTTTATTGTTCATGATAAATAGTTTAAAATAATTCTGTTTTATATAACTCGATTTTTGTATACATATATATTGAAACCTACCTCATTTTTTACCATTTCTTTTTCTAATTTATGTGATCAATTTACCTTAACTAATTTGGCAGGTCCGTCATGAGATCTTTAATTCAAATTGTTTTATGTCTTTGACATAGGAATTTATCCCGATTGAATCGCCCTATTTCAAGGCTAATGTTTTGGTTATTAATAAATTGAGAAACTAGGAATTGTGAAATATATTTAAATAAAATGGTTATAACAAATAATTATAATTGTATAGAGTGCTGACAAAAAGTATAAAAAATTATTCAATTCCTTTTTAAATTAGTATAGTAACTACTAATTACAAAAAGTGAATTTGAGCTCAATTTCTTTTAATGGATCCATAATAAGAACAATATTAATATCACCCAATCGATGATCTTCCTGTAATCCAATCAATGTGACTTTCTGCTTTTGGTTCTTCTCCTCTCTTCCTGTATGATAACCGCCAATTCGGGAGCTTGCTAACTGCGTTCTTCTTGACGGTTGTGCTAAGACTGCCAGTTTACCTCATTCCCACTCCTAGGAGCATACGGAAAAATAACTCTTACCAGATGTGAGGGTTCTTGGTCTTCATTCTCAAATATCATGAATGTTACAATATATATATGCATGCGTATCTTTCAAGCCAAAGTTTAAAGTCTCCCCACTTCATAGCTTCATCTCTTGATCATCTGGATTGGTTCAACTAGATCCGATATTTGCCTTCCAATTTTCCTCCTGTAACCTACATTTACCCAAATATAAGCAACAGTTATTACATTAAAAAGGTAAACGGAAACATCGTATTTGGACATCTCGGCCTATCATAGTTTTAAATCATATATTAGTTTTGTGCAGGAAGTGCTTATTTTTTCAGTTTATGTTGATATTTAAGATAGGAATGTAAATAGTTTTAGGGTATTAAAGCCATCTGGTTGAAATCAACAAATGCACAATGCAATAAAGAGTTTTTGTGTATAATTTTAACTACTTACAATTTGAATATTTTATATTTTAATAATTATTCTATGTTTTTGTGTGGTTCTGAAACTAATCACCAGTTTTAATTACCATTCCTTCTGATAACATTAGTGCAGTGTGGTATGGTGGTTTTTATATTCATGCTTTTGTATTTCTTTTATGACTAGGTCTTCTGGATATGCTGTGGCAATTTGTTCTAAAAACTATTGACGGTTCCGAAATGTGCTAGAGATGTTTAATAATGAGATAATTATTGTGAGGTGAGGGTATAACTGCCTCCATCCAAGGGCAGAGACACGCATGCGCGGCCGGAGAGAGATCCTGGCCCCCTCAGTTCTTGCCGTGCTACCGAACCTGCCTGTAGCCTCCCTGAGGACTACCGCAAAACATCGCGACCACGATAGTCCGAAGCCTAAGCACCTCACCAGCAGACCTCTTCCCAATCACCACAGCCCGGGTTCATTGCCTCAGTGACAGGTGGGTCCTTGTCTCGTTAATTATAAGAATTTTCGTATCTTCGAATTATGTTTGGATAATCATAATTTACCATTAAATACATGTTTTGGTATAGCCGGCATAGGCTTCAACATATACAAGTAAATCTTAATTTTTTTCTAATATAGCTACATTTAATACAGAGAATCTAGTCAAGTGCAAGTATTCAAATTTCTAAATTCTGTTTTAGGTTTCTTAATTAGACATATTTTTTCTCACTGAAAGACGATAAGTTTAGAAATGGTTACATTTTCAAAAGACTGTCTGATATTGTCTTTGATGGCAATAAAATATCATAAACGTTTTAATTTGTGATATATTACAGTATTATTGGATTATTAAACTCCCCAAACATCATCTACAGATACTTTTTGCTTACAATATTTACTACAGTCAACTATGATAGATTTACATTCAAAAAAAGAAATTTAATTTTGGGGGAACACTTAAGACAAGTTTTATACAAACTTGTAAAACTTACTACTTACAAGACCCGTTCCAGTTGACCGATGGGATTAGGAGAGGGACTGTGAGATGGTTAAAATAATTCTGTTTTATATAATTAGGTTTTTGTATCCAATGGGTTGTGGAAGTTTTTGGCCTTCCTTATTTTAAACTATTTTATTAAATTTTTGTGGTTTTCGCTTTATTGCACCTGGTGATTCAGAGGCGAAGGATACTTTTTCTGTCATTTCGAAAACAGAGGGGAAAAATGAAAACGCACATATTTTCGTATAAAAACAGTGGAAGTTTTCTTTCGTCGGGGAAAGGTAGGACTATGTCCTTCAATAAAGTCTCTTCGAAATATATCAGGGACAACCAACGAAACTAAGGATAGTTTTTTCTCTGGCCGTTTTAGTCAAGCCAGTTGTGGCCGCTCGGGAAGTATCTGATAGTCTCTTTTTGTTTTTTGATAAAATAATGGATAATACTTGACGGGCATGTACGAAGCATATCAAAACATTACCTAGCAATAATCACCCTAAGCCGATATACTAGCAGACTATTGCTATCATTGATTACATTTTTTACTCTTAAGGCGCATTTCTAGAAATTGTGTTTGGTTCAAAGTTATGTCGATGGATTCAAGCTAATTATTGTTTTTTCTTAAAGCTTGGCAATTCACGAACCAGCAGTATCTTTAAAAAATAGCCATCAGCCGACCTGGGGTAGGCCCCATCACCAAGTATTCGGATACTGTTTCATGCAGTACCCTTGATACCTATACGCACTCTTTTCCAAAACATCGTATTTGGACTCCTTGGTCTATCTCGTCTACAGATCACTCCGTGCGCAACGCCGCCCTCCGGTTGAATCTATGCACTCTTCTCCGAAACATCGTATTTGGACCTCTCGTCCTATCTGGTCCACAGATCGCTCCTTGTGCATCGCCAATTAAATAATCTTGTTTGAGGAGAGTCTTTTAAAAAACTTTATTATGAATAACAATCAAAACACTGGTATATATACAAATATCAATCAATTACAGCACTAGGACATTCTTTGGCTAAGGCTAAAGCACAAGTGTTCGGGGTGTCTTTACTGGAAGCAGGTAGTCTGAGGGTTATGAGGCGGTTTAAAAGAACTAAGGAAAGTCAGGCCATATGTCTTCATATGTTTCAGCTAACAATTAGTATTATATAACTCTTCCCCTTTTTAGGTCCTGAACTCCTGGGCAGGATAATAGGATTTGATGGATGTTGGCGGAGGAGCTTGGTAAACCACTCTGGGGATATGTATTGGGATAGTTTTTGAACAACAGCCTTTACAATATTTGTGACATATAAAAAATAAGATTGTCACAATAACAGTTATTCATAAGATAGTTACAATTAATGTTATAAAGATTATCATTTTTTTCTTAGTACTATTGTTTTTTTGTATATTAATTATAGGAAACACGAGAATCGAGATGCCGAGAGTAACAGAAACACTGTCTTGGCTAGTCAGCAACTTAATCCTTGGCATGCTCCCCAAGGAGACTAGAGAAAGATATCACGGCAAGAGGAGGAAATACTCATTTCTCACCTTATTCATCAACTAAAAGTTATTTTTCAAATTTCAGTTTTCATGGAAAAACCCCTTTTTTCATTTAGCTGGTTTATTTATTTTTTGTTTTTTTAAATAAATAATGATAGCGAACAAATCACTTTATTTGTGGAGCAGTATATATATGGGGGGATTGAGCTATGCCAAATTATACGGACCACCACACACCACATTTAATGGCAGCCCTTATGGGAAATGATTTATGCCAAATAAGGCAGACAACCATGCAGGACTAGAATGTTAAATATTGAATTAAAATTATGCTTTTATGATAAGAAATTAGAATATCAAAACATAAGAATAATAATGAGAGAGATAAAAGAGAACTATTTCAACTTAAAATAGATATAACTAACATCCATAAAAACTGACTAGATTACATGCTTAAAACTTGGAAAATCTTACTGAAGGTAGCTTCATCCCAACCGTTGAAGATTTAAAGTTAAATAATGATGGTTGGATACCTTTGTAGGGATCAGGGTCACCTTCTTTAGTTTCGAGAACATTAAATATAAAATCATTTTTCTCAATCGTATCAGTTCTGTGCCCATCACTTCCATGACGTACATCTAGATCAAAATGTGATGCCTAAAACATTATATGACTTAATAATTACTTCAGTGATCATACATAGGAACTTATATCATAAATATATATATATGGATAAAATATAAAGAACTTATTATAATGACTTTTTTGGTGCTCTAAACATTAGCCTGTCCAATGAACTCACCAAAACAATGTTGAAAACAAGAGTTGTCATATCGCACATAACAATTTATAGCTACAATGCATACCTTATATGTAGTTGTGTCTCCTTGCTTCTCTAATGAAACATAAGGTTGGATGATGGAAACATACAGCAATGGGAAAAACTGGGATCCTCCATCATCAGCACTGAACATCTTCAGTGTTATGCCTTTTCCAGTAAGCAGAACATCGGATGGAACTATCTGTGTTCTTTGGCGAATTCTAAAATTAATCGCTAACATCAATAGTAATCAATTTTAGATTAAATTTATACACAGTTTGCCGCTAAAAAATTGTAAATATTTGATTAACTGCATTTATAGTTACTAAGCAATGATAATTTAATTCATTTTAAATTTACTAACTTAAATGTAAAGGTCATTTTTTTCATATCGCCCTACATTATTTCAGAGTTTTACAGTTTTATCCAAAGAAAATCTCAGGAATAATAATTTATGTTTGGTGACTTTTTTTATTGGTAGGTGTTTTAATCCTTCAATAGTAAATAAGGTTCTGCCCATAAAACCCTACTTTTGCCAACCTTAACTCAAAACCAACCTAAATTTTTTAACTTGGTGTTTATTCAGTAAGCTCTTTATATAAATACAAATTCAAAGTTTTGTAAATACCAATAATGCATTGAAATAAGTTTGTCAAAAGTTTTGCACAATAAGCTCTCGCATTGTTTTTTTGTTGTTTTTGTCAAGTGTTGTTGAAAAAAAAAGTTTTGTCTGGATGGGAGATTACAGATAATTTATAAAATAAGACATTAACATTATCACATAAAAGATTAAGTAATTACTTAAGCATTACCCCCGTGTATTTATTGAAGTAGATGTTGCAACACTGATCTGAGATTGAGGCCTTGCAGATTTTCTTATATCGATGGGTTCTGCTTCAATACAAAGTTTGAATAAAATTTAACAAAAAATAAATTTATATAAATATATTTAATAACAATCAGTTATTATTTTACCTCTGGCACAATAATGTTGGAAAGAACCATCAAACGATTCTATACCACTATCCAGTTCGATATTAGTATCTGAGGTTTCAGGAAGAACACAAGCTAATTCAGAGAAAAGACCAAAAAATAGATTTAACTGGTCAAGACTCAATCTTATTTCTGCTTCAGAAATCATGTTACCCTACAACAATAACATCATATATATGCCTTTAGGCATTTTTAAGATTTCATAAGCCTACTATAATGGTTGGAGCTCTAACCAGTATGAATATGTGAATTGTGGTTAGTAAACCTATGTTTTAAAAATGAAATGTATTAAATAATGATAACTATTAACTCAGGTATAATGATCATTAGAACACTTTAAATTAATACTCCTTGATCTCTCAATAATATTATTTATGATAAAAACATTTTCTAGAGACGTAAAATGTATCATCTCTCCGCTACTTTTTTATTTATAAATCTTAAGTGAAAGGTTTACATGCAATAAATATGTATTTTAAGCAGTGCTTAGAACTTCAGTTCAGTTTATAACGTCTTGTTAATTTTTGGGGGGAAAAGGCTCATCAGACAAGACCACTTAACTTGCAGCTTTGGCAATCACCACTATAAGCATAATGCCAGTTAGTACAGAGGAATTCATGAAGACATTTCTGCCTTGGATGATATTCTGAGTAGCCGAGAATGAGATTGGACTATAGAGCATTAGCATACAGATTATGACGACCAAGGAGGTGGGAATGTAAGTTCTGCCAGCGGGAGGTGGCTAAATCTTGAATGAATAGGATGTTGAGATCAGCCTTGTTGATATAGGAGGGAGCATAAGTTATCTTCAAACTTACTTCGAAATATAGGCCAGAGACTAGTACTCCAGATGTGAGTATAGGTGGAGCAAGAATGAAGGAAATGCCAATCTTAGTGAGTACAGGAGCTAGAGGAACACCTCTTCCAGCTTGGGGGGCTCCAATGGTGTTCCAAGTAACAGCTGGATTTTCATCAGTATCAGTACTGCCACATATGTGAGATTCTAGTTTTTTCCATTTACCTGAAACATTACTGTCAAAAATGAGCCAATTTTTAACTATTTCTATACATTACAGAGATGTTGAAGACAGACTAAAACTTTCTAAGTTTAATTAAATGCAAAGGATATAGATTATACCTGTTGTGATTTGAATGGACAGGTCCAACTGGTATTGGCGATCTTCATTTTTAGACGCAGGTACTGTTGTCATTCTACTAATACCAGATCTTAGTATTTTACGAGATACAGGATTTACTGCTTCAGAACGAAGAGTTATCTCATCAATCTAAATTAAGTTTATTAAACTGATAATGTATTGTATATATTGATTTCAATAAAAAATAGAGTAAATTTGATATTAATTTGAATTCAGGGTTGAAAGTATTTTTGTGTTGTCTCTAAAGTGCTGAAAATATAACCCAACATGCCCTATTCAAAACACCTAGGGAAAATTTGGAATCAGCTGAAAAGCTGACGAGAAACCCATTAAGGAGAGGGGGTAGGCATTCATTCATGATTGTTAGCCAAAGTAAGATAGACCTATTTTTTAGGAGGAGACAGGCAGTGACAGACAGAAGAATTCCACCCCTCCTGCTAGTCTGGATAGATTAGAGCTCATTTATAATACTGACCTAAATATACTGGTTTTGATTTTAAAACAAATTTTCAAAGTGAACTTGAGAAAGAGAGAATAGACCGAATGACCCTGAATAATATATAACTAAATTCATAAATAAAAATAGAACGTTTCAGTTTGTGGTTAGTAATTTTTGAAAATATTTCCCTCGTTTTAAAAAAAAAATGGGTTTTATGAATATTAACTTTTTTTTATTTGATTAAATAATAATAATAATTGATATAAATATATACAGAGAGCCATAAAATATATTATATTTATTGGTGCATAGGAAGAACCTTTGTTTATGAAGAACTTTTGGGGGAAAAACTTTTGGTAGAGTTTGACCAAACGTTTAGGGGAACAAGAAAGAACTAAAAAAAAAAAAAATGGTCACAATTTTCAGTAGCTTTCTATTTTTATTAAATCGTTCAATATTCGCTCAATAACAGATTGTTTAATATAATAGTAGTGGGACAAATTTCTGACTGGGTCGCTGATATGTGTCACTTTATATTTGAAAGTTGACACATAAAACATTATTTTTAGGTCCATGATTAAAGCAAACTGAAATAGTAAAGGATTGGCTAATTATTTCCATTTCTTTTTCATGGAATGAGCAGAAGAAAATCAGTGGAGTCGAATCATAAACATTAAATGAAAATTAACACACCTGAATTACAAATGTGTCTGGTTTAGAGGAGGGCTGAGCTAGAGTGCATAAGAATATTCTAGCTTGTTGCAAATCAAAATATACAAGAGGTAAATCAGCAGTTGTAAGCTGACTAAGAGGCGGACCAGGAGGTGGGCTAGGCTGCGTCAAAGGCTCCGACTGCAGCAATATCGGCTCAATGATCGATATGAACCTCATCAACACAAAAGGAGATAGGACAAAATCCAGAGGTTCCAGCTTTATTACGATTTCTACAACATTTCTATCCTCAGGACCTTGACCTGCAGATAGTTCCTGAAAAAATATAAATTCACGTAAAGAAAGGTTCAATAATTTTAGGTAGATATATTTACTAACTATCAAAATAATTTCAAACAAGACTACCTTCAAAGATATTTTTGATGATGATGCGATCCTCTTATGAACGTTAGCAGCAGTTGCACGCGTTATAAAAGTTCAACAGAATGACTTTCATCTGACAGATGGAATATAAATAACTTTCATACAGACGTATTGTGTAAATAAATAAATTTTACAGCAGGTTGATGCTGGTTGCATATTATAGATTGCATAATAAAAAATACAATTTAAAATAAAAGTAATGGATTACACATATTTAAAAAAAAACACTCATAAACTGTGACTTATCCATCATATAGTTAATGTGAATTTACTAATAAATTAATGCACAAACAAACCTAGCAAAATGTTTGATGGTGGAAGAGCCAATTTTCATTTTCAATTTTTTCATGTACCATGTCGATATCGAGGGATGTCTTCTAATTCTATTGATAGCTTCAGCGACTCTAAAGGAGCTGAGCGTAAAGGAATCGTGTAAAGCGAAATGGTCAATTTCGTTAGAGTCCATTGCAGCCAACATGATAACTTTATTCCATCTTTATTTTCAGCGTCTAATACAAACCAATTTATTTTATTATTAGGCTTATACATTTTTGATATATATACATATATATAAATATAAGATGATGTATGATTATAGTCAAATAAATATATTTATTATACCATTTGGAGAGATGTTAGATGTTTGAGACTGAGAATTAGTGGTTGATTCCTCACTGCCAATACATTTCCCTTCATGAATAGTTTGACATTCACTCACATTCTTTATAGACATTGACATTGATATAATAATCTAATAATAATATTAATACAGAAATCTGCTAAAGAGCTCATCTAAAATAATACATTTCCATTTTTTAAATTTTAATACTTTATTATTGTGGTCTTAGGAGTTTGTGAAAAGATTTGTATTCATTGCTCCTTCTTTGAATCAATTTACAATATTTACACAATGATATCTAGCTATACAACTAAATAAATAAAAGACTAATAAATAATAAGCTTATAGTGATAACCGAACACTAGTTGTTCTACTATTTCGTGCCAAGTGAAAAAGGAAGACATCTATCATAAATATTTCTTAAATCAAAGGGACTCCCATTCAAAATGTGTAATTTCCACTACTATTTGTTTTTTTCAGGCTTGTTTGATTTATAGACATGGGAATGAAATAGTATTAAGAATAAATGAAAAGATATAACTTCACAGGAGGCTTAGAGATCATATAAAAAGGCAGCTGGTGAGGCTGTGGCAATAAGACTATAGAGGAGGTCTATATTTATTAATTGTACAGAATATTTTTTCCTTCACCAGTTAAATGGAGAAAGAAAATTGATCAATTGAAAAAGGAAGACATCTATCATAAATGAACTTACACAAAACAGTACTTATAAAATGTTATTCAAGGAGATAATATATATAGTACGCAATTTGCATGGACCATGTAACTTTTAATTAAAATCTTGTTATATAGGACCTAATAGAAAAATAACTACGGAACTTAAAATATTTCAGACTGATGCTCAGAAACCGAGGGAAATAGAAGATGAAATAAATAGGATGATGTCAGCAGCAGGTAAACTTTTCTAAATGATATTAGAAAAAGTAAGATTTCCATCACAAAATAGTTTCAAATCTTTATAGCTGTGAACCTATAGTTACCAAGATTTGGAGATAGGGTACACAACCAAACTATTTCACTGGAGAGTAAACTACTTCTAGACATCATAAAAGGCTCCCAGGTGGTTTGGTAATGATCAGTGTATGGAACAAAAGAGGTATTCTAAACACGCTATGGAGGATGTAAAAGAACAGAAAGATAATATGACTGAGTTTGGATTGACATAGGCCAAGCCTACAGAGAGGGTACCATACCAGAGACCCTTCTGCCTGACTTCTAAACCTCATATTTAGAGGAAGAACCGATTAAGTAAGATTGAAATCATTGTTTCTGTATTATATGTCTATGAATGTGGCCTAGGCCATACAGATATTAAAATTATTAATTAGAGAAAGTCAGTCAGTTGTGAGAATTGTAGGTAGGAGGTTCAGAAGGTTAAAACAGAGGTGAGCAGAGTGGTCTAGATAGAAACAGAAAGATTAATCAAATGAAGAGAGAAGATTTCAGTCTTTCTGAACATTCAACATTCTAATGTCAACAATGAACATTTAAATTAAATGTTTGGAAAAAACAATAGGGTTTATACTAAACTCCGGAAGAACATTAGTGTTTTACTTCATTTTTAACAGCTTACGATGGATAAACAACAACCTCTTATAATTTTCTTTAGATTTCTTTATAATAAAGCCTATTTTTTGGTAACATGTTTATTATTAGAAGAAACAAGACAAATGATAAAAACAGTTTTAATGTGAGAATGAATCACAAACACATGATTAATTAGAAAAAATGTTTACAGCAACACCTCTTGCTTGTCTAACAGCTTCCAGTTGACTTGGCATTGACTGGATGTCCTCTTGAGGAATGTTCCCCCATTCTCCCAGTAGTGAGTTTTTAAGTTCAACAAATGTCATTGGTGCGTGGTTCCAAGCTCTGATATCCCACATGTGCTCTATCAGATTAAGGTCTGGACTTCTAGCAAGAAGGGACAGAGGATTAACACCTACTTCCTGGCTGTAGGCAGTCATGATACCAGCAGTATGTGGTTTCTCATTGTTTTGTAGATTAAGAAAATGTTCACTAATAGATGATGCAAATAGAATGTCCGTCACATACCTCCTTGCAGTCAGTGAGCTACTATTTTTATGTGTAACTCTGCGTGAACTTCCACACTTGTCAACACACACCAATAAAGAACCATCTTCAAACACTAATTTTGAAGATATGTTGCAGGTAGCAAACCGCTCTCTAGGGGGGTCTTAGTACCCTTATCCGACCATCTGGCCAACCTTGACTGATCACTGAATGAACAAAACCACTCTCCAATCAGTGATTGTCCAATTTTCATACCGGGACAATTCAAGTCTGGTTACTCAATGCTGTCTAGTAGGAAGTGGGTCAGAGGCAGGGCTTCAAGAGGTCAGATTCGCTTTCCCGAGTTATCGTCTTATTGTTTGTTCTGTAATAACCACATTTCTGGCAATGAAATTCATTTTGAAGTTGAAGGCTTGTTTAGAACCTCTGTCTTAAGGCCAATAGCATTATGAAATGGTCTTCTCTGGGGAAGTAGCCCTTGCCTAACCTTTCCCAGTCTCCTACAGTTGCTGCTTGTGTCCCTGAATCGACGGAGTATCTGTCTGTGATGGTTGGTTTATTCCCAAGCGTATGGCCACTTGCTCAAGAGGACATTTCCCGTGTAATCCAGTCAATGCCAAGACGATTGAAGGCTGTTAGACAAGCAAGAGGAGGAGTTACCAGATACTATCACTAGAAACATATTTTTCTAATTTATGTATTAATACTTTGTGTATTAATTATGATAGAATAATAAAGATTAGTTTTATTTACAGGAATTGGTATGAGCAAAGAAGTTCTTACATTCGGTTCAGCTAGTGGCAGGCTTACAAATACATGGAGTATTTCCTCATGTGTAATACAATGTATTTTGCTCATAAGCCATAATATTTCTGATTTTCTTGGAGCTAAAGTTACATCTTTGTGTATGTCTTAGCGTTGAGTAATTTAATTTGTTGTATAAGTTTGTATGTTTTGAAGTATTTTTCAATTACTTTTACATTGTTTAATGTGTAGTGTACCATTTCGTTAATGTTAGTTAGGTCAGTTACTTTAAGAGAAGTTGTTGCAGTCCATAGAGATCTAACTGCGGGGAGGGCCATGTTGCTTCATATCAGCAGTGCCCGTACAGAATAAAACTGATCCAGGCAATGGAGGAGGTTAGACGCCAGGCCAAGCGTAAAACGATTGCATCATCTAGGGACACTAGATACGCTCCGGCACCCACACCTCCAAGACAAACGGCTTCTTACTCTCAGGTGGACATTCTTTGGCCCTCTATGTTTTGGTGGACCGGTGATTATAAGTTTTGTCCGACTTCATATTCATATTCATATTCATGCTTTCGTATTTCTTTTATGAATAGGTCTTCTGAATATGCCGTGGCAATTAGTTCTAAAAACTATTGACGGTTCCGAAATGTGCTAGAGATGTTTAATAATGAGATAATTATTGTGAGGTGAGGGTATAACTTCCTCCATCCAAGGGCAGAGACACGCATGCGTGGGTGGAGAGAGAGCCTGACCCCCCTCAGTTCTTGCCGCGTTACCGAACCTGCCTGTAGCCCTCCCTGAGGACAACCGCAAAACATCGGGACCACGATAGTCCGGAGCCTAAGCACCTCACCAGCAGACCTCTTCCCAATCACCACTGCCCGGGTTTATTGCCTCAGTGACTAAGTACTAACCAATCTGGAGTAGACGATCTAAACTTGGCCTTTTAAAGAACTTTCTCACTAGCACCCACTATTATATTTTAGGTCAACGGTTAAAAATATTTGAACAAATATAAAATAGAAACACAATCGCTATGAAAAGAAACAATGAAATATTTATAGAAACCTAACAAGTAATACATTATTACGTGTTATTTTAATCTGTTTTGTTTAGTGTTCATGATAAATAGTTTAAAATAATTCTGTTTTATATAATTTAATTTTCGTATCCAATGGGTTGTGGAAGATTTTGGCCTACCTTATTTTAAACTATTTCATTAATGTGGTTTTCGCTTTATTGGTCTAGGGAAAATAAGAGTCAGTCGAATTCACAAGAATATTTTAAGAAAATAAAGAAAAACATAAGGGTCTTCTAATTAAGTCTGAATGATGCAAAAATATAACACGTCAGACGTATAATAGACCTTAATCTAAATGTGTCAAACTGGTTTTTATTCAACTATATATGAAACAGTCCCTTTTTAAACTCCAGCTTTAATATGCCCACACGTGCGTATCCGATCTTCCTTGGTAGCAGTCTTTCATAGCTTTAATATGAAGTTCAACATAGTTTTCAACTTTGTGTTCGACAATTGCAAAGAAAATGAAGTCCAGGCTATTTGCTCAGCCTCATTCATCAAATTTACGAAGGCAGGATCTATAAAGAGTTGTGTAGCGACCGCTAACTACATAAGATAAATCACCCTATACTCTATTGTATATATATTGTAAACAAATGTAAATAACATGAACTAAATGTATTATAGACAAATGTAAATAACATGAACAAAATATAAATCATTGTAAATGCGGGGGCCAAGTATATACATGAGATGGGTCACCAGCTGTCAGTCGCAGGTACCCTACCAGATGAGGGAACCGACTGCAGACCCCAAGCAACCCTTGCCAGCTTCGAGTCGAATGCCGTTGGTTACACCAATCTCGCTTGATTGGGCTAGGGGAAATGATTTCCAGGTACTTAAGGCGGCCTCCTAGCTCCTGTAAATCATTCTCTCCTGGCACTCCTGGCACCTACTCACTGGCTCGTGGCTCCCGCTGGAACTCCTGAAAAACCTATGTTCTAGTCCGACGTCGTCAGGCCCCCACACCTTCCTAGTAGGAATCTCTTTCTTCCTCTCGCTAAAACTAGCACCTCCTTGGGAGAGACCTCTCCCTCGCGGACGACGGTTGCCGTGGCCCTACAAATTTTCCGAGCAGACCTCCTGCGGTAATCCAGTCAGCCTCTCTCTCCGGTTCACACTCGCCTTTAGGATCCGAACGTTTTTCGCCTACCCTCAGATACCGAGTGTGAATTCGTAGTCATCCAAGACAACGTCAACTACCTATAACGTACCCTGTACCTCTTCTCTTGAACATAGTGTATTGTCGGGGCACATACCTATCATAAATGGAGTCAGATAGTAAAGCAGTCATGAAACGATTGTCCAGGTTATAACCTCAAACAATCCTCACTTGTCACCAGGACTAGGGTGACCAGGCACCCCCCTCGTGACGACCCGACAAGTTGTCTTATTTGTGGACCATCAAATATTGCTGCTTTAACTTTTTTCGTACTCTACTGAGGCATTCTATCCCATATATATGCAGAGACTGGGCAGTTTTTATCTAGAGCTTTTACAAACTCCTTTATAAAGCCCAGCTTTATATGTAGTAGTCAAAAGATGATTTTCTCTCGTTTAACTAAAAGGTCGATTAACGACGATTATAGTCATTAAGACATTCTTTCCCATAATGTTCATGTTTTGTCTCTTAGGCCACTCTTTTCTAGCCCAGTAGTGTGTTTTTTCTCTGCTATCCCAGAGGCACAAGAAGGAAGGATATTTGGTGTGGCCACTTTCCTATCCAAGGAGGAAGGTTACCCATGGAAATCCATTGATGTTTCTGATACTTTATTTTCTCCAAGACCAAAGCTATCTTGTTACACTATTCTTTCATTTTAGTTGAGTCAACAATTGGTATTGACACATATTTATTCCCATTGTGTAGAACGACGTTGCTTTGAGCTGTATTGACACATATTTCAAAATGTTTTGAAATAGGCACCGATTATCTGGAAAATAGCCATGAAGACCCATATTCTCCAGGAGCCCTCTAATTTAGTGACAAAATACAAGATTGTCTTGGGGGTAGCAGGGTAGCAGACTGACAATAGGGCAAAAATACTGGAACCAATACTTGTATATGATTTAGAACTGCACATTTCATGTAGACTTTTAAAAAAAAACCACTAATCTTAAAAAGTAGTGCAGATAGAGAAAAAAGATACCATATTTAGATTCAGTGACCCAAATATTTCTAAACTCACTTCTAAAATCCTAGGCACAAAAAATTTTCAAAATAAGTCCAATCTTCCATGAACGAATTGAAGAAGTTGAATATCGAGGTGTTAGAATCAATAAAAGCTCCTCGTAAAGTTATATATTTATTCAATTCTGGTCCTAGTGGGCTTCATTTGCTGACTTACTAGCTTTAGCTTTGGCAACATTTCTTTCAGTCTTTAACAAAACCTTTCTTCATTCAGATTCTTCATGGATAGCTGACTATTACTGGAGTTATCTAATATATTGTCCCATTCTAAAATTACTGCGTGATTTTGCCAATATGTCAGTGTATGTAAGTTAAAGTCAGAGGCCTGACTATGTCGAATACTAATACAATCATGGAATGTAAACAACCCATGATCCTATGTATATCTGATTATCTTCCACAATAATGCAGTCTGGAGACAGAATGTCCATTTCCCTCTTTCGTTATTATCTTTTTATTTATCTTAACCGCCGGCGATTAACTGGTGCCAAAACCCGGGAAATTACGGGAACCTCGAATAGTGGCGTAGAATGTTATTGTTTTTTTTTTCTCTTTCTCTCTCATTTTTTTTCTTTATCGTATCATCTTTGTATACGTTTTTTTTATGAGAAAACGCCGGAGGGAGTGTTACGACAGTGCTGAGTGAAGTGGCAGATATACCGCAGTTGCCTCAAACGACGATGGCAGCGGCTCACGCGACTACATTGGCGTGGATGAAGAGTCAGGCGATCACTGCTCAGGATATGAGGAAGTAGATTTCCGATCTGGAGAGGTTCACAGGTGAGACCGGGGAACTGAATCATTTCCTTAAGGGGGGTGACCGGCTGATGATGAGGACAGAGGGAAACGGACGGAGGACTTAATAGCTGAAGGAGATTCAAATTCACTGAGAGCAGCGCTGGTGTGCTGAATTAAGCGGAGTATCCTAAACATGATCCAGGCTGACGAGGAGACCTCATGGACCATAGTGAAGGAGCGGCTGACGAAAGCATTCGGCGGGGGAAGGAAGACCCCGGAAGAGGACATTTTAAAATGTTCCGGGAGACGAAGAGGCACCAACAAACAAACGGGCAGTACGCCGGAACACTAATGCCTCAACATAATGGCATCACGAAGACGATGCGGGAGACATTGAGTGTGGCAGAAGTAGAGGGGAGGATGGCGTTTTTGTCAACAATACTGAAGGTGCAGCTAGCGAAGGAGACAGGAAGAAAGGAGGCGTTACCTAGAGAGCGCACGTTTCTAGAATGCACTCAAGAAATGGTGGACACCAGCGCCAGAGAGGGGGAAATTACAGCTGGCGAGGAAGAAATGGGCTGGAGGAAAGTAGTATATAGAAGGCCCATATCGCGCCGGTCACATGGAGGAAGAAGAAGGTCGAGTACGGCGGAAGAGAGAGAGCAACAGTGGGAGAAAGGAGCCGAGGAAACTCGGGACGCCCCAGGAGAAGGGAAGACAGGACACCTGGAGCTGTTGGTGAATTCAGAGACTTCGGAGACTTCCGAAACGGACAACGAAAGGGAAGAACCAGGAAGCGGAGAGGGCTATGGAAGCGGCAGTGCCCGGAGGAGTGGTTGACGACAGGCGACAGAGGAGAGGGGAAAACGCGAGATCTGAGAAGAGTGGCAGCGGAGAGGCGACCACCCGTTAATAAATAATATTATAGCGTTTTGGTAAAAAGCTTTCGGCGGGTTTATCTGAGTAAATATTATAAGATGAAAATATCACAAGTTTTTAAAATAACATTTTTTTTATTGATCGTTAGATTTAGTAATATTAACAAAAATTCAAATCAGATCAATGTTTTAGTCAGAGTTTTAATGCCTTTCATTTTTTATTACAAATAGCACCCGCAACATATAATTAATTTGGACGTTGTAATATTTCTTTGGTACTCACTCATTATGATCAAAAATATCTTTTGTTTTAATACTAATTAATTAATTAGGCTTCATAATGGCTCTTAGTACTTAAAGTTAGGCCTTTATTTATAGTATATTTGTGGCATTGAATGTGATTACTACAAAAATCTTTCATAGAATCACAGGTCGAACAGGATGTATATGACTTTCTTAACGACTCTTATAGTATGGACACTTGTGATTATGGTATCTACACATAATTCATATATTGGTTATTTAGCGAACAATGAGACATATTCGAGTTAGATAAAGATGGCTATATTTTTATGTATTTATTTTGTCCAACTGGACTCCTATGTAAAATCAAATATTTACGATTGACTAAGGTTAAATATCTGTCTCTGCCATTTTTCGCAAATATAAGTTATGTGACTGTTACTAGCTAAACTAGGTAGAATATTTGGCTTACTGTAATGAAGTTTATAAGTTCATGTTAAGGTTGATTTTACATATGTGACGAGATTATGCTTGCCACCTGCGAAGCTTCATATACTGTAAGGTCATATAATCTACCCTAAACCCTACCTTGATGCTATTATCAACAGTGAATTAAAGCGATGTAAAACTCATTATATTTAAGCGAGATTTTAAGGATTGCTACGCCACTCCTACAGCCTTACATTGAAGTAATTATTTCTTACTATTCCAATGCTTACTCAACGACACTTGTGACTAAACGTTCCCTTACTGAGTGATGAAAAAGAAAAATCACAAAAAAATGTGTGTGCGATTCCGCGATTTATTGCCCACCTTGCGATAAACAAACAGTATTATTAATCATTGTGATAGATCATAAACATGTTTGCTGTTTTCGGTATGGCTTTCACTCTGCCTTGGTTATTTGCCTGCGAATTGCAAATAAAATAAAATGCGAATTTTGTAAATAAAAGACAGAAAAGGAACAAGGAAAATAATGGATGCAAACGAAAGTAATGAATAAGGAAGAAATCGCCGAAGACGAGCTGAAATAAAAAAGAGAAACCGACCATTCATAGAAACTGCGAACTCACCATCACAGTTGAAAATAACCATCAAAATATTGGCCAGACTTCCAATTGATATTACAGCCTATATGCTAGAAAGAAATTGTTACACTAAATCAATTTTAAATATAAATAAAGAAACTGAATAAAAACAAATATTAAAGCAAAACAAATAAATCTTTATTCAGTAAACTTAATACTAAAATTAATAATACTTCATTAATAAGAAAATAAACAAATGATTATCGATTGTTAATTCACAAATGAGAGAGAGAGAGAGAGAGAGAGAGAGAGAGAGAGAGAGAGAGAGAGAGAGAGAGAGAGAGAGAGAGAGAGAGAGAGAGAGAGAGAGAGAGAGAGAGAGAGAGAGAGAGAGAGAGAGAGAGAGAGAGAGTCGTTGATCGGTACCTTACGCGTCGGGTTGATCTTCATTTATGGCACAGCTTGAGCGCAACGAGCATTGGGCGCTAAGTGAGAAAAATAGAAGAAAGTTCATCTCGAGTGTCAACAGACATGAGCGGGACACAAGTCGAGAATCGGGAGACCTCTAACTCCGATGTAGACAGCGCGATGTTTCACAGTCGACTCCTGATTCCCGGGGATCAAAACACTTATAAATACGGACCGTTGAACCCTGTTTACAAACATTGCTATCAGTGTCTCTCTCTCTCTCCCCCCTCTCCCTCTCTCCTGTCTGCATTTAACGCAATATATTGTTAAATACATGCTATTACTACTTATTACTACTTATTAATATACAATATATTATCAAGCATTCCTCGCATTAATAACATTATCCCCTAGGAAATACAAAATGAACATAATTAAATGAATCGAATCTCAATGAATGATCGGCTAAATGATAAGTTAAACGATAAGATAAAATAAAATAATAAAAGGAGACGGATTTTAATTAAAATAAAAGAATTTATTCGGTTGGAGTAAAAGAAAATGGATAAGTTCAACAACAAAAGAAAAATAACAAAATAATCGAACTTACAAATTTCTCCTCTTCCTGCATTTAAATGCATTTGGAGGAGGGCATAATACAATAAATTTTTTGATGTTGTTAATAATACTCAGTTTTATATTCACACTAGATGATGAGGCTCACCTCCTATTTGCCACCGACACCAAACACTAAACACTAAACAAAACAAAACAAACTAAATCTCTACCTAGAACCTAGGACTAGTGTTCCAGCCGCGACAGCGTCCTGCCATCGATGGGGGAATGGAGCGGGGGTTATAGTGCTAAACACCGGGTTTGTTAGATACTGTAATGAGTCGAAAAATTTGATATGTCTACGCTGGATGAATTCATCCACCGTAGGCAGCTCAAATATCCCATGCAGCTCACTGTTTCTTCGCTGCTCGAATGAAGTACCTCTGACCACTTTCATCAGTATACCGTTTTGGAATTGTTGGAGTTTCTTAGCTGTCGTATATGTCAGATAACGAAATAGCGGTGCACCATACAGCAGAGTAGGCCTTAGTATGCTCTTGTATATCAAAAGCTTGAGACGCAGTGATAGATTGGGAGAAGTCAATGAGTGGCAAGACTTCGTGCGTGTTAGCTTCAACTTCTTCGTAAAATGGTTACTAAAATGGAGGTGTCTGTCCATTTTAATTCCCAGATATACTAGGTCGTTGGCTGGTGAATTTTCCTCCGTTCCTACTGTGTAACTAGTAGAGAGCGGGCTTTTTCCCTTTTGGAAAGAGAAAATTACACAGTCAGTCTTACCCGCGTTTACAGAGATATTGAGTCTCCCCAATCTCTCACTGATCTGGTTACTGTTTTACTAGCACTGTTTGTATCCCGTCGTGCCCTGGTGCTCGGTTTCCCTGACACCGGCGAAGAATCCCCTGGAGCTGCTTCAGTGATACAAACATGTGGTTCTGTTCAGCATCTACCGGAGGAGGCATGTGGTAGTATCCCGTCCTAGCCGTAATGTCCCTAGCGTAATGGTCGGCCATTTTTGTTGCCTGTTGCTCAGCAGTCAAAACATTGTCGCCTTCGTAAAGACGCTATAGAGGTGAATCGTGGTGTTGAGGAAAGATGGCGGCTGGATCGAACACATACAATGTTGACACAGCGACACACTAGACTCGACTATCGCCTTGCCTCTTGAAAGGAAGTGTTCTACTGACTACAGAATACACGAAAGGAAATAAACTGTCAACAACATCGTTTTTATACTCGTTCAAAACTTTTCCCATCTGTGGATTTTTTTTCTAGTTTTTATAAAAAACAAGGGAGATTTGAAAGCCTTATGTTTTATAACTAAAACAAAACCAGGACAAGAGCCAGGTCCACTGCCAGAAATAATTTAAACTTAAGTTTAATAGTTTTGCTCGGTGACTGTATATAATAAATAATCGACTTCTATGAAAACCGGTTTATTTATATCTGTAAGCATCCGAGAGCCCCTACTAGTGACTGGTCATAAACGAATCCAGATAGTTGTGCATATTACAGAAAATATGTACAATCTGCTATCATAGTCTACAGGACAAACTGAATCTACTATTTTTCCTTTGTTCCGGAATCTGCATTCTGAAATTTTGGAAGGCTGTGGCTACATCTTAGAATTTTGATACTAACATTTAACTGAGTGTCAGGAACACACTAGAGTATACAATAATTAATTTAATTGTATTATTTAAGTGTTCATTCATTCGTTAAATGACCTTGGGTAGAGACATGTTCTAAATGAACTAATAATGTTCGAAATTTAGGTGATGATGTGACATCGCTATTAAAAGATATACCGTGGCCAATCCTGCCTATGAAATTTAATAAGTAGAGCTTTGTTAGAAAAATAAGCTATTCTCAATAATTAAGAGCTACAGAAAAAATTAGTTTTAAGATAAGGACTCAAATCCAGGACCACCCAAATTTGAAGTCGGGGCTCTACCAACTGAGCTACCCAGTCATCTAAGACGCTTTTCCTAATACGGCTAACTCTCGCTAAGACTGTACGCAATGTACCCCAAAAAGGCACAATGCCAAAGAGCAATCGATGTGTGACCTCTAAGCTAAGCCCTAAGACTAGTGAAATAGTATGCCAATTTTAAGGGATCTTTGCAGTATTTTTTTCTTGGGCTGTTTATTATTAATAAATATAAATAATAAAGGGCAGATACTGCAGTAAAACTTTCTCATTTGAAAACTCAGCAAGTTTTGTGAAAAATGTTATGAGCAAAATCCTTCTTCCAAACCCAAATTTTTGAACAGGAAACATTGTAGGGAGTTGCAGGTTTTCATAATCTGAAACTTAGTCTTTACAAGCCAGTTACAGCTAGTGATTCTTTAATTGCTGGATGAATAGTCCCGAGCTGCAGCCCTGAATGTCGGGAGTGTTGTACCCCATCACAGCTAGAGCCCCCGGGGGGGGGGGGTCAGGGCCTAGAAGAAGACTGCCCCCTGAAGATGAACTCAGTTTGTTCTGGCTCCTAGCTCATTAGCTAGCCCGGGAGTAACTCCCCTCTCACTTCCCCATTCTTCCCTCTCCCAATTATACACCGCTCAATATTTCCAATCCGCTTGAGGTAATCTCACCTTCTAAGATCCCTCCTGTTATCCTACTCCCTGTAATATTCATATGAGATAATTAAATAAAATGGACTTTTATCAAAAGTGTTTTGATTTTATTTGAACATATAAAGAGTGAGCAGTCAGTAAAATGAGGACTTTTACAGTAAATAAATCACGTTTCACAAGTCCTTTAAATTATCCTCCTGAACTCCTTGAGCTGCGTAAAACAATTTGATTTCGGTTTCGGCATTTATCTTGATTAAAATTGGTTCAAATTATCTAGCCATACAAGATCTCTTCATGGCAAGAAAACCGTTCCAATAAAAGCATATCTATTATTTCCTTCTTTATATCACAGTGCCTTCGTGTTATAGCTAGTATTGTATTCACTTACCTAACCTAACAAATCGCAAAATTATTTACATCTCGCTTTCATTCTCAGAGCAGCTACAATAAGAATATGATATAGATGCATACATTGGTTGCTGAAACAGTCTATAAATAAAAACGATGAGAATCTCAATTCTTGTTTCTCAGACTTACGCATTCTCATAACTAATTTGAAGGAAACTTTGAGATGAGCACACTGTTCATTAATTTCTTTCTATGTTACAAATAAAAGAAAACAAACAGTGAGCACGTTATTAGGACACTGCCCTCCTGAAATGGGCATTGGTTTTAATTCGAAATTATGTGTATAAGAATTGTCGACTGGATGATTTATTTATTATTGTAGTAAAATATTTCAAAATTAATATAAAATAAAAATAAATGAATACATAAATGGCCAGTTTGTGGCAAAAGTGATTTCTCCCTTAGTCCATCTATTCCGAGAGTAAATTTATTTTTTACTTTTCAGCCCAATAAATTTATACTTATCGAACAAGTGATATTTTGATATATATTTGACTAAGAAAAAAACAATACCCACCATTATTTATTTATTTATATAAATGGCATTGCTGGGAGTGATGGATGTCCGGTGATCGATCCCCTTCCTAGGCCATTCTTTTTATATTTAATCACAGCTTACTCATCAGGCGATCACTTTACATCAAATTCTATTGAATGAAACACTAAATAAAAACGATAAAAGCTTTATCTTAGGGTTTTATTACTGGTAGTGATTTGTGATCAAATAAATTAATTTTTTCCGCACAACAAAGTGTATTATTAATCCCATGCGGTTTCAACACCTCACACAATGTCCCTGGTCTAGGTGGGTTTATATTCACATCAGCAAGTCTTGCAACTCCCCAAGTTGTACGAAGAAGTTGAGCAGACGAAGTAGCTGTCACTTGCTGCCGAGCTGATGAAGGTCTGTGATTGCACAACCCTATGTGGAGTAACGTGTGATTTCTCTCTGAAAAGTAGTTTCAGCTAATCCGAATGCATGTGATGCCTACCTTTAGCTTCGGTCGACTTCCACTAAAGAAACAACGCAGGCTACTTGCTCAAATCAAAATTAAAACCAAAAAAAAAACTTTTTTGGAGGTTTGAATATTTATTGGAGTTTTCCTTCATATTCATAGCCCCTTATCACTGGCAATTTTTAATAATAATTAAAAAAGAGTTGAAATCTGAAATATCATAGTTCTATCAGGAAGCAAATATCTGAATTTTCTTGGAGAATAACTTTTTTTCTGTTGGGAACAGAATCATAATCTGATAGGGTCCACAGTTCGTGACATATTGTACCTTTATCTGGATTAATTGTAATGTCTTTATTGCTATGCATTTTTCACACAATTATCATGCTATTTCTAGAATATTTTATACAACTACTGTTAAATACTTATAATAATAATAGCTATTCTATATTTATATGTAGATATTTATAATAATAGTTTTATTCTATTAAATTAAGCTCATTAACTACCTCCCTTATATTTCTAGTTAACTCATGCTGTGAGATTCTGTTTGTAGTTCTCATCATGCCCTTCATGATAAAAATCCTGATTTATTGTGGGGGTGAAAATCATTCAGTTAATATTTCTTACAGAAACAACAATTTGACACCCAGGTGAATAGGCAATTGAGGTGAGAACTGAGAACGTCATCTTCCCCAAAACACCTACTTTCTATTCATGATATTTATGAAAAAGAAATTTATGGCAAAGTCACCAAAGTTTATTATTTTATAAATAAATAATACCCCCGGATTCGTCTATAGGTATGAGCCCACAACTGCCTTAACTAATTAAACACCATGTCCTGGTGTTCAATTTCCATGAAACATAAAGTCGACTGGTACAACAGAGACGCTGCATTTAATTAATCCTGACCCTCCAGGAAAATGTACAGTTATTTTGTTTTAACAAACCCTTTTTTATACCTATTGAATATAAAACTCACTTGCTGGTTTCTCAGTGCCTGGTTTTTCAGTTACAAAAAAACCCTCTGTGGGGTGTACTTTCATTGCACGGATTAATTACATACAAATCTCGCTTGCCATTCTGCATGAACTGTTGTCATGATCGCTTGAGAACTAAATCGCAGAAAAAGTATTCCTATTTTTTTGTCCATACAAAGTTGTTTTTTATATTCCCATTGGTGTTTCCCTGTGATGAGTTAATGAAATATAGTTTGTATTATTTCATTTGATGTAGTTTTCGTACCAATGTCTAGTCACCGTTTCGTTCTAATGAAATCCGGCAGCAATCAGAAGTTGACAAGAATCCAGTGTCCAAGACCAATCATTGTGCTTGCACATTTGCCCAACTAAGATACCTGGCTCTATCAGCAATATCTCATGTGCGCCTTCAACATCCATAGTTACCATCGGGGCAAATACCTGCTTGGTACCTTTGTCTACAATCACTTCCTTGCCCAATAACCTTCATACTTTCCAGTTCAACTGTCTATTTACGCTGTCGACAATCCATCCTATGTATTACCTTAATTTTTTTTTTACTTTTATACCATTGGTTATTATTAATATTTTTTTTATTATATTTTTTTTCCAGATCGGCCTAACTAGCCTTATATGAGTACGTACATTCAAAAAAAATGCTAACAATATAATGATGTGAGCATAGTCATTCTAGATGACACCCTCACTTACAGCAACTTTTTTTTTTTTTCTTTCTAAGGCCTAAACCTCAAACGGGGTTTCCCAACAACCACGTGACGCCTGCTCATGGGGTTGACACCTATGCAATGGGATTGTTGCACTGGTCAGTGGCGGTGGCTTAAAGCTCCCTCCAATCCCCGACGACCCCTCCAAACGCCCTAGATCTCTTCTCCTCGTTGACCAGCGCTGGTTACAACGCGCAACAAGAGAGCATGACATGCTCCGTGGTGTCGTCCTTTCCGCAGTGAAGACAGGACTTGTCATCTGTCCTCTTATACTCGTAAGCCTTAAAGAAAGATTCTTCAAAAGGTGCTTTTGAATAAAAGACGTCAATGTTATGGTTTGAAATCTTAGCTAAAATAGCGTATAATCAATGAACTTCTATTCTTGAAAGAAGAAGGGGGTAATTTTCTTGAATTTTCTTAGATGGGGGTAAAGTTGTAATTTTCTTTAATTTTACATTATACAGTTTGCCATTTTATAATTTCAGTGCTTTCTTTTAATTTCACTTTGTGTGATATTTCCTCATTTTATATTTCTTATTGCACATTTTCTTGTTGTTTTTTTCTCTATCTCAAACCCATAGTCTTTTTTAGGGAAAGGAGAGCATTTTTTTCTTTCTTTCATAGCCACGTTATATTTACAGATAATTATAGATCCTCAGGCGAATCTATTTACAATAGATATTATAAACTAAGAAGAAGTCGTGAGTTGATCCATCGATAATTTGGCGTGTAGTATAACGAAATATAACAGCTTACCGGTGAATCCAAGTGATAAGAAAAAATTCTTCAATGGTCTTCTAATTACCAAACAATTGGTAAATTGGTTGTAGCTGTTGAATCCCAATAGTAAACGTGTGAAAAGACATCGATAATGTAGAGGTGAATGATGAATAATCAAAATAACGAAGTTTTTGTGGAACCTTCTCGTACAACAAATATCATGGGACTGAAAAACAGTAATTTGTTGACAAAACACGTAATACGATCGGAGCTAATCCGCAGTTTATAAACCAACCCGATGTTGATCGCATCAATTTGTACCTTCTTATTTGATAACACGACAATAACATTACAAATCTTAATATTATAAACTACATTTCGAGATAAAATAAATATTTCAATCTTTGAATTTTTTCCTCTTTTAATAAATTCATTAAAGTAAGAATAATAAAAACAAACACATCTGGCATTTAATTAATAAAATGAAATTATTTGTTTTAGAATTACGTGAATGAAATAAAAATCAAAATTTTTTTCTTTTAAATCAGTGTGCAATTATTGTAAATTGTTCAAAGGTTTTAATTGATCCCATGATAATTTGAAACTCAAGAAAAAATAAAAGGAAATAACCATCGGGACCCGACACAATGTATGAACTCTACGCTGCATATAATCTATTTTCATTCAAATATTCTCTTTTTTCAGCTCTCAGTATTAGTCTTTTAAGCAATATATTGTAGAGTAAGTACAATAACCTTCCTTCTTCATATATCATCGAAATTACATCATCATTAGTTTAGTAATCAAACTAATACGACGATCGGCATCAAATGTCTTTAAATTTTATTTCAGTTCTCCCTCAATACTTAAGAAGAAGATCCTTTTTACACACATTCACGAAGTAGTCGACAGAAGCAAAGCTATTGGTATAATATTTGCTAAAAATTTACTTGTTTAGTTATTATTTTTGTTTATGACATTTGATTTAATTATTCATAAAGTTTTATTTACTGTTGGGAAAGTTTGAATCAGGGTGTATTTTTATCCTAACGCGATAACGCAATAATAATAACGATAGCATACATATTATGTTTGATTACTAAAAGAATGAAATAAAAGTATAGTATCTTCATGTAGTAAACGGAATATTTAAGAAATAGCATTACTAAGTAGGGGAAATAAGACAAATCACAAGTTTATGCGTAATTTTTTTTTCCTGTTTCAGGTATGATCAAACGTTAATGCCGTACTTCTGATATGTGAGTATACGTACGTTTTATTTAAATAATTTTTTTAAAAATAAATTTGACATATTTATATTCGTCAATAATCCCATCAACAACTATAATTAGTGGTCCTAGCAACCTAGTAACCAGAGGTGTTTAGAAATAGTATACATCTTCATAATTATTTTATTACAGGACGAAGGTGCTGGACCCAGAAACCCAAAAGGTTTTTTATACCCACTTCCTTTTGCATAAAATCTGTGATTGCACTAATATCTCAACTATGGGTCAGCGTTGTATTCCTGAATGGTGTTTCTGCTAAAAGAGGATCAGTGAAACCCTCAACACATCGAGCACATCCAATATTCGTTATCTAATGTCCTAAACACATCAGTTAACGTACCATTTTATGTTACAAATAGATAATGACCTTAAAAGTTCTGTTATCCAAGATGAACTTCCTCAACATTCTTAAAATGACATCAGGAAATATTTTACCATCCAGACAGTCTCGGAAGGTCTCTTTCATGTATTATCCATCCCGACAACCCTAGCTGGAGATTAAAGTGATATTTTATAAATATTTTATCACTATGAGTTGTAACAATGGGTCAGTTTCATTTGCTCATGTCCTGAGCATCTGTGGCTCTTTCTCTCAGAACTAGCTGCACTGATGTAGAACCTTAGAAGTACCTCCTTTTCCAAAATTGGGAGCACTGAAGAAATCTCTATTGTTTGTTTATATGTTTATAAGAATGTGAGAATGTAAATTGCAAATATCTTAGGAGAGAGTAAAGAAAATTATCATAGTTATATATTTACCTTTTAGGACAGGATTGTAATATAAATTAGGTAAAGATTTATATTTTATTTAAATTTATTTAATTATATAAAAATATATAAAAAAAATTAGTTCACCACTTAGAAAGTAACCCCCGTCCCCCCCCCCTATTCGGGCTGAGAAAGGTCGTGAATATGCTGATGTGGTGTGATGAAGATGGCTGTGGGTGCCTTTATGATGTCATGTGATGTCACCTTTATGAATATTTCCAAACCGTGAAGTGAATGAGTCTTTGTATAGTTTCAGAGGAAGGACTTGAGTTGCTGTGTGAAGGTGAGTGTCTGCGAAGAGCCTGCAATCACACGGGGCGATAATGACGCGATTAGGCTAAATCTGCGAGATTATTCCCAAGTCCTTCTAGTGCTAGGTTCCTTGGGAAAAAAATTCCTTGGGATTTCTGTTAAGCCCTCGATTCCTGAATATGAAATTTCAATTTGAATACCTTGAATGATGCTCTCCGAAGATTTTCGTGAACATTCTCTTCTCTGCGAGGCACGTCTATAAAACTTTGAAAATTTACAACTTCTAACGAGTCGTGTGAGAACGTTGTAGAGATTTTTAAAAATGTCTCTAGTCATCATTCGGCAGAAGAATCACTTCTTTTTTATTCACGATCTAGTAAAGAATTACAATATGTGTTTATTTCACCATCGTCGCTTTTAAAGAAGGGAGCAAACTGGTCTTAATTGTAAATCCAGCTATACATTGCAGAAATAACGATCCCAAACAAGGGGCTAATATAGTAGCCAAGCCAAAACGTTTCTGCGAAAGGTGTATCGTTTACTGGGATAAATACAGAGAAGAATATGGCTGGAGAGACTCCGAGGTTTAAGGGCTGTGGTTTGGATCGGAAGAAAATCAGAAGCGATAAATTGTGCTTATCAACAACCACACTTACGTAAGGTATTTATACATTTACAAAATATATTGTATATATTAATATAATGATGTTTACATTTATAGTATTAATGTATCTTATGTCAACTATTCCATCAATCTGTGTTGCAAAAAGTTTTATTGTCAGTTATATTCTATTAATGATTTTATATTTATAGATTGTATATTTATAGATTATATATTTATAGATTGTAACTACTCTTCCTTGGCGTGGCCGTTTTGAGACAGAAGCCATATGGGATGAATTACTTACCAAAGCTGTAAGGGTTAAAATTAATTTCCAAACAAATGAATCCAGCAATCACAGGGCGAAAGACAGAGATTGATGATGTGTAGCAGACATCCTACCAGAGTGATATCGTGATTGCCAACTTTGATAAGATATTTGCACTGTCTGCGTTGTAAGATTCTTGATCACTCCAGAACTCTTGATCATCTTGCAAGTTACTGGAGCTGAAAACCTCATGGGTTCAAATTTTCGAATAGTCATGTCTATGCTTGAGAAGAGTGCAAGGAGTAGATTTTTGTTGGTGGTTGTCCAAGAAGAGAGGTAAGGAAATGCCAGGAACAAAGACATTATAATGCATCAGCATCAAGCTATCGCTACTCTGTTTTAGTTCGGATAATTCTAATGTCGCTTTTTAATGTCAATCAATAGATGGTGATTATTTCGTCCATTGACATACATATTCCTAGACATACCTGTGTATATTTATAAATACACACTGAGATTAAATCCATGTATTTACTTACAATGGTATATAAGGGGCGTCCCAGAATTAACGCAAGATTTGAGTTAGATAGAATTAGAAAACACAGTTTTTAGTATTTCTGTTGTTATTTTTTTATTGAATTATAAAGTAAATAGAATAGGGTTATTTATGGAATAACACATCAGGCAAATGCTCTCCACGACTTTGCTGGCACATACGCACTCTTTTGTCCATTTGGCATAAATATGGTGGAATGAACGTTGATGCAGCATTGGATTTCCTCTTTTAATGCACGGGTGGATGTGGGCTTGTTGACATACACCTTTGACTTCAAATAACCCCATAAAAAGAAATCTAAAAGTGTTAAATCACACGATCTAGGTGGCCAATTCTGATCACCGAAACGAGAGAGTACACGACCTGGAAATGTCTCATGAAGAATTGTTTCATGGACATGTATATGACATCATCTTGTTGAAACCACATATTGGCCACATCAGTATCCCTCTCACGCACTGCTTCGATATTCACATTTGAACGGCTTATTTTTGGACGACCAGTGTGTTTATTGTCTCCAACTGATCCAGTCTCCCTAAATTCTTCAATTAATCTCTTCACAGTTGATAAGTCAAAACACTAGTCCGACCATATTTTATATGAAATATTCGAACTGTGGCCACTAAACTTTCATTATTTTTGAGATTATGTTCAATAATAAAGACGCGTTTTTCTATCATGTAACGCTCCATTTTTACTAACCCTGAACTGTCAGCTGTCAAATTGTTTTTTTTAGGGTTTCCAGCACTTTATTGCATAAATGTTGGGAAATTCAAATCTTGCGTTAATTCTGGGACCCCTTTTACAATTACGAGTCATCGTTTACTTAATATGATAAGTTCTGGAATATTCTCTCTGTTCCTGGTGGCTCTGGAGCAACGGATGGATACAAAATCACCTCTGATTGAATTCTTTGAGTCCGTTCATCGTAAAGAATCAAAGACATTTTTATCGGAGTACGATTGTAAAGACAACTTCGTATGGGTGCGGGTGGGATGTAATCTGTTAAGATTGACAGTGTATGTGAACTTCCTAATCCTTGACCGGAGACATTACAACCAGCTGACTCTGCGTGACCGTTAGTGTAAATCGGGCTTACTTGTGACTGAGTATAGGGAAGATATATTACCGATTTCATTTATACTAAATTAATCTAATAAATAAACTGCTCACAAATTGAAGTGGCCTACTTACAAAAATGTAGATATTTTTTATTTATTTTACCAGGATGATTTGATTTTTTTTCCAGTTTATAATAAACTATTTTTACAACTTATCCACAATCTTTGTATTAATCACTATGAGGATTAAAAAACGTTAAAATAAACAAAAACAAATTAATTTTCTTTACGCCATTGCGATTTAATCACTTTAAGAAATCAATATTATATCATTATCAGTACTTAATGACTACTACTAGCTTAATGAGTGCACTAGACACCTTCTTAAAATGCCTTTCTTAAGACTTACTGTTGAAGAACTAGGAAGAGCTTTGGCTCTTTGAGAATAAGGCCATTGTCAGCGTGATGTTGGCCGCAGACTTGGTTGCTCTCACACAGTTATCAGAAGAGCCTGGTCACGAAACCAGGGCACAGCTATTGCTCAGTACATGTAGGATGCCGAATTCAGCAGGACCGATTTTTGAAAATTCAGACGACTAGGCAATGAGGCTCAACAATTCAGCACTCAAGTGCAAAGTGGTTTTGAAGAAGTAATGGGGGGGTGCACATTTCAACTCAAACAGTCAGAAATCACAGCCATGAAGTGGGTTTGAGGGTATGAAGACCAGCGAGGAAGTTTTTTAGTAACAAGGCGAAGGAAATTAGCACGTTCCGTATGGGCTCGTGAACATGTTTAATGGACTGATGAGGATCGGGGCCGTTGTTTATTTACTGTCAAATGGAAAATGGTTCTTCATCGTTATGGTGACGTTTTAGAGTATGCAGAGAGAGAGAAACTAGCGATTTTAATAATGGTCAGGCCAAGGAGTAATGAAACAATTCAGCTGATATTGCACATAAAGAAATGGGCACGTGGCAGCACAAACATACCCGGACAAAGCCTGTTATTTCCCCTTTACCACACGAAATAAGAGGAAATTGCATTCTTGTTTGTGAAAATGTTTGACCTCATAGATCAAGGGTGATTGAACGTTAATTAGAGGAACAAGAAATCACGCGTATGAACTTAACCGCTTGTTCGCCTGACATGAATCCTATGGAGCATGCTTGGGATAAACTCCGACGCCAGTTCCACATGACACTTTGTCCAGATAACTCGGACGAACTTGCAGATGCATAAATTGAGGAATAGGCTTCTTCCCCCCAATATTACATTTTGAGCCTTAGAAGGATTATAAAACAACGATTTGAATCTGTAATTCAAAACAGAGGATGGCCAATACCCAACTAAAGGCCTTGAAAATGAAAAAAAAAACAAATTGTGAAAATATAAATTTGAATTTTCTTTATTTTCAATGAATAACTCGCTTCTTTCAACACTCGTTCAGGTGCCTTTTTTTATTATCCAATAAACGTATAAGTGAACAATTCAATAAAAAAATTGCCCACTTCAGTTTATCTGAATTTTTGTAAGTGGCCCACTTCAATTTGTTAGCAGTTTATATTTAGCGTGATCTAATAACAATGCATAAAAATAAAAAGGAATATATTGCTGAAGCGAACATTCCTGTAGGAGAAGAGCCCTTGATATGTTTAGGAGCAACAGCCGGCCGTTAATACTTGAGTTGTTGATAATGGAGTGGAATATTGAAGTTATAACGGAGTTTTTTGATTTTTACGAGAGAGAACCTATTACATGGAACCCACATCAAGAGAATCAATATAGTTTCCAAGCGTATGATGCTTAGAGACGTATTCAAAATAATAATGGTATAGGGTGTACTTTGAAAGGACATAAAAAGAAAAACGAACATCTGTTGACTGCTTTCAGGAAGTTGACGATGAAAGTAAAACCAATAGAAGTTGCTAAGGAATAATACAAGCCAGAATGATTTGCGTAAGACAAAATTGGCGTTTATGAATCAAATGAAAATGAAGAAGTGACGTCTGGTTATGGCGGACTGACGAGAGCAAGGACCCTCGAGGTTTGTCACGCCTCACACCGTGGGAAGGAGGGTTAGGGATTTTTGAATTATAAAAAAAAAAATCTTCGAAACAGTAAAAATATATATATTTTTCGAACAACTTTTTTTTATTTATTTATTCTCAAAAACAAAAAGGAAAAAAAAAAAAACATGATAACAATATACGAAAAGAAAGGAGAAACCACAAAACTAAAGTAAAGAGAAAAGAAACAAAAGAACCACCTCTAATACTATATTTACAAATCCTAAACTAGCTATATATATAATATATTATATCTGTACCTCGGAGGGATACAACACTATGTCCATTTTCATAACTTTACAGGAGAGGAGTTTTAAACTTTTTTTCAACAAAAGTTTTTGTATTGGCACAGCTATTTATTGAGATGTTGAAACAATATTTTACCAGAACATTCTATTTATTGTTATTTACATCATGCAGTTGTTATAAAATGAAAAAAAACCTTTTTTACGGTTTTTTTTCACTTGGACAAAAAAATGGCATAGTGTTGTATCCCTCCGAGGTACAGATATATTCTTTTTTTTATTCATTTTTTTTTTTTTTTTTCCCCTATAGCTAGTTATCTTAATACTATTTACAATTTTGGATCCGTGTTCTACCTATACTTAAAACTATATTTACATGGGGTGTGCATCCTCCATCCCCCTATAACTAAACTTATGTCTATACCATATACTTCTCAGTCCTACCTTATATCTATATATACATATTTACAGTGACTCCTCTAGAACCGGCGATACATCGTTAGCTTCGGGTGAGCCTTCCCGAAGACACGGCTGCTCACCCCGCGCCACCCCCTTGGATATAGTGAAGTGCCCGGAGCCTTGAACCCTTATCCACTCCCCGACGAATCTGCAGAACGCGGTGTATCTTGCTTCGTCATTCACCAGCGACGGCAGGTCGGACTCGCCCAGGCTGTACTCTCCTATTGTGTGGAGCAGCCGTGCTCTAGCCGGTTCCAGTGCATGACAAGAGAGCACGACGTGCTCCACAGTATCGCTCTCTCCGCAATGGGGGCAGGACCTGTTTTCTGCTCTCTTGTATTCGTACAGCCTGGCACGGAATCCGCCTTGTCCTGTGAGCACTTGTGACACCCAGTAATCCGGGTAGACCCAACTTGCCCTCAGCCTGTCCTGGACTGAGGGGAAGTACTTCCTCAGGGTGCTCCCCTTGGTCGTGCCAGTCCACCTGGCGCCCCAGGCCTCTATTGTCCATTCGCCTATGAGGGCCTTCCACCTCCCAGGCTCCTCCTCAATTCTTCTCCGTAGGGGAGGTGGAAGATCTTCAATGTGCCCTCTCTTCATCTTTGACCTGTGGTGCTGCTCAAGGAGGACCAGGTCTACTGGTGCCGCCGCTGCCTATACCTCCACCGCGTCCTGAGACACCGTCCTATAGGACCTCGTGTCCCTTATCAAAGGCGCTCTCTGAATCCTCTTCAGGGCGTGCGTCTGGCCCTTATTAAGGTGCGCCGACCATGACTGCGAGGCGTACCTGATAATTCCCAAGATGAATGCGCAGGTACAAGATGTCCCATGGTGGGTGCAGATCTGTGCCTGGGGGCCCTCTGTCAGGGATCTTACCCGAGAGTCTTCAGGCGAGTTGTCTTCTTCTAGATCCCTTGGGTATGTCTCCTCCATGTAAAAGACCGCTGCTTCTTCCGGGGAGGTGGCTTGTCAATCGCCGCTCTTCAGTGCGGCGAGTGTCTTGGTCTGGCCACCTCTGGCCATCGCCACTCGGTACGGAATACCCCAGGGGTTCTTCTTCGACTCGCGTTGGACGAACTCGTCCCAGGTTTCTCTCCGGGTAACCTCTATCTTCTTCACGTATTCCTTCCGGAGGGACCTGTGTTGGGCCTGTTGGGCCTCCCGGACCTGCTGGTTCCTACACTTCTGGAACGCTCGCCTTGCCCTGTAGAGCTCTATCTTGGCCGATGTAAGGGCGGGCGTCCACCCTGGGTTACACCTTTTCCTGGGCTTCCTTCGCTGGAGGGTTGCTTCCGCAACATCCCTCATGGCCACAGTGAGGGACGCTACTTTACTGTCAGGGCTATCCAAATGCAGGGGATCATCCCCTAGGATAGCTCAGTCGTCGTCCACTAGTCTTCCCTCCAGGTGGATCTTATAGGCGGACCACCTGACTCCCGGCGTGACGTATCCTTGGGCGCCTGTTTCCTGTGTTGGCGCCCCGTTGACCACATTGAAGGAGGTGGAGTTGTGGTCACTGCTGGTCTCGGCGGATACTCTCCAATTTTCAATACGTCCTGCGAGGGGGGTCGAGGACATGGTGACGTCTATCCAGCTGCTACCTTGCGCCCCCGTAAACGTCGGGGGTCCTCGCTCTTTGTTCATAATTATCATCTGGTTAGCAGCTGCAAAGTTCGCCACCATGACCCCCCTCCTTGTAGTATGTATGGAACCCCACGCTGTGTGCCAGGCGTTGAAGTCTCCACCAATGAGGAACTCCCTGTGTCCTCTTTGCCTGGCACATTCCTCCAGCGTCCCGAGCAGCTCCGATGGGTCCAGGTCATTGGATAGGTAGAGGGAGAATACCACTAATTTCCCCCCTCTCCACCCGAAATAACAGGTTTCCAGGTCCTCCCGACAAAACTGGTCGAGGGACATGACGTCCAGCGTGGGGTTACAGACAACGATCGCCACCCTGGGCCTCCTTTCTCTACTGCCCATGGCGACTACTCTAACCAACGTGCTGAGACCAGCAATCACTCCTCGCTGACAGTACGGCTCCTGCAGCAACATGACATCGTAGCGGCGGGTGAGGGCAGATAGCTCAGTAGCCACCACCCGTTGTCTTTGCCATGTTGACTTGGATGACTCTTATTATATCACACATACTTGGTCCTTCTTATGAGGGCCTCCGCCTCCTTAAACAACTTCCGGGGGCATGCTTCGGCCTTGTGCCCCTCCTGGCCACACCATCAGCAGGTCTAGCTTTCCTGGTGCAGGTGGCTTTGGAGTGCCCGTAGCCCTGGCAAATAACACAGCGGGGCGCATCAAGGTAGTCCTTGACTACAACCTTATGCCACCCCCCTACCCATACCCCTTCCCCCCCCAGGAGCGCGAACCTAACTTGCGGGGATACCTCAGCTACCCAGCTTACGTACACCGGATCCCTGGCGGCCCCCATACTGAAGACCAGTTTTAACACGCCTAACCTCTGGTCTTGTGGAAGGCTCGCCATGGTAGTGTCGACCCGGGACAACGTAGCCCACACCTCGTCCAGGAATTCCTTTTCCTCCCACGCTCTGGGGACCCCTCGGAATATGACCCTGGGTCCCCTATTCTGCGCCAGCCTCGACGTAAGGCAAGCCGTCTTTGTAGCTTGGAGGAGCCTTACCGCCTCCTCCATGTTTGGGGTCTCCACAAGGAGCCCCCCGGCCTTCGTGCCTCTCATTATCCTGGACGAGTTATTAGGGTCTTTTGGGGGTATTTTCTTCATGATCATAACCGGGTCACCCTCTATTGTAATAAAAGTTTTCCCCTGGGTAGCATCCTCCGTCCGCGTCTTCGGGAGCCTCGCCACCAGCTCCCGCACGTCGAAATTCTTC
Source organism: Acanthosoma haemorrhoidale (assembly GCA_930367205.1). Lineage (NCBI taxonomy): Eukaryota > Metazoa > Arthropoda > Insecta > Hemiptera > Acanthosomatidae > Acanthosoma > Acanthosoma haemorrhoidale. Next base: position 103,137,575 of record OV884014.1, on the reverse strand, counting down.
GCCGGTCCCGGATTCGCCGCTTTCTATGCTCTTCTTTTCATCCTCTTCTTGCTGACCGTGGCGTATCCATCTTCATCCTCCATGGTTAAGGGGCCCTCTATCTCAACCGGGGCGGGGACATTAGGTCTTCTTAGTGGCGGCGGTGCAGCTACAGGGCTAACTGCCACCACCGCAGCCCAGCTAGTCGAGGGGAGGGGTCTCTTCACTTTAGGCCTCTCTCTCTGGGGCTTTGGGGTCTCGATGTGATCCCCGGTCCTCTGGTCACTCTGGACAACTTCTGGTCGATGGAGTCGACCGCCTTCTGGATCTCTTCTGTGCCCTCATCCATGAGTGCCAGAGTCTGTCCCACCACCACGGAGGTAACTGTTTCGACCACCCTAGTGGCAATTTTTCGAACAACTGCTTCTTTATGGTCACTTTACGATAATTCTCCTTCTGAAAAACACGGTGACCGTGAAGGTTCTACTCATACGTGCTGTTACGTGCCTCGGGGTCACTTACAAGCTGTGCTGCAATTTCGCGGTTCACTGACACACACGCGTACAAAGGCCCTGCTTCGATCTCACTGGGGCTGGTTACGTTGGCTCAAGTCATCCGCCGATCAATGGCTGTCTGCTCAGATTCACTTTGAGAGTTACGGCAAAGTTCCCAGGGCGTTGTAACAGTTTTAGACAGTTGAGTTGCAAGACTTCCTGAGAAAATCTTGTGTTTGAGGTCGCTTGCGGTCTTATTGCTTCGTCCTATTTAATACTTGAATTTCTGTTACAGGCTAATGAATGAGTTAAAGTTTCATTATTTACTCTAATAAAGGGATTAATGAAACTGCATTTACTGCAGGGAAATAAGTTTCCAAAAGGGAAAAGTCTCATAGCATGTACATCTTTTGATTTATCAAAAAATAAAAATCTGTTCAAATGGTTAAAATTGATATGTAGGAATAATTTTTTTTTTAATACCATCATAATTTTTTTGTTTTATCTGTGAACTAAGCGCATTCGTAACTAACATACTTCTACAGCATGAAATGACAAAAACAAACATTACACATAAAATTATTTTTGAATAAATAGACGGTTCTTTGGTGATGATAAAATTCATCGTTCATTCACTAATCATTCATTCATTAAAGTATTGAACAATTTACAATCGGTTTTAGTAATTACATGATAACATCATTTTTGGACATTGTTAATGATAGAGGTTTTTTGAGTCCAGTGTGGAAAAATAACGATAACTAAAGAATTTTAAATCATATAGCAAACCACATATCACATATCAGAAAAACAATAAATTATATACTCAAGGATATTAACATTTTAACATAAGAAAACATATTTAGAAAAAACGTGATTTCTTTGCAATATATACGTATATATTAGTATATATACGTAATATTGCATTAATAATATATTAGTATACAATATATACGGATACTAATTTATTAATAGAAATTATAACGGATGTAATTAACTGAACTATTTCTGTTGGTAGTAACCTTAAAGGACTAACTGAGCATATAACTTAGAACTATCAGAATTATGACGACAACAAGGTCAAATTTGGGCAGAAAATTACCAATGAAAAGCAAATTTTGTATACTTACCTTAAAGACAAATTAAAAACCAGTCATTATGTGAATTTAAAATCATTCTAATTAGCTAAATAAAAAAAATCAATCGATTATTATGAATGTGGAATAATTTATCTTTTTTTTTCTAATTTAAAATCACTGCTGGTTCGACAGAGTACATTTTACTTGAGACAAAACTAATATTTCTCCTCACTAGGTTAACTGTTATTAGATATTATTTATAATTTTATTAAAGAAAAATTTTCATATTCCAGCATTTCCAGAATGGGATCATGCGAAAAGTGTTCATGTCCGACATACCTTTATCGAGAGGTTGAAGAACGCTGTCCTGCACTCGTTGCTTGGTGTGCCATCGGTGGGTGAGTTCATCCGCCGGAGACACATCAAGTTTTCTGACTCGTTGCAGCACCTAACCAACCCAGTGTTTAACACTATGACCCCACCACCCCTCCCGCATCCATGGCAACAGACTGTGGGGGAAGAGTTAGCTTAAGAATTAGTATGTAAGTTAGTTTTAAGTTTGATCAAAAAGGTGAGCCCCATCACTTTTATTAGTCAGTTTAGTCCAGTCACGTATAATGTATATCATTATACTTGTTTATTCATTATATAATTTTTACAAAATAACAAAACCTGTATATAATGTAGTGATGCTACAGGAAATACAAAAAATAATTTGTAAATAGATTCGCCTGAGGATCTATAATTATCTGTTAATTTAAAGGGGCTATGAATGATGAAAGAAGACATTTTCATATAAATTTTGAGTTATAATTGTAGTCACTATTTTTCTTAAGATTCATTAGTAATAGTATCTAAAACTGTTCCTTCCATAAAGCATGTTTTGAGCTGCAAGAGCGTGGTGGTTTCTGTAATCCTACCGAAAATGGAAAGAACTTTTAACGAAACACGATTTTCCAAAGATTTTAACTTTATAGAGAAGCGCTATTAAATTGGGGAGGGGGGTTTAAACGCGGATCTATCTCAATCCTCCTACAGTTTATTTTTAATTGATTATTTGACAGGTTGATTATTTTGTGGGGTTCAACTATCAAAGCAAAAATAAATATAGACACCCTATTTGCAGTATTTTCACGTGTTTGAATAAAATAAATAAAGGCACCTAGTTTGTCAAACTACGTGCACTGCATAACAACACAAGATTGTTAAGTGCAACATGTTCTGTTTTAGGGCTGATAGCTAGTAATGAAAGAAATTGTAAATAGTAGATAATAAGATGAGATTTTGTTTGTTTTTCTTTTACTTTGAGTTGGTTTAAATAAATGAAGTAAACAGAATAACATAAGGTGCGCTGACCGATGCATTAATCCCATTGCACCGGAGTATGCGCATTACAGGCGACGTACCCCCATGAGAACGCTTAACGTGCTTGTAGGGAACCCCGTATGAGGTTTAGACCTCAGGAATAATAAGAAAAAAATATATATATAGTTAAAGGGCCTCAGATATCCTGACAGTATTAACTCATGTCATTACTCCTCACACTATATATAGGCTGAGCCTAAGGATCATTCTGTATTGTATCTAGTTGCTAGTACTTATCAAGTCTCAGACTCATTTATATGTACATCAGTCACATTTATAACCTTTTTGTGATCTTATCAATAAAGTGCTTTTTAAAAAGGCATATTGAGTCGAAGATTATTTAATTGGCGCCCGACAAACAGGGACCTGAGGGCATTTTCTACACTGAAACATTCATTGAAAAATCTTTTAAGAACTCAGAACAGTTGTAAACCTCTTCACTGACAGATCATCTCAACCATAATTAACTTAAGAAGACATCGCTTAGGAGAAAAGAAAAGAACAAAGGTTCTATATTTTTATTATTTTATTTTTATTGTATAAATTCATATGTCTATAACAGACAGACCTAACAATAATAGAGATATTGAAGAAAAAGTAACAATGACTACTAACAAAGAAATACATTCTAGTGGTTTTAAACTTTTACCAGAATATGATGGTAGTCCACGAAAATTAATGAAGTATATAACAAACCTTGAACATTTGGTTCAAAAATTCTGTGAAAATGACAACGCAGTTAAAAACAGTAATTGTAGCGAGTGCCAACCATTTATGTTAATTACCCTATACTCTGGTGCAACTAATGTATTGTAATTAGATGTAAAACATGCTTTTCTGGTAATAAATCATGGAGAGGTCGGAAGTCGTATAACAAGGCACAGAGGGTCGAAGGTCCAGCAATAAAACCTGGGAGGGTAAGCCACCTGCCCCCTCATAAAACGGAACCGGTAGACCTTTGGTTGCCTATTATACTAAAGAACGACAGTATAAAAAAGAATATCAACCGAGAGAACAAAATAATTACCAAGACAGATATAATAATTACCAAGGTAGATATAATAATTATGACAAATATAATCAACAAGACAGATATATTAACGAACAACAAAGACAATTTATACCAAAACCTAATTATAACCAACAATGGGAACCTAAAACCCAACATGAATATTTTAACAAACCAAAATCAGCTCAATACCAACAAAAACATACATACATCCAAGACTAGTACAAAAATATAATTTAAAAACAGATGAACATCCCTTTACTATTTCCACACCAGCAGGAAAAGATGAAGGAAAATACGGACATAAACTAAACTTATTTAAACCACTAGGAATTAACAAAACAATTGATTTTCTAGTATATCCTGTAAATGAAATTTTTTATTAGGATACGACACTATGAACAAACTTAAGATTTCAGTAAATTGTAAAGATAACCATACAATAATAAAAGACAATATACAGAGGGGTCCAACAAAATGTATCCACTGGTTAACAGTCCATAACTTGCAAACTAATGGACGGAGTTGTATCATTGTATCATTTTTGGTGAAAGTGTAGCTTAAAATCCAACTTAAAGATATCACTGTAGGTGTTCGAAATGGTCACCATGAGTTTGAACTGTGCTTCATCAGACCACAAAATCATCTCTGCTAACTCTTCACCGTTGCGCACCATGCTATTAAACCACTCGCTGTACTCCATTCTACGATCTAGGTCGTCCTCGTTCATTGCGTGTAGCAATCTTGGGATGTAGCAACGGGATCCTACATTGTACTGTAAATAACATAAATAAAGTAATTTATAAATACAATAAATCAAATATTTAAGATGTAATAAAATAATTAAGTTCCAATTTGGAAAATCAATTCAGTTTATTAAAATTTTATGCTAGTGACAAAGAACATTACGACTGACTGTGGATCATAGTATGGTGGCAATTTGTTAATTCTGTTATGTATAACTCAAAAACAATCTATTTCATATTCTTGTATATTAATGTATTATATAAAAGTCAATTTATGGCTATTTATCTGTAATTTGGTACTTCATTGTGGTGATGTTTTTAATTACAGATTAGATAAAAGAGTATATGCGTTTTTATTAGCTTATCATTGCCAATCATATCTGCTTTTATTTCTCTTTGTTTGTATATATATTTTACAATGGAGTATAAGTATATTATACTAATAATAAATTAAACAGAAATTTCCCATCTCAGTTGACTTTTTTTATTTAATCTAGACTTATCGAATTAGATTTAAATCAATGATACGCAATGTTTGTCATGGTTTCTAAAATGTAGACTACCAATTTCTAAAGACTCAGTATCTTTTGGCATAAAGAATATGAATCTTTTATTATTAAAAAAATGTAACCATAGCTGATTTTGTAGATTAAGCACTCTAAACAATGTAAATTTATTTAATTAATGATAATTATTTAATTATCATTTTATTATCATTTATTTTCGTATACTTGTCCAAACGATTATATTAAGAGAAGGTGTATTAATTCCAACCGTTGTCTGATAGATAGTTTAAGTCTCTATTTAAAATTTTCAAAATATCTTCTTTAGGATACCATATTGTTTAAAATTCTTATAATGTGTACCAACATTCAGAGACGAAACTAATACAACTCCAGAGTGCTTTATATAATACTTATATACACCAAGGTGAATTGCTGTAATTCTATTTATTGAAAACAGCTGTCTACAGATCCTTTACAGTACAAAGAATCTGCTATTTAAGGATTATACTAGTTTGTTATTTAAGGATTATATTATTTTTCGTTTTTAGAATTTGGCTATTTTTATTCAGCCTGGAAGGAGAATCTCTAGCTTGAAACGAGAAGACACCGCTCACGAGACTCAACGCAGGTAATCTCAGAGTTTTACCCCGTCTCATCTTTAAAATTATTATAACGAAGCTCCAAGAACACCTTATCAGATACTTGAGGTATATTTCATTTATGGGAAAAACTGGTGATAGGATCAACCAAATACGACGCATTACAGAAATCGAAATCGTTAACACTAACATGACTTACACTATGACTAAAAAAGACTACAGTCATTTGCCTTTTTATAACGGAAACCCTAGTGTGAGAGAAATATACACAAATGTGTGCGCTACAAATAATAATTGGGAGATCAGAACCATGTTAGATTATTAACCATAGTAAAATCCAGACTTACTGAACAAGCTTATTAACAAATACGTTTAACCACACTGAGGAATTGTTAGAATACCTAAAACAACAATTGAAGGACGCACGGACAGTAGAACAATTAAAAAAGGAACTAATGCACACTTACCCACATAAAAACGAACATCCTGTGGAATTTATTAATCGCATAGCACGGATAAGTTCGTTATTATTTTCGCGTATGCAGGTAGATGAGACTGTAGGTGATAAACAAACCTTAATAAAATATCAAGATAGGGAAATAAACGATCACATATTAGGAAATTTACATCCCCAATTAGGAGGCTTCTTGGGTCACATGGTACTTAAAGCTGTTGACAATATAAGAAACGCCATACTAAATGACTGTAGCCACATTATGGAGAGATTATACGGACAAAACCCTCATAGGAATAATCAACATTATAACAATAAACACGCTAGAAGAGACATGAGACCACATTATAGACATCATTTTGAACAGAGACAGTATAGCAATTATAAACAAAATGACTACCAAAGACACGAACAGCCTCGATATAACGAAAGATATAATGGTAGGCATAACCAATAAGAAAACTAAAATTATTTTGAAAACAGACAACAGCACAACAAACCCCAAGCTTGGCATGGAAAACCAAATTAGAGACAGAATGACAAAACCGATAGTACCTTCCCTTCCAGACTATTTAACCCCCACTCACAAAATACGGTTTCAATGAGAACTGCTAGAACTAACAACGTACATCATTTATAAGACGAAAACCAACAATTAAAAAGCAGACTCGCTTAATTAGAGGAAAGATTTGAACATTTTTTAAACTTAGACAGGCCCGAAGCCAAACCGCCCTTGACGAACACGCATTAAACATTTGTAACGAGCTACCACTTTTTATAGACTTACATGGACAAAAATGGTTGGTTGACACGGGCTCGGAAATAAATTATGTAACACCAAGTTCTGTACTCGACGGAAAAGAAATATCTTCGGAAGAATTTATTGTGAACACGCCAGCCGGTAGCAAAAAAGGACATGGAGCGATCTTCATTGGCCTAGCACCGCGATTAGGAATGTAACATAAATTATTAGTTAAGTTTAAAATACTCGATTTTAGTAACCGTTATAGTATGTTGCTTGGTATGGAAACCATGAAAAAAGTAGGTATGAAAATAAACTTAGGTAAAAATGAATTTGTATTTAACTGGAAATTAATTAAAAACGGTGAAAATTTAACTTTAGCTAAAGAAAAAACTAACAATGACAAGATAGAAATTAAATAAATTGAATAAAAACGAATAATATTGCCAATAATGAGTTAAACATATTAAATAAAGAAATAAGAGATGTTATACGCGAAAATCATTTGACAATAAGGACCAAGCATAGTTAAATGAACTTATAAAACAAATATCCCAGAATAATAAAACAGAAAATGAAAAATTAAATAAAACAAATTTGCTAAAACATGTAATTCCACTTGAAACGGAAAAACCCATTTACACAAGAAACTATCGTTACCCTCAACAGTTCAAAGTAGATGTAAATAAAGAAATCACGACACTTTTAAAAAACGGTATTATTAGGGAAAGAAATTCTACTTATAACAGCCCCATCTGGGTTGTACCCAAGATAATGGATGCTAGTGGTAAATGGAAAATTCGATTAGTCATTGATTACAGAAAATTGAATGCAGAAACGGTACCGGATAAATTCCCTCTTCCCAATATAGACGACTTACTAAATCAGCTTAACGGATCTAGATTCTTTACGACAATTTATTTAGCTCCTGAATTTTACCAGATAGAGATGGATGAAGATTCTATACCAAAGACAGCATTCTCGACTGACACAGGACACTATGAATTTACTCGTATGCCTTTTGGGTTATGCAACGCCCCCCCCCCCCCCCAACATTTCAAAGAGCCATGAATTCTTTACTTAGTAATACACCCAACTCATTAGTATATATTGACGATATAATTATATTTTCAAAAAATAAACAGGAAAGACTTAGAACGAATATTCATGAAATTACAAGATCGTGACTTATCAATATAACTTGACAAGACTGAATTCTTCCACTCTGAATTACCATTTCTAGGACACATCCTTACATCATAAGGTATTAAAACTGACCCACGAAAGTTAGAAACAGTCGAAAAATTCCCTTTACCTAGGACTGAAAAAGAAATTAAACAATTGTTGGGTTTAACAGGATACTATAGGAAGTTTATTAAAAATTATGCTCATATAGCACAACCATTAACACAATGCTTAAGGAAATCAGATGAATCAAAAATCCAGATACATATAAACATGCGTTTGAAAACCTCAAAACGTTAATGATAAATTCTCCAAATTAGCATACCTGGACTTAAGCAAATAAATGATACTAACAACCGACGCGAGCAATATAACAGTTGGAGCGGTACTTTAAGAAGGGGGAGATCACCCAATCGCCTTTGCTTCAAAGACCTTATCACAAAAAGAATCACGATATTCAACAATAGAAAAGGAACTTTTGCTATTATTTGTGCTCGCAAACACTTTAAACCTTATCTTTATGGACAAAAATTTATAATTCAAACTGACCACAAACCACTCAACTGGATTTTTTCAATGAAAAATAATAACACAAGAATAATGAAATGGATTTTCCTGTTAAATGAGTTTGATTTTGAAATTTAATATGTAGAAGGAAAAACTAACTTTGTAGCAGATGCATTGAGTCGTGTAAATATTGAAAATAATACAAAGACATACAATTTAAACGGTATCGAAGACATGGACATAAATACAGACGAAGAGCTAGAAAAACTATTCACTGAAACTGAAAACATAGGACCTTCAACCTCTAACGAATACCAACAAACCCTAAAAGACTTGAAAGACAGCCTTTCACTTTCCCAAAAACTATTAGAAACAGAAAGCTTAGCAACTCAACATTCTCAAGAAAGTAGCCACAACTAAATATTTATTGTAACAGACAAACCTATCAATATAGAAAAGAACCAAATTTGTATTACAAGAAGAAACCATTCTCTAGAACTAGAACGACCCTTTAACAAATTTCGATACAAAATAGAATCAGCATATCCCAGCATACAGAAAAATTCCCAACAGTTAAAATAAAACTTTAGTCCAGTAAACTGATAGACGTACAAGAAGATACGGAACAACAAGAACTCATTCAGAATTACCACGTAGGAAAATCTTTTCACCGCGGTATAATGGAAACGTATGATAAAAACTAAAACGACATTACTACTTCCCCCGCATGAAAGATGAAATAACTGACTTTATAAATAAATGTGCGACATGTGCTTAGACTAAATATGAACGTAAATCAGTGAAAACTGAATGCCAAATAACACCTACCCTGGAAAGACCATTCGAATATCTAATGATAGATACTTTACATTACGAACAAGCCTTTATAATAACCATTATAGACACATTCTCTAAATGACTTTACGCGGAAAGAGTTGAAACGTGTAATGCTAGCAATATATTTCAAGTAATAACTAAATATCTAGAGATTTTCCCAACACCTACTCAAATATCAATGGATCAAGGTCGCAATAATAATCTTATCCAAAACTTATTAGGAAGTCTTGGTATTGAATGTCACTATACGGTATCAAATAATTCTAACTCCCTAGGAATACTAAATCGAGCCCATTCTACTTTGATCGAGCTATTAAGAATAAAATAGAAAAAAGAAAATCCGCAAAAAACGGACCTGAAACGAATTTAAACCTCGCGATAATGGCATTCAATGATACATTAAATAAAAATTTAATATTAACACCTAGCGAGATAAGTTTTGGAAAAATAAAACACCCTAATAAAGAAGAAAAAATAATCAAAGAACCGTTAGTAAAAAAATACTATGAAAGATTAAAAATAGTACACGAAAAAGCCAAACACGAAATAGAAAAAGAAAAATAACTTCAGACAAACAAACTAAATAAAAATCGTGAAGACCCACCAGATATAGAAGAACAACCATATGTTAAAAATCGTACCAGAACAAAAAATGAAAACAGATATAAACCTGTTAGACAATTTGTTGACAAAAATAAGACTATAAGAATACACACTAACAACATAAGAAGACCAAGAAAGAAACAGAAACTGAAATCTGCTTCTGTTACAGTTGATGGGAGAATGGAAATTGATTCGGACGGTCTTACTAGTGACCCCGATGACTCTTTCATGCCAGATAACTGACGTAACGCACGCAGGAGGACTAATTACATATAAACTACCTGACTCTAATAATATAATAAAATATGACACTATTCTACATTACTTACATTTTGATAGTTTAATTCGTGAAATTAATGAAGTTAAGAAAGGCCTCGTAAACTTTTCAGCAAAATACTCAATTTAAAATTTAACTGTTAAACAAATAGCATATTTAGAGTATAAGGTAAATTCATTAGTAGAATCTAAACATCGTGCCAAAAGAGGTATTATAAATGGATAAGGGAGCGCAATCAATTGGCTCACGGGTAATATGGATGCTTCGGATAAAGAACATTATAACAAAATTTTAGAACAACTAGAACATAATGAAAATTCCATTCAGACCAACATCATTGAAGACTTGACAATTAATAACAAAATTCAATGAAGATATTCAATTGTTAAATAAAAATAATCATAAAATAGGAAACATTGTCACACAAGCAATTAAAAATAAATACAAAATTCATCTTGAGGAGTTATACTCTATTATAAATTACATAACTATCCAAATCCTTGACATTGAAAACTCCTAAGAAATGTGTAGACTGGGAATACCTCATTCTAGTATCAGGCAAACAGATATAAAACCAAATTATCACATTAGCGATGGCATTGAATCGTTATGGTTATAAAATACACTGCGCAATAAAAAATAATACAATACATTATATTGTAACTATTTCGCTTCAAGGAAAATATATTTACGAGTATTATCTGTACCATCATTACACGAGAACACCTATGTGACAACTATTATTCCCAATAAACTCCTATTATTTTATGCCAATCAAACCTTTTTAGGTAACTGTACATTTATTAAAAATAATTATTTTTTTAATCAAGTAACCTCTTATAACAGTGTATGTATAACTAAAGCCATTAGAAATAATATAGATTCATGCATGACTGTTGATTTAAGAAACAAAGAATCTTTTATAAAATATATAGAAGATATTGATGCGTATATATCGTTTAAACATAAGAGTATTAGTCTTAAGCAAAATGTATCTATACTCATCCCCATCCCCCAAATTGCTGTAATTAAGCTAAGCCATAACGAATCTTTTGTAAATATGACTAGTAATAAGGACATTAGTAAATCACCCCGATCATTTTCTCACGAAATACTAACATATCACCACATGAATGTATCTTTTCATGAATTACCATCTTTTATTGTACCAAATAATACAAACCTAGAACCTTTAACATGGGATTATATAGAAATTCCCAATATAATTCAAATTATTAGTTTAATAATTGTATTTTATCTTTTCTTAGTTTTTGCGCATGCGCTACATCCTGAAACACCTCTCAACTTCGCTCGTCCTTCAAACTCTTTATTCTACCGTATTTAGGCCACAGTACATCAAAAAATTTTGTTCTACCAGGCAACTTACGTGAGCTGGTCACGAGGAAGCCCTCAACACGTAAGTGAATAGCTTATTACATTTGTGCAGAACAAAAGTGAAGTGAAATCGGAGGAGAGGTCGGCCATTTTGCCATTAGACATTAGCACCATTCGGATCGTTCAATAACGTCGTGCAATTGTTTCTGAGCCAGTCGGTCTTGTGGCTCAGAGCCAAGACCCGTGACTCGCCACTGGAGGTTGTGAGCTTGATTCCCACCGGCGCTACGTACTTTTTTTCTTACAAACTAAAAACCGTTGTTATGATAAAATGAAATTTTATCAACAAGTGATTTCTCAAAATAAAAAAAAAAGATCGAGATCACTAGGTCCAACCCCGACAACGTCGCCTGTTGAGCGTAAACCAAGACGATCAACCAGGAATGTACAAATAACCTCTTCTGCGGCTAGTTCCATGGAAGAGGTACCTCCACAGGCCAGCACATCCAATAATGATCCCGCCATAGAGTCACCTTTCTTCACGCCAAACACCTTTGAGGCGTTGAAAAATATCCCAGCAGAAGAAATGGAAGTCAACAAAACTCCAACACAGCCCCAGCCGCCTCCTATATTTGTACGCAATATTAGCAACTTTAAATTACTATGCTCACATGAGCAAAATTGTTGGTACCGGAAAACATACGTGCCTAAATCGCTCTCGGGACACGAAAATATCTCCGGACACTCCCGATACTTATCGGGCAATTATCAAATATTTGGACGAAACCAATGCTGACTTTCACACCTATCAGCTGAAACAAGAACGCTCGCTCCGAGTAGTAATTAGAAACTTGCACCTGACCACACCAGCTGACGAAATCGAAGATGAACTCTTTGCTCTTGGATTCAAAGTTCGCCAAATAACGAACGTGTTACGTGAGGATAAACAACAAGAGGGATCAATAAAAACGGCGTTACCACTGTTCTTCGTTGATCTCGAGCGAACACCTGGAGTAGAGAAGATTTATGAACTAACACACCTGTACTATACAAGGGTACAGGTTGAAAAACCGTTCCCCAAACGAGACATCGTCCAGTGCCATAATTGTCAGGCATATGGGCACACGAAATCTTACTGCCACCACCCTCCCAGATGTGTAAAGTGTAGTGGGCAGCACAAAAGCGAATTGTGCAAAAAGCCCCTAAAATCGCCTGCGGTATGCGTACTTCGCAAGCAAGGCCATCCGGCCAACTACAAGGGCTGCGAGGCTTACAGAACGCTGAAGTCGAAGACCGAACAACGCCGTCAGCCAGAAGTGGAAAAACTTGCAGCAAGAAGCGGCCCACCCAAAAACTTGAGGCCTACTGTCTCTTTCGCCGATGCCGTTCGCAACAGAGAGCACTCACAGGCACCACCCACCCCCTGTACACAAGATCACCTTTCCCAGCATTCCGTTCATCCTGTCAACCCACAAACTCTATCCCATCCTCAGCCACACATCTCGTACATTCCTCCACCTTCAAGTTCTTCGGATCTCACTAGCCTTTTAACCTCATTTCTTACAGAGTTCAGACCCCTAATTACTCCTCTCATTTCCCTACTTACAAATCTGGTCTCCTACCTAATCCCCGTTAAACAAAATCCATAAGTGGATCCTTCCGACTCCTTATCCATTCTCCTTTGGAATGCAAATGGTGTTCGCACCCACACTAACGAACTGACAGCACTACTCCACGACAAGAACATCGACGTAGCTCTCATTACTGAAACAAGACTTACTAGCAAACGACCATTTACGATTCGACAGTACCATACTTACCGAACTGATCACCCAGATGGAAGAGCTCATGCAGGTACCGCTGTCATTGTTCATAATTCCATTTCTCATCACATAGTTCCTTTGGTAGCACATGATTTCCTTCAGTCCACTGCAGTGTCAATCAGCACCTTCCCTTTCCCCCTTAGTCTAGCATCAGTGTACTGCCCTCCCAATAAATCCATTTCCGATTCCCAATTCATCTCCTTTCTAGACTCCATAGGACATTGTTTCCTTGTGGGTGGGGACTTTAATGCAAAGCACCAACACTGGGGGTCATGATCCACGAATACACGCGGACGTGCTTTGCTGTCTGCACTCACACGGAAACATTGCTCCACGATCTCACCTGACACAGCCACCTATTGGCCATCAGATCCCAACCGAAATCCAGATCTCCTAGACTTCTTCTTCTACAATAGTTTAGGAACACTAAACTATTCACTCAATCGCCTCGATGACCTCTCCTCCGATCATAGCCCTTTATTATTAACCATTTCCCTAAAACCAATTCACAAACTATCTCCTCCTTCATTTATTAGGGGCCCAGTCGATTGGGACCACTTCCGTCAGCTTCTTACAGAGTCCGTAAACCTCAAATTATCCCTGAAAACATCCCAAGACCTAGACGATGCAGTGCATTCTTTCACTACTCTGGTCCAGGCTTGGGAGGCATCGTCACCCCATCGTCACCCAAAAATTCATAATCATAATAGTTTACCTCAGCATCTCAAAGATCTAATCCTATCCGAACGCCGCTCCAGAACAGTGTGGCAAAGATCCCGGCATCCTGCCGATCGCCGCTCGTACAATCAGTACTGCCGATTGGTAAAGCGGCGATTGGCATCCTTCCGTTCCGATTCTTTCAATTCCTACCTCTCCTCTCTGTCTACCAGGGATAACTCCTTGTGGAATGTAACCAAAAAAATCCTAAAGTATCAACCTGTTTCACATCCGCTCCGTCGTGATGATGGGTCCTGGGCGGCTTCGGATGGGGATAGGTTGGAGGAATTTGCTCTGCATCTTACCCATACTTTCACACCTAACCTTTCTCATCAAAGCCATACTCACAGCACAACTGTGAAAGATTTCCTCACTTCACCTATTCCTCTCTCTCTTCCACCAAAAGCCGTTAATCCCTCTGAGGTCAAATACCTTTTGAAAAACTTACCTTACCGAAAATCCCCTGGATATGATCTCCTTACTCCTCAAATTCTCAAACAACTTCCTCCTAAAGCCATAATCTTCCTAACCTATATATATAATTGCATTATCCAAACGACGCACTTCCCACTCCTCTGGAAACATTCCATTATTGTCCTATTCGCCAAACCCGGTAAACCACCCAATGACGCCTCATCTTACCGTCCAATAAGCTTACTCCCTATCCTCTCAAAAATATTTGAGAAACTTCTACTAAAACGTCTACTTCCAATTATTGAATCCAAAAACCTTTTTCCTACACACCAATTTGGTTTCCGCCAACGGCATTCCACTGCTCAACAAGGCCTTCGCGTTGTTGATCACATCTCCTCAGCCCTTCAAACCAAACAGTATTGCACTGCTGCCTTTCTTGATATAGCTCAAGCTTTTGACAGGGTTTGGCACGCAGGTTTGCTCTACAAGCTCAAAAGATATTTACCACAGACCCTTTTCCTAATCCTACAGTCCTACCTTTCAAACCGCTTCTTCCAAGTCCGCTGTGGTTTAGAATATTCAAACTACTATCCTATAAATGCAGGAGTTCCACAGGGCAGTGTCCTGGGCCCCATCCTCTACAACCTATACACCGCTGATGTCCCCTCTACTCCCAATACCTTCTTGGCCACATTTGCAGATGACACTGCAGTCTTGTCATCTAACCCAGACTCCGACATAGCATCCCATAACCTTCAAAAACACCTTAACGAGATCGATTATTGGTGCAACCAATGGCGGATCAAAGTTAATGAAGCAAAATGTTCCCACATTACCTTCACCCTTTGTCGCAAGTCTTGTCCACTAGTTTATTTTAATTCTATTCCTCTCCCTGTATCCGAGACAGTACGGTATTTAGGCTTCCATCTCGATAAACGACTGACCTGGAACCCACATACGAGACTAAAAAGACAAGAACTAAACAGACGCTTTGGACAACTATACAGACTACTTCAAAGGACATCCCATCTCTCAATAGAAAATAAACTACTAATCTACAAAGTTATACTTAAACCAATCTGGACATACGGAATAGAGCTATGGGGGACAGCAAAAAAGTCGAACATCAAGCGTATCCAATCCTTTCAATCAAAAGTCCTGAGAACAATAGTAAATGCCCCTTATTATGTCAGCAACAAAACCCTTCATAACGACCTTAATATACCCTACATTCTAGAACTCATCCCTTCCAAGTTTACGAAATTCCACAGTAGCCTTTCCAACCACCCTAATCCTGTAGCACAGTCACTGCACTGCGTCACTCATCCCTATATTCCTCCTCGGAGACTGAAACGGCAGTGGCCTCGTGACCTGCTATAATCAAGTGACAGTGGGAGTCCTGGCAATGGCCAGTTTTTCCAATCATGTCCTGAATGAATGAGCGAGTGAATGATGAAATGTAAATATGGTATGAATGATCGTATATCTTAATTACTTATTGCCTAGCAAGGCAGATTGTAATTTTAGCACAATAAAGGAATTATATATATATATATCTTTTCTAGTATCATGTAAACCTCAAGTACTCTGATCTAAGGACATTCCTTAAAACAAGGCTTCAGCGACCTTCACCCTGTAGGTAGAGGGGGACCAGCCGAAGTCATCCCACTACAGACAACAGAGTTCATTCGTTGGACTCACGTATCTCCACCTCACTATTCTCCCAGGTGCTCGAATCTTATGGTAGGAGGAGTTATGTAATAAGTATAATCATATCATTAACAAATGATACGCTTGTCAATAACATCATAATAACTGTGTCTCTTAACTTATCAGCTCTATTGTAATTCAATAACTTATTTTCCTTCCCACGACCTTTTATTAATATCTATACTTGTTCTGGCAACTCAGGCTAATTCTAAATAAAATTTTGCAGACTCCGAATGTAATATGAACATTGCTTTATTATATATAGCATACAATGAAAGTGAAAATTGAACTACTAAAACTAATGACATAAAGAAAAGAAATAGAGAAAAGAAAATTACCTTGTGTTAACACCTTGAGCCTATAAGTATAACATCTATTAAAATTAAAATGAAACAATATCTTTACAGAGGTCTATTGAAATTAAACTTAAACTGTCTTTACAGAGGCTACCAAATCCTCTAAATGAAATACAATTAATTTCAACACATAAGAACATAATGAAACGTTAACTGGAATTGTAAAATTTGTCCACGTCCAGATACAGGACAGTCTCACTGGATGGCTCGTCAGTCCGAAGAATCAGATGGCTCTGGAGAAGCGAGAGCGAGAGAGAGAGAGAGAGAGAGAGAGAGAGAGAGAGAGAGAGAGAGAGAGAGAGAGAGAGAGAGAGAGAGAGAGAGAGAGAGAGAGAGAGAGAGAGCGACCGTAATGCTACGGCAATGTCTCGCTGACTTGTGTCGGGATTGCCCCGGTAACATCGCTAATCCTATAGCTAGTATCCGGCTGGCAACAATACCTACCGAATACCAACACAGATTACAGCTTGTTGGCCGCAACATTCCGCCCACCAAAATTTTAATAAAAATTTTAACTAGAACTGTAATGTTCAGGGAAGAGAAGGGGAACCAACTTGGCGACAGGCTTCTGATATTCCCCCTTAGAGGTGCGTATGGTAGCGAGTCTTACTATTCCGTCCAATCCAGGATGCGTAGCAGATACACGGCCTAATGGCCAGGTTGTAGGTGGGCAGTTGGAGTCTTTCAATATCACCAAATCTCCCTCCTTTAGATTGGGATGATGGGATATCCATTTCCTGCGCTGTTGGAGTTGATTTAGGTAGCTGGCTCGCCACTGCTTCCAAAAGTGCTGTACCCGCTGTTGAATCAGCTGCCATCGATTCAGTGTATGTTCCTTGGCGTCCATGAGTGAGTCTTCCGGTGCCGAAATGATAGGTCTCCCGATCAGGAAATGACCAGGAGTCAAGCAATCCATGGCCTCAGTGGAGGGCTCAATAGGACACAGCGGTCGGGAGTTAAGCACTGCCTCGATGCGACAAAACAGCGTTGACATCTCCTCGAAAGTTAACGGTGTATTACGCAGGTTCCTCGCAAGTAACGTCTTAGCTGACTTTATGCCAGCCTCCCATAGCCCCCCGAAGTGGGGTGTGTGCGGCGGATTGAAATGCCAAGTTATCTCCTGTTCCGTGGCAAATTGATGGACATCGTCCTGGAAATCGGAATTCCTCAGTAATAGTTGGAGTTCCTTAAGATTTGAAGCAGCACCCACAAAATTAGTTCCGCAATCGGAGTATATGTGTTGGGGTCTTCCGCGTCTTGACGTAAAGCGATGGAGAACCACTTCTAGATGGAGAGCCTTGGTGACCATACACACAAAGAGGCACAAATAGGCCTTTCCTAAGGCATTTTTGCGTCGGTTGGATTCTTTGAGTAAAAACGGTCCACCCAAATCCACTCCCACATGCTGAAAAACCTGTCCTTCTTGAAGGCGACATGATGGTAATTCACCCATAAATGGAGGGCGAGGCTTTGCGGAAATAATTTGGCAAGTTCGACACCTCCTCACACAAGAACGCACGATTTTCCTTGCTGACAGAAGGTAATAACGTTGACGGAGCAATGACTGGAGAGTAGATGGGCCCACATGAAGATGAATGACATGGTAATAGTTGACCAACAATTGAGAAAAATGGGATGATGGTAATATTACAGGATGTTTACTTTCAAATGGAAGTGAAGACTGACTTAGACGACCGCCCACCCTGGAAATACCACGGGCATCCTGAAAGGGATTCAACGATTTCCATAATTTTGATAGGAATATATTTTTGTTCTGGTTGAAGTGATGTTCCTGGACCAATCGAATACAGGTGATTCGAGCTTCAGTGATTTCGGCCAAGTTGAAAATTCCTAACCTTTTAATGCGGGTCTTTGTCAACAGCACAAATCGCAAAACAAAACACATAGAATTGATCAGTTTGGAATAACATGAGAATCTTGATATCCAATGCAGGATATCAGGAAAACTGGTGGAATGAAGAACAATTTGCTGTACGGGTTTAAGCTCTGGAAGTTCTTCAGTTTCCAGAAAGACGTGATGAAGAGGCCACATTTGAGGAGAGTCAGCAAGCCAGGGTGGGCCGGACCACCAAAAAGGATGAGATGCTAGTTGATGAGGCATAATTCCCCGAGACGAACAATCTGCGGGATTATCTTCAGAAGACACATGATGCCAGGAAGAAATTTCTGTGGCCTCCAATATCTCAACAACCCGATGAGCAACGAAAGCTTTATGGCGATTAGAAGATGTACGAAGCCATCCCAGCACAGTCGTCGAATCCGTAAAGAATAACTTTTGGTTGGGCTTGATTTTTTCTATGAAGCGCTGACACGATGTTACCAACCGTGTAAGGAGAAGTGCCCCACAGAGCTCGAGACGAGGGATTGTCATCAGTTTTTTAGGGGCTAATTTGGTTTTTGCCTTTAACAGAAAGGTTTTCGTAGTCTCATTTGAGCGTAAGTGAAGGTATAAAGTTGCTGCATAACCGCGTTCAGAAGCATCGCAGAATCCTATCAGATATGATGTGGAACTTTTGAGGGTGATGAGGTGTCGCGGAATTTTAATATCCGACAATGTACTAAGTTGTTGGGTAAAGGAGTGCCATTGGTTCCCAATGTGGGAAGGAACCAAGTCATCCCAATCACAGTTTGCCAGCCAAACCTCCTTCAGTATAATTTTCGCCAGAAAGACCACTGGGGCCAAGAAGCCTAATGGGTCATAAATCCTGGCTATTGTGGACAAGATACCTCGTTTAGTGCATGATGAAAGTGTACTAATAATACTGAAAGTGAAGCAGTCCAAGAAAGGAAGATACTGTAGTCCTAGGATTTTATAACTGCCCTGATCATCTTCCGGATTTAGTGTCAAAGGGGTATCACAACTAGAGTCGTTTACATCATTTATTGCGCGAGGGATATTACTCCTCCACTTACTTAGCTCAAATCCTCCCTGCCTGAGCAATGAAATCAGCTGTGATTTTAACTCTAATACTTCATGCAAGGTGTCAGCTCCGGAGACTATATCATCAACACACACGTCATTGAGAATGACTTGAGCTGCTTGGGGATATCTAACTCCATCAGTTTTTGCTAGCTGTTATAAAGCTCTCATAGCCAGGTAAGGAGCTGATGCAAGTCCATATGTTACCGTATTTAATTAGGTAGGGGATATGGTATTTAAGACCAGGAGATTAAGGACTGAACCTACTCTCTCTCTGCCGCACCTATGAGTCGTCACCCTCTCTCGCAGTAATGCAGACCTCCTGTCACCTCGCGCCTACCACACTGCCGTGCCCCGTTCTAACTCTGATCAAATCTTATTCTTTATGAACCTCTGAACCTCATCCTGAACACAGCGTTTTGTCGGGACACATCCCTATCAATAAATGGAGTCAGATATTAACGCCTACATGGAACATGGTCCATGTTATTAACTACAACAATCCGCACTTGTCACCAGGGCTAGAGTGATCAGGCACTTCCCCTAGTGACGCCCCCGACAATTGTTGACCTCCGACAATTGTTGACTACCCGACAGGCTACTTCATCCTGTCTTAGAGCTCCCTTGGCGCTCATGCTGCTACTGTACACCGCTATGTCAATTGCGAAAGCAGTAACTGTGGTATTTTTGTAACGGGCTTCGACGATCTCAGACGTGTATACGTTAAATAGTAAAGGGGATACGACGGCTCCTTGGGGTACTCCACAGGTCAGTGGCACAGCTTCGGAGAAGCTATCACCCACCCGCAACGATCTGTTTTTCAGGAAGCTGGTCAGAATTAAATATAGTTGTTCCGGGCATTCCCGGTTGCAGAGCATTTGACACAGTGTCCCCCATGAGACACCGAGTCGAACGCTTGGGTGCAATCAATAGAAATCATAGCCGTGGCTATGTTTCTATTCATATTATGGCTAGCTTCTGACTGTACCTTCAGAAGGGGGTGCTCTGTGCTCATATGGGATTGGAATCCAGTCTGCTCTGGCGGAATGATGTTGTTTTCCAAACAGTAATCTTTGAGATAATTTAAAAGAATCTTCTCAAATATTTTTCCCATCTGACGTAACAGACTGATCGGGCGGTAGTTGGCTGGGTGATCTCCGCTCTTAGCTGGCTTTAGTTATGGGAACAAGTTGGCTTGTTTCCATGTATCAGGAAAGTAGCGCAATCTTATAAAAGAGTTGTATAAGTTTGCTAGTTGTATTATCCCTCTCCTCGGCATTTGTTTGAGCAGCACTGTTTGTATCCCGTCGTGCCCTGGTGCTTGGTTTGCCTGACACCGGCGAAGAATCGCCTTGAGCTGCTTCGATGATACCGTCCTAGCCGTAATGTCCCGAGCGTAATGGTCGGCCAGTTTTGTTCCCGTTGCTCAGCAATCAAAACATTGTCACCTTCGTGAAGACGGACAGTCGCTATGTTGCCTTATATAGTCTTCAACAGCTTCCAAAACTTTCTGTGATCTCCATGAGTACGAAATCTCTCATGCCACTGCGCTGTTTTCCGTAGTTTCATCAAACCACGGATCTGTGTTGTGAGAGAATTCACAACGACCTTGGCTCGCTGATCTCTCGTCCTGTACCATCTATTCTTCCAAGTATGGCGCAAGGCAATAATTTTAAGAATGTGGTCTGGAGGTGGTCGCAGAGACGGTGGCATGGGAGTGTACTTCGGGATCGCCGTGTTTGCTACGTCTATGATCACATCAGTTATGAAAGTTAATTGAAGATCTACTTCCTCTTTCGTGCGGAGAACTGGCACCGTATGCAGGTTATTGAAAATGTGCGACCGGTACAGATCCCAGTCGGCACGACGGTAGTTGTATCTCGTGGGGCGAGGGGTCGCCACTTTACCATCCACTGTATACAGTACAGGCCTGTGGTCAGACGTAATAAAGTCAAGGGTGGTGCAACTAGTGAGACGGTGGGGTTTTTTCGTGAGTAGTAAGTCAATCGTTGAGGTAGCTTGTGGGTTACCTCTATGTTGAAAAGTAAAAGTCTGGGGGTGAACAACTGTAAACGGCGTTCTCAACAGGAGTCTCCCAGCCTTGTTTGTTACGGTGTTATGACACATGGTATGTTTTGCGTTGAGATCTCCCACCACCCAGTGGTTAGATCTCTGCGCACATGCGTGTAGCAAGGCTGAGTACTGCTGCAGAGACGCATACGGTCTTCAGTATAGGGCGGTAAGGTAAATGGGTCTCCCCAGATTTACCTTAACTGTCAAGTGGTGAAGCTTGGGATCAGTTGTAGTCAGTGGTGAAGCCACTTTCTTCCAATTGATACCAAGGCGTATAGCAATTTAAACGCCTCCATAACCGTTAACCCTTCCTATGGCAGTTAAATAACCTTTAATGTGGATCGATTGTGTAGACACCATAGTGTCTGTCAAAACTACAATATCTGGTCGGTAGAGCGCTAACAACACTTCTACCTCATCTATTTTGGTCAGGAGACCATCGACGTTAAAATTTAATATTTGGTGATCCACCATTGTTGTTGATTTCCAGATATTATAGCCATGAACATTTGGCTACAGAAATCTACTAGGGTAGTTACCCATTTCGGTCCGCATTCAAGTTCTTGACGCCGGTCCTTTGTCAGAAACTTTAGCCCAGGATCTAGGTACTTATATTTAAAATTGTCTTCCGATTCAGGTCTGACTCAGATGCTCGGGCATATATAGGAGGTCAGCCAGTAGGTTGGGGATAACTCCCCACCTACGACTGTATCCCCACTACTTATCCCCCCACTCTCCAACTGGCGTCATAAGCTTAATTGATTAAACATATGAAAACAGTGATAGATATGATTTGTTCGAGAAGAGGGTGACTTATAATTATTTATAATCAAGAGGTGGCCTCAACAAACAAACACCTTTGGTAATGCTGCAGATTTTTTAGCTGAGATGTAAAAATATGATGTGTAGAAAAAAAGTTATCAATAAGCTCTGAAATGCAACCCAAATTTCGATTTTCGAACTATCACAGGTTACAGTTTAGAAAAATGTTTGGACCTGGTTTCTTCCTCTATAGTTAATGGCACATTAAGGACTCTAACGAAAAAATTAATTTAATAACAGCTTAAAAATAAACTTTTAAAGGCCGACAACTAACCAGCTCTATCTGATATTTCAATTGATTTTCACCAATGATTTAACCATCTGCAGTTTTATTTTGTTTTAAGAGATTATCTGTAACCAAGTTGCTTTTTAAAATAAATCTAAATATTTTTGCTATTCTTTCTATATAGATACAGATGACTGAAGGTAGCTTTGTGTTGAGTGCGGCATGTTTCAAGTCATTGTTGGAATTCCGTGCGAATAAATGATTTAATAAATAAAAGTGTTAATTTTCAAAGAGTTTGTTTTCTTCTGATTCATACCTAATAATAAAATGAAATCAAGGAGTGCGAAAAAATCATTGACTATTAAAGTATTGCATTGATTATTAAGTGTGTACATAATTTACAAGAGACATTCTTTTATATTTGTGTGTTTTACGTAATAAAAATAATATCCCCATGTCACTTGTGACTTATTATACCTACAGACGAGAGGTGAAGAAACTTGATCGTCCGATCTTGCAGAATGGCCAAACTTGCGTATCTAAGAAGTGGGGATTGAATTTATAAATGGAATAAAACTACCCTAAAAAAAAAAAATTAAAGTTTTTAACGAGAAAGTTTTAGAACCGCGGCGATGGATCTTTGCTTAGCGTAAGTTACACAAAAATAATGTGAGGTGAAGTAGAAAATTCACGTTTATTTGTTTTATGAGTATTACCAATAAAGAATTTCCAGAAATAACAGGTTAATGCCTGCAATAACTGCCCACTACTAAACATCTAACTAAAACTACGAAAAGGTGTGGGCTTGTTATCTTTGCAATTACCATCAAATTATTGATATATTACTTTTTAAATGTAATATATAATAATTATAGTATATATAATTAATTAATTTATATACTAATTAAATCCATATCCTAACCTTTAAACACACTAAATATGGGATTAAGCTAGTTACTCTAATTAGAGGGTAAATTATCGGTAGTTATTTAATTGATATTGAACTAATCAAATCACCAACCGTTCAACGTCACAGTAGTCCCTTTGCTTGATTTGCAAATTAGTCCGTTTATCTTCACCAAATACCACTAAGTCAAAAATGACTCCTTGCACGGTCGGCCCAAGTCCAGCTTTTCAAACGTGTCCGTGCCTGTAGTCTCAGCTGTTTTTAACTTTAATCTATTATACAGTTCCTCCTCATTCTACTGCCATTTTCAAGCTATTCAGGTTAATAATAATAATAATCATACGCAAATCTGAGAAGTGAGGATTGAATTTATAAATGGAATTAAAACTACACTAAAAACATTTAAAATTTAAGTTTTCGACGAGAAAGTTTTAGTAAAGGTAAATTATCAATTGTCAAGCTATCCAGGTCAATAATAATAATAAATATAAAAATAAAATAGCTTAATATAGTTACATTTTTAACACGAACCGATACAGATCTTATTAATACCATGATAATTTTCTTTTTTAATTTTTTTATTACTCTTTAACGTTAATTCTGCTATTCTTGTGAGTTGTTTCAAACAATAAAGTATTTTTTTTAAATCAATAATTAATTCTATGAAAAACTTTGATCCAATATCTCAGTATCAAAGTGAATTTCATACTTCTTCGGACTAGTCCGGAAATATTCACTTAACGGGACTAATAGTCAAGGGTTATGCTCAGATCATTTAACGTCGTAGAATGTTCGAACTATGCTGGCTAGTGCAAGCATCCACATGAACTCCAGCGTCAAACCATTGCAGGAAATAAATAAAATAAAACTCTGTGATAAATGAACTCCTCAGCCAAATCCTTGTATTTTCTCTTCTTTCCCGCTAATGCCTTCAGAAAATTGTCGTCCGCAGCCACTCTCGTCGCAGGCCATAATCTGCGCCAATTTTCTTTTCTTACCTATCATGAAGATGTAAGGGGCTACATATGTTTTAAGTCAGCTCGTGAGTACTGACATGATGATCCTGGTATTACGATAGAAGATCTCCAATGGTACGATAGAAGTATTATACCTTTGCAGGAATAATTGTTATTAAGTATCATTTATTATTTTTTCACTACAATTTGATAACACTTCATTTAAATTTTTCCGACTGTTGATTAAGACTAATAGTCTAATCGACCCTAACTGGTAGACTGTGGAACGTATAATAAGACAGACTACCGGATACTGCTGCAATGCCGTCAGAAATGGCTAGGATTACCGCATTAATCCTGTGGCTGGGTACAGGTGGGTCTGGCTATAGAAACTTATATTTGATAATTTTTTTTTTTTTTTTCCGGTTTTAATCAATTTTATTAAGATAAAATTACAATCTGCCTTTTATTAGGCAATATTAGGGGACTTGTTTTTATTAAGTATTTAACATATATTAGTGATTTGTTTTTAGATTTAGTACTTGATCCTATGAGCCTGAGTTATTGCTTACTGATGAAAAGCCCATTGACACATCTTTAACCAGTTTGGTAATAACATTTCTCAGTATGAAAAGTTTTACTCAAATAAGGTTTGTTTTAAATTTTAAATCACACAAAGAAATGGTATCAACTGAAACTCAAATTAATTAAAACCCTTATGTTCAAAGTTTGAAACTCAACATTAGATTATTTACTAAATCTCCAACTGGTCAGCAACAAAACCTACGACACTCTACATTATACACTAATCATAAAAGACAAGTGAAGTTAGTAGATACAATAGTCAGCATGCAATAGGCACACGGTGCAGGTTTTATAGGTGAATATGTCAATAGAACATGCATGTGATATTATGCAGTGAGCGACTCCAGTGTTGCCAGGGGAGGTAAGTCTGAATGGCGATAGGCCTCACACAGGGAAATTAGTCAACCACACATAACCGTCCGGTAACAAACGTGGCACATGGATCCGTGGTGCACTGGAAGCAGTGGGGTGGAAATTATTCCGACTCCTGCCTTTTCCTTTTCAGCGACAACTTCCCCAACATCCTGGATTTATTAGCGTATTAATTCCCTCATATATTGTTTGCTTTTAATTCATGCCTGATGGCACATAACGTCTGTCTGAACTGTTCTTATACTGGTGGGTAATGAATATTGCAGGAGGCCGATCGCTCATGCGGAATTGAAAGAACACGCCGGAGTGGATCCGTGGTGCACTGGAAGCAGTGGGGTGGAAATTATTCCGACTCCTGCCTTTTCCTTTTCAGCGACAACTTCCCCAACATCCTGGATTTATTAGCGTATTAATTCCCTCATATATTGTTTGATTTTAATTCATACCTGTTAGTCAACTTTCTTATCTGTTCGCGCTCCATTGGCCAATGCCGTTCATTTCCGCCTCAGCCAGTAGTGCTGTAAACTTAATGCTGATATGCTAGTCAGGTCGCACGTGTGCACATGTTTGTTGTAAAAGAAAAACGGAAGAAGATACTGTGTCTTTTGCCTGTGAAATGTGTTAATACAAAATGTTATCTGGGTCATTTTTAAATCGTGAACCCATTAGAATCGTAACATTAATAGAGAATTATAAATCCGAGACATTATCAAAGGAGAAACTTGATAAATGTTTCAAGTTGGGAACCCAAGACTTGTTAATTGCTTAATTTTGCATTCCTTCAATTGTGACATTGTTGCTAATATATCATCAGTATTGTTTAAGATTGTGGAATAACCCTTGGAAATATCTGATTCCATTTTTAAGACTACTGTCATCGAACATGCAGACATAGCGACAATCTAAAGATGTTAAAAACCATTATCTAGACCAAAAGATGTAATGATACTATCACATATCATCTAATTTAATAAATCTATTAGAGGTTTTAAAAAAAATCAAACGTTTTAATATTTAAAAGTCAAATAAACCATTACCTGACAAGAACGGGACATGAGCCCATGATCTCCCTAATATCTAGCCAGGCGCTCTACTGGCTTACTGGTGTTGCCTTCGCAATATGAATTTTCTATGGTCAAAATGTCCCAAACATTCTACTTTACGTCATGAGTGTGAACCTCATGTTAATTTTCCTAGTGATGTTTTGTCAATGTTAAGCCATCATATAAAAATACTGTAGACTTTGATAATTCAAAACCCAAGGAAGTAATACATGAATTTTAAAATATTCAGAGTATGATTTATCAAGAGGTCTGAATTACTAAAATTAAATGACAAAAAAGCATTTAGAGTTTTTTTTTCATTGTATAAAATTATAATTGAGGATTTTATTATTTACCTTAGTAGCGTGAAGAAACTTTCTTACGTAGAGATTGTAAACAGTGCAAAAAAAATTGAGAGAAAACATTGGTAGGAAAATGTCAAATTATAGAATGCCCTCTCTTTCCTTGTCACCAAACCGGCTACATGTTAGCATGAGTGTAAAATACATAGTTTTTCGACTTACCAAAGTGATCACCTGAGTGGTCCGTATTATTAAAAAATAAACAATCTAATGGAAGAACCACTGGTTTTCCTATTGCAACACTTTATACGGTTGTTTAAGATGAGAACTCTGCCTAGGTGACTTAAAATGGGTGCCTCCACCTTCACAGAAGGTATTCCTATACTGTAACAGTTAAGGGTAGGTATATTTTTCCAAATGTTCCAGACGGCTAAGATTTAAAAATACAAAAGAGCATAGAATCGGTGATGAGAAGCCGATAAGCCGATAAAGGCTTGACTGTGACCCGATAGATCCTAACTCTTTGCTATCTGTTGTGTACTAACACGCACCTGTAAATAGTCTTGTTTTGTTCGGTTTCATCAGTTCAAGATTGCTAAACAATCAATAAAGGAAATTCCAGTGCATAGATAGTAAGTAATTTAATATATGCGGGAAATTTATTTATTGGATAAACAAATATCCTTTAAAAGTTATTAAAACAACGTTTCTCCCTGTTTTAACTTGCAAAAAATGTCGCAAGATATTTCTTTTGGAAATGATATTAAACACCTCATTTCAAATCGTTATGTATTTGAAAAAATGTAAAACTGGTACTTTGATAATCTTTTTCGTGAAATAATGGGCTATCGCTTAATTATTTGATATTTAATCTCTTGTCGTTTCTTAGGTTAATCATATGAACTGTAATTTTTTTTTTTTTTTTCAATACTCATAGATGGATGGCTAAAGTACAGTGAGTTGAGGAGACTCAGATTTTAGTTTTTTTATAAAATAATTTATGATAAATATAATGTTCCTCTCTAGAAATTAAGTAATAAATAAATATAAGCAATATTATCATAATAACAAGTTTTAATGTACCTGTATGTATTAAATTGATCATGTTAAACAAATTATTAATTGCTGTATTAAGCATATCCACAAAACTCGTAATGGGTAGTTCAGGAACAAAAAGTAATATGTATGTAAAAAATAAAATATACTATCAATACAGAACAATATAGCAAAATAAACTAAAATGTGAACCCTGTTATAAAGAGGGTAAAACTCTGCTGTTACTAGAGTCTCTCTAGTATTGCTAATATAAATATTTATATGAATTTCTAATAACCATTACAATTATTCAAGAAATTCAAGTAATTAAATTAAATAAAAGACCACAAGTGCTAAACTCAGTAGTTTTAGCTCGCCTTGGTGTGTAGATTGAGTGCATAAACTATCCCATAATGTCATATGCAAACCATTCGGCGTTGTACTTGCCATTCCCAGTTATTCTTCTGTATTTCATTTTCATCGCCAACTTCCTAAAAGTAGCCAACGTATATCCTTTATTATGTTATTCCAAAGAGCAGTCCTTGCTAATATTATTTTGACTGGGGATTTTGCAACTTATTTCTATCGTTATGTCCTTGGTATAGTGAATCCCATATAATAGATTCTGTTTTGTTCAAATTAAAAAAACTCTGTTATGATTTCACTATTCCACTCCGTCTTAAACTACTTGAAAATTGCTTCTACAAAATCATAAAGGTCGTGGGTTTGGGAGCATAAGCCGTACTGGCTTGTAATGTCATCCACCGAAAGCACAAGCCTTTGTTTTTGGAAGCATTTACGGACCCACGGGGAAGACCGAACCACCTCGAACCACGACGAGACTTGACGTTTCCACGGCGTGAATTTATGCACTCGATTCCTCCACGTTGGATTTAAAAATAGCGTCCTTTGTTTTGTTTTTTGTTGCCGAAACAATCACTCAGTTTTTACAGCGTGTCACGAACGGACAGACAAGTGCATGATTCCTGCTTGAGAGTTATTAACGACGAGGAATCACCCCCAATAGTAAGCTCAAAGAGGTCCTGACACGCGACAAGGCAACAGGCTGTCAGGCACCCCATAACACCCACCCTATAGTCGTACATTATTAAATTATACCAACCCTACAATCAACTAATAAAGTGCTATAATATGGTAATAATCTATGAAATTTTTGTAACATTCCTATAATTTCTGTGCAATTAGGCGGGACTGTGCCATCTTGATTTTTATCTCCGCTACTTTATCATAAAAAAATATAACATTATAAAGATTTCGTAGGATTTATGGAAATAAGTTGACGTTATAGGTCAACAACAGTTGGCACGTTTGGTCCTTTATTATGTTAATTTTCTATAACCTGTTGTTTATCTATTAAACAAAATAAACTACTAACTATTGCATGTCGGCTATTCCCACAAATTTAGGTTAGAAGAAATTAATGGGTTTTTGAGGACGTGGGGTCAATATTGCCATAGACGGTGGGTGATAACTGGCGCGAGAAAGTAAGTAGGGGCTTTGTCCTAGCTCTTTTTCGGGAAGCAAAGGATACAAGCTAACTGGGCAAGTTATTCCTTGAAACGTCACTTGCCCATCACTGACTGCAAGTATTTAGTACATCAGCTAGTACGCAGCTTCAGGCCTAGCAAGTGTAGTTTGCCTTCTCTTTTTCTAGGGTGCATAATATATAACATCACAAACTTTTTTTACAACAATTTAAGATTTTTAGCATTAGTGCATTCTAAAATTGTAGTAAATATAGTTCCTCTTTTAAAATTGTATATAATAATAAATATGTATTTATTCCTAATGATTTATGTTGAAAATGAAGAAATAACGATATGAACTTAAAATGAATTTGATGAACTCAGATAAATCAAAATTAACTGTAAAAGAAAGTATAAGTTAGAATTAATAACAGTTATTATTATTTGTTGTTTATTTGATGATTTACAGTACCCTTTATTTTTTACTCTCGTTGAATGGACGACCTAATTATATTTATGGAAGTAAAATAAATTACCCATCTATGGATTTTAACCCAGAAAATTTATATTATGAACCACTTACCACTACACCAGATGCGATCCCCTATGTTATCTTATAAACATAGATAATTATTTCGTTCGCTCAATCAATATATTTTACGTAGATACATGAAAGAAGATGATACCTTTTGTGATACCGCAACAGCATCAAATGCAAGGATTGACTTATTTAACGTATAGTTCTATGTTCAGTATCAACTATCTGAATGCGTCCTATAATAATTAACATTCTTTTTTTTGTATTTTAGGTTTCGAAGAAGTTTAGGGCTATCTGCCGTGGCCCTGCAAATTTTCCTAGCAGTGTCTCCTATGGCAATCCAGTCTGCCTCTTTGGGATTCGGACGGTTATCGCCTACCCTTAGATAGCGATTGTGAATTCGTGGTCATTCCAAGACCTTATAAACTACCTATAAACCTACCCTGTACCTCTTCTCCTGAACATAGTGCTTTGCCGGGGCACACACACCCTCTAAAGATCTTATGGAGTCAGATCAAAGCGAATTAAAGCTGCCCGCCGACTATGTCGCCAGCCAGGGTGAAAGACCACAGGTCCGCCCACCTTATCTCTTTCTGGGTGCTCGCCGGACTAGGCGGCTAAGAGGTTGTAGAGACCCTAGCCCGCGGCGGGCGTCTTCTCCCCACTTTCGGGATACTCAGGTATAAACCCGATCCCAACAGCCTCCAATATCTGGGGTCAGCTCCGTGGGTCCATGTGTTGGCAGATTTGCCAACTCGGAGGATACAAGAGCAATTCAACTCACATTACAAAAAGCGACTATCAACTATTTTTTTTTTATTATCATTTGTATATAGTTTCGTAGCTTAGTCGTAGACTTTAATAAAAGAAAACCAATCTTAGGATAGGTGTTGTTATCACGACGTAATGTTTGATTCATCTTCATTTAAAATTATAAAGCCAATCAATAAATACACAGGGCTGAACCTCGCGTAAATAGAGAGGACCCACTATAGTAGGTATGTTGCTTGAGAATGATTTATCAAACTCCTATTGTGTAAGTGATCTTATTGTTTTCCTTGATACACCGTGATTTCAATAATTCTAACGAAGTCCCACATTAGCTAGGACAAGTACTAAGTGCAGTACTGCTGAGGGCTGTCCAAGCGTACCACACCTCTCAAGAAGGACTTTACGTCAAACTGTTGACCTGGCCTTGAAAGAAAAAAGTCTCCTTTCAAGATGCACATTCGAAAGAAGATTGGAATAGTCAATGGATGTCCTCTGCCAGGTAGAGCGAACTTGGAACGTTTTTTCCAAATGTGACTTGAACAAGGCTTGACGTCACACGCTAATGGGTCTACTTGCTGTCCTACATAGGATTTAACGTGAAGAAACCACAGTAAGATTTTTTTCAGAAAATTCCTACCTTTTGTTTTTCAATCCCCTTAAAAATGACAAAATTATTTTTTATTAAAGATTCTCAGACGAATCTATTTACATATCACATTTAATATGTCCTGTAATATCGATACTTTCTATACAAGGTCTGAATTCGGTATAAAAGTTACATAATCAATACAAGTACAATGATACACAATGTACTTGGCTTCATTGACAAGACTCTACAAGGTGATGGGGCTCTCCTTTTTGATCAAACAAAAAAAACTTAAAACCTAACTTACATAGCAATTGTTAACCTGAATTGTCCCAGACTGTTGCCATTGATTCGGGAGGGGTGGTGTGGTCATAGAAAGTTCAGACTTGAATGCAATAAGGGTGAAGCGTTTACTCTCTCTGCGATACACGACCGAAGAAAGGACTCTGAATGGGGAGACCTTTAGAGCTATAACCACCAGAGAGCGGGTATACTCCAATATCTAACATTATGTTTACCACTGGATAGCGGGTATACTTCAATATCTAACATTATGTTTACCACTGGATAGCGGGTATACTTCAATATCTAACATTATGTTTACCACTGGATAGCGGGTATACTCCAATATCTAACATTATGTTTACCACTGGATAGCGGGTATACTCCAATATCTAACATTATGTTTACCACTGGATAGCGGGTATACGCCAATATCTAACATTATGTTTACCACTGGATAGCGGGTATACTCCAATATCTAACATTATGTTTACCACTGGATATCGGGTATACTCCAATATCTAACATTATGTTTACCACTGGATAGCGGGTATACGCCAATATCTTACATTATGTTTACCACTGGATAGCGGGTATACGCCAATATCTAACATTATGTTTACCACTGGATAGCGGGTATACTCCAATATCTAACATTAAGTTTACCACTGGATATCGGGTATACTCCAATATACCAGTTAGCCATAACTTGAATAGAAACATAGCCACAGCTATGATTTCAATTGACTGCACTCAAGCATTCAACTCGGTGTCTCACGGGACACTGTGTCAAATGCTCTGCGACCGTTAATGCCCGGAACAACTGTATTCAATTCTGGATAGCTTCCTGAAAAACAGATCGCTGCGGGTGCGGGTGGGTAATAGCTTCTCCGAAGCTGTGCCACTGACCTGTGGAGTACCCCAAGGCGCCATCTTAACCCGTGTACTATTCAATGTATACACGTCTGAGATTGTCGGAACCTGGTACAAAAATACCACAGTTACTGCTTTCGCAGATGACATAGCGGTGTACAGTAGCAGCATGAGTGCCAAGGTAGCTCTAAGAAAGGCTGAAGCAGCCTGTAACCAGATCAGTGAGAGATTGGGGAGACTCAATATCTTTGTAAACGCGGGTAAAACTGACTGTTTAATTTTCTCTTTCCAAAAGGGAAAAAGCCCGGTCCCTACTAGTTACATAGCAGGAACGGAGGGAAATTCACCAGCCAAATTAAAATGGACAGACACCTCCATTTTAGTAACCATTTTGCGAAGAAGTTGAAGCATACACGCATGAAGTCTTACCGGGTTATATACTTATTGACTTCCCTCAATCTATCACTCTCTCTCAAGCTACTGATTTACAAGAGCATACTCAGGCCTACCCTGCTGTATGGTGCACCACTGTTTCGTTATCTGACGTATACGACAGCTAAGAAACTCCAACAATTCCAAAACGGTATACTGATGAAAGTGGTCAGAGGTACTTCATTCGAGCAGCAAGGAAACAGTGAGCTTCACGATATCTTTGAGCTGCTTACGGTGGATGAATTCATCCAGCGTAGACACATCAAATTTTTCGACTCACTGCAATACTTGACAAACCCGGTGTTTAACACGATAGCCCCCGCTCCGTTCCCCCATCGATGGCAGGACGCTGTCGTGGCTGGAACGCTTTAGTTTTAGGTATAGTTTTTAGTTTGTAAGTTTTTTCTCCCATTTTTTAAACTGAAGGTGAGCCCCATCACCTAGATTTGTTTTCACGTTATTCTATTTTAACCACAACCTGTATTGTTGAGTAACCCGAACTCCTTCAAATGCATCTGCGCATATATTTTTAGAGATTATTGAATATAACCTTGAATTTAAGTTCGATTGCGTTATTTTTAAAACCGCTATCAAACCATGTTTTAATATTAAGTTGGCCCCGCACATGTTTTGACGATATATACAGTCAACTACTAACTGGAGTTGTAATAACTGATATCTTCAAGGCAACTGTACAGAACCAAAATATTACCACTTAATATTCAATAAATTAATCATTTAAAACTAAAAGTTAAAATAATATTATTATTCGGATTCAAAAAATCTGAAGGTTAATATTAAAATTTACCTTACGGTCTATTTGGAAGCAGAAAAATTCATTTGTTGAACATTCGAGATAAATATTTACTTTATGCAATAATGTATTGTAATCTTATTTGTTCTCCATTTCTTTTAATTTACTATTATAAGATGGGCATAATTATATT
This sequence comes from Acanthosoma haemorrhoidale, assembly GCA_930367205.1. Classification (NCBI taxonomy): domain Eukaryota; kingdom Metazoa; phylum Arthropoda; class Insecta; order Hemiptera; family Acanthosomatidae; genus Acanthosoma; species Acanthosoma haemorrhoidale. The sequence goes on along the minus strand of OV884014.1, from coordinate 103,103,660 downwards.
GTTATTGTTATGATTCCTACTAATTCTTATTGCTTGTCTGTTCCAGAGTGAGCGGACTCGGAATGGCAGGATGAGGAGCAGGGAGTGCGGGTCGACGCCATGGCGTTCAACCATGCCTCAGCCGGTCCACCAGCCACCCTCCTGTACCTAGACACTTTAGCATATACTATCCCCTACTGTCGTATAAAGATCATGTGCAAGAGGGCCTAGGTCAAAATGGGTACACAATTAGACAGATCAAAGTCCTAGAAACTAAATCCGAATTTTTTCTAAAAAATATAAATAGATTATATATTTATATGTTATAAATACTCTAATGAATATTATAGTTGTTAATAATAAATTTAAAATGTATAAATAATATTTTCCTAGTACTGTTGTTAAGTACTCGTAAAAGAAAAAAATCTAAATTTGTTGACAATTGCCTTTGTTCACAATAAGACGTGTGTGAAGTGTGAAGTGGAGTTATTTTTTATATTAGACAGTCACTTTTGACTAGTGGACTGTATAGGAGGGCAGCCAAGTTAGTAGGCTATATGGAGCTGTCCCCTTTGTTCCCGCTAGACGACTCAGCGATGAATACTCTCCCCTCGGACCAGAGCTACTCGGAGCTCACTAGCAACTACTCGACCAACTCCTCCTTCGACCTCAACGACAGCTACATCAAATTGCGTAGTGACACCCTCTACCCGAGCGGCTACTCTCTCTGGCACATCATCCTCTCCTCCATCATCGTCACCATACTGATGATCGTCGTCGTGGCCGGCAACACGCTCGTCATCATCGCCATTGTGACCGATAAGGCCCTCAAGAACACCCAGAACTGGTTCATAGCCTCCCTGGCGGTGGCCGACCTCTTCCTCGGCCTGGTCATCATGCCCTTCTCGCTAGCCAATGAGCTCATGGGCTACTGGATCTTCGGCACCATCTGGTGCGACATCCACTCCGCCATGGACGTGTTCCTGTGCACCGCCTCCATCATGAACCTCTGCCTCATCTCCCTCGACCGCTACTGGTCCATCACCCAGCCCATCGAGTACATCCAGAAGCGGAATCCTAGACGGGCCGTCGTCATGATCTTGCTGGTCTGGTTCCTGTCTGGAGTCATCTCCTTCCCCCCGCTGCTTGGCTGGAAGGTAGACCGCCCCGAGGAGGAGTTCTCCAAGTGTGTGGTGAGTACCTACCGATTTTCTTTACCTTTGAGGGAATGCTAAATTATCCAAAAGATGTGACCAATATCCATGTTTGTTCAAAGTAGCATTAAACATTTCCTTCATTATTTCTACAATTTTATAGATTGATTTCTACCTCTTATGTGTAACTCAAAGTTTTTTCTCAGATAAAATCTAGTTTCCTCTAACAGGTAAAATGAGAACAATAATATGAAAACTGTAGCTTATATAAAATGTGAAGTTAACATTATTTTTTACTACAGTATTTCTGGCTTACAAAGTATTAAAAACAAGTAGCAGGCCTTCAAGAATGTCCGGTTTAATTTGATACATTTAATCAAGGCTAGTTTCATACTTTTAATAAATTACAGCAGCGTTCACAGCGTATTATGAAGTACTAACGATGGTTAGGAGCATCTCAGTCAAGTACCTGCTACAATCAATTTTTCTTAATTTGTTAACAGGTTGATTTTATTTGAATTTGTTTTCTTAATAAGATGTTGAATGTTCATTGCTTTCACTCTCATCAACGCAAGAGCGGTAGTAGCATGAGCTTCTTGCAAAACGCCACCCTTCTCGTTGCTACATGTTCCGCGCCATCCGCTACATTCAGAACAGGTGGTGATAGCTCACCTATTCTTTCTGATCTATCCACTGTTTGATTGAACACGGAAAAAGGATAAGAAAAAAAAATCGAACAGACGTCGCTTAGTTTTCTCCCCACTCCACGAATCCTGTGTTTCGGCACCAGTTAATGCTTATCGTCTTTCGAATTCAAAAACAAAGGAAAAAAAAGGTACAGAGAAACAACACGCATGAAAGTTAGAACTAGACTGTTTATTTTAAGTCTATAACCCTGTGTATTTACATTCGGGATGTTTACATTCCAACGTTCGGGGATTAAGGTTGAATACTGATGCTGTCCGGAGTTTAACTCCCCCCTACCAGTTTACGCAAACCTCCCCGTAAACAATGAAGTCTAAATTGAGGACGACTTAGGCGATATTACGATCACTCTCCTAATCGTACAAGGGAGCGAAGGCCAGCCCAAACAGTACACAACCTGTAATCCCTTACATTCGGTCGTATTTCTAAGACACTTATTGTCCAAATAGAACGCTGCCTCCAGCACTGCAGCCACTAGTGACAAAATCAAAACAAACAAAAAAATTTAAATGGTTTATTACTCACAGAAAACAATGGCATCTTACACGCTACGCTAAATTAATAATTCTACACAGCCTGTGTACATTCTAAAAAAACAACAAAAGGAACTACAATAAAAAATACTTCTACAAATGGTACAAAGTGTACGTATGTATACCATACCAAATTTGGTCCCGTGCAGAAGCGAGGACACTCCAACTTACTCATGGCCTGCACCCTCCCCCTCTGGTGGGAGTTTTAATTGTTCGACGTGGACGGTCCTCCATTTCGTCGGAGGTCTTTTACTCTCGATGGTGACGATGTTATGCTCCCTGATCACCGCCACCTTGAATGGACCCTCGTATCTGACCGACTCTTTTCTCCGATTAGAGCCAATTTTACGATATACAATGATCCCAATTTTAAGGTCCCCCATTCGATCCCGGGGACTTTGAGATTTACCCGAGCCACTCTCTTGATCTTCTCCCTCACGATCCTGTCACGAACTTTGCCCCAAAGTTTACCGAGTTTTAAGGGAGCACTTAACATTTGCTCCGCCATTCGCTCGTCCGCCGCCGTCTGTGTACCGTTTCGGCGCCTCGCACGCAGTCCGAAGAGGATCTCGAATGGCGTAAACCCCGTGGTGGAGTGGATGGAATGATTGTATGCCACCACGGCCTTCGGCATCGCCTCGTTCGCATGTAGACCCTTTTCCATCTGTTACACCCGCAGGTGGTCACTCAAGGTACTGTGCAACCTTTCGATGCCTCCACGACTCTTAGGATGTCCTGGGGTGTTGAGATGACATACGTTATCAATATTCTTCATCTCCGACAACACGTTTGCATTATAGACTTCCCTACCCCTATCCAACGAGATTCGGTCCGGTACCCCATAAAACTGGAACCACATTCGTAATGCCTGTAAGACGGCGTTGGATGGCTTATCTTGTACGGCATAGCCATAGCTATGTGTCGATCTGTAGTTCACTCAGTGGCATCTCTGCTGTGGGTGTTTCCTCCTGTTGTCCTTGTGGTGGGTGTCGGTCATATTTAGTCTTGAGACATATATCGCAAGAGGATCAACAGATCGTCCATATAAATCTGGCATACCACCTCATCAATGCCCGTCAGGATTTCGTCCATCAATCGCTAGAAAGTAATCAGAGCGTTCTTCAAGCCAAATGACATCCGAGTGAACTCATAGTGCCCCCTCTCGAAAGTAAACGCTGTTTTGTGTTCATCGGAAGCACTCATTTTGATTTTATGGTACCCTGCTTTCAAATCTAAGGTGCTGAAGATTGTGGCTCCATTCAGTCTGTCGAGAATGTCCTCAAAACGGGGAATTGGATACATCTCATCCATTTAATTTTCTGAAATCGACCACGATTCTATATCTCTCCTGCTCCTCTTCCGGTTTACTCTTCTTTCGCACCGCCCACCGCGGACTATTATACGGTGATGTGCTATCCACGATTATACCCTGTCGTCTTAAGCTGTCGATTTCTTTCCGGATATGTTGCCGGAGTACTTGCGGATATCGTCTCTCCTTCACGTACGTTATTCGGTCCGATTTCAATGGAATTTCGTGTACTGTCTTTCCCGTGGCCCCAAGCATATCACCCTCCACGTAAAAAATATCTCCGAACTCCCTCCATAAGCTTTCCTCAGGTCCACCCCTTTCTTAACTGCCCCTTTCCGCGCACTCCCACCTCTTACGGTCCCCTCACATTGATAAGTTACCCCCCCCCCCAACATGATCCACCACTCCTTTCCCTTGGTCTCTACAAGCGCGCCTACCCGACCCAATAAGTCTCACCCCACTATTATTTGATAATCGCGCGGCATGTACTCCACAATATGTACGTTATTATTGCCCTTATTTCTCGCCCATTTCTCTGAATTCACGACCGCCTCTCCCACCACTTTACAGGGCCCACCCAGGGTAATTAACTTGTACTTACATACCTTCACCTCGAGTGCCCCTTCTCTGCTATACAGCCGCTCCAACGCACCGCGTGACATTATGGTATTGGTGTTACCTGTATCCACCAAGCACCTCTCTCCCCCCTCGACTCTGATTATTGGCAACTCGCACAGTATTCTTCTCACTGTATTACACTTTATGGTGCAGTCGCCACACTGCTGTAACCCTCCTCAGGCTGCCACACGCCGCTCCCACATTCTCAAAGTAATCTTCTGTCGCTCGGGCTCTCGGCTCCTGTCGCGACCCGGGTCTTCTCCTTCTGTTTGTGACGTTCCTGACGCCCCTAAAGATTCCTCAGCTAATGATTCATTCCCCCTAGGTGATATCTTTCCTCTTTCCCGCATCGTTTGCGTATTCACTTCCGTGGGTTCTGGCCTATGAAGATCTCTCCTCCAATACACGTAAGGGCAATGCCCCGCGATATTTCTCTCCTCACTGCACTTGAAACATTTTGTGCGGGGGCACTATGCCACTAAATGACTCGTCTTCCCGCACCCATGGCATTTTTCTCTTCTCTGCGGGGTCCGTACCTGGGTCTCGCCACCCTGAACCTCCTTTCGCCTGCAGCTCCCCTATCTTTTTTTTTTTTTTTTTTTTTTTTTTTCAAAGCTCTTAAACTTATAAAAATAGGAATGTGGGAAAAATAGGAAAATTATTTTTGGCTGAAAAGTGACTTTCACTAAGGGGAGACCCCCATTTGAAGGATGTATGAGAAGGATATAGGGTTTTGGAATGCCTAGAAAGGCGGATGGAGTCAGGAAGGTAGTGAGAGTCTACCAAGGATTGAGCCTAGGGGTGCCTAGGCAATGGTTTGTTGTAGGCCAGGCGAAGCCTAATATGAGTCGGCCTACTCGGCCGGAAGATCAACCCTACTTACACAGGTAGATGGGGTAATGTGGCGTCGGTTGAGTCGGCCGGGAGATCGGCCTCGATCTCTCGGCTGGGTGTAGGTCCTTCAGTCCTCTGGTTCTGTGATGTCTTTCATTCTCCAGGCTTCAGCAGTCCAGCAGTGCTTCCATCTGACGGGCAGTGGTGGTGGCTGAAGGTCGGAGTATAGTGGGTTGTGGCTATGTCTTATTGAGTCAAAAAAATTGATGTGCCTTTTCTTGATAAAATCTTGGATGGTGAGCACTTTTTGTGGATTTTGTCTGCCTTCATTCGGTCGAACGGGGTGTGTTTGAGGGAGGTGCGGAGAACTCTGTTCTGAAATTGCTGGAGCGTTTGGAGAGTGTTAGGAGTCAAATACTTGTAGAGAGGGGTCCCATACATCAGAGCAGGTCTTAGGAGGCTCTGGTATATCAGCAGCTTGAGGCGTACTGATAAAACCGGGCTGTGAAGTAGGTGTCCGAGGCTGAAGAATTTCTTCCTAACACTTTTTAATTTCCTGCCGAGATGTGTTGTGAATGACAAGTGTCTACCGAGGGTAATCCCAAGGTAGCACAGCTTGTTGCTTATAGGGCACTCTTTGCCGTCTAAGACGAAGGATTTTTGGAGCTTCTTTTTTCCGGATTTGTAACTATTATTATTAACGAAGTGAGGCGATCTCCTCCCTTCAGAAAGTGGTTCTAGTGGAAAGTTCTCCTAATTCGCCAGTGAACGATTCCAGCTCTGAAATTGCCTTTCTCAGATGTAGAGTGTTCATTGCTTTCACTCTCATCAACGCAAGAGCGGTAGTAGCATGAGCTTCTTGCAAAACGCCACCCTTCTCGTTGCTACATGTTCCGCGCCATCCGCTACATTCAGAACAGGTGGTGATAGCTCACCTATTCTTTCTGATCTATCCACTGTTTGATTGAACACGGAAAAAGGATAAGAAAAAAAAATCGAACAGACGTCGCTTAGTTTTCTCCCCACTCCACGAATCCTGTGTTTCGGCACCAGTTAATGCTTATCGGCTTTCGAATTCAAAAAGAAAGGAAAAAAAAGGTACAGAGAAACAACACGCATGACAGTTAGAACTAGACTGTTTATTTCAAGTCTATAATCCTGTAAATTTACATTCGGGATGTTTACATCCCGACGTTCGGGGATTAAGGTTGAGTACTTATGCTGCCCGGAGCTTAACTTCTATGCTGGAAAATCATCTGAATATAAAATAAGTTAAATCTAATTATAATGTTTGTATTTTGTTTTCCATTATCGTTCCACGTGGACTGATGACTTGGGTTCATCTAGTCATATTACATTTACGATGATCTATAACAAAGTTTGAGAAGATTGTTTCTTCACAACCACATTTATTCTACTTTCTTAATCTCACCTAGCTTTATGTCTTTTTCAAACCCGTCCCTTCCAATTTTATATACTCAGAAAATAATGGCATCTACTCGATTTTTCTTCGCATTGTTTATAAGAAAAGAGAAAAATAAAATAATAGCCTAGGCAACGAGTTAAAAGCCCCTTATTTTTATTACAGGTTTTCTTTTTTTTTACAGAACCACTAACCGAAGTAACAAGCAAAATTAGCGAAAATAAAGTAAATTAGTTCATGTTGTGTCCCAAAAAAACATGACAAATCATAAGGAACTCAAATACGAGTATGTGTGCTTGTACTCTTTTTCCATAATTTAAATTTCATGTGGTTTTGAAGTCGATAGAGGGGGAACATACATTGAGCAGGTTTTCAAATGAAGTGCGTGTTATCTCTAATTAGGTCTAGCATCTCTGAAATTCAATTTCCTTTCAGACATGTGAAGTTCTCAAATGTACTTGGGGCCCGCACGATATTTTGACAAGACTCGACAGAAGGCGCATTAGTGACGTCGTAGCTTGCAGATCATCTTGTCGTTATTTAGAACTCTGACAAATGATAAATGGCTCCCAGTTGAAATATTGAAGCTAAGATAAATTATTGGTAGACTCTCACTACCTTCCTGACTCCATCCGCCTTTCTAAGCATTCCACACCCCATATCCTTCTCATACATCCTTAAAATAGGGGTATCCCCTTAGTGAAAGGCACTTTCCAGCCAAAAATAATTTTCCTTATTTTTCCCACATTCCTATTTTTATAAGTTTGAGAGCTTAGGAAAAAAAAAAAAAAAAAAAAAAAAAAAAAAATTGAAGCTAATTTACATGCTGATGTTCCATGTTTTAGTTACATTCCGAGTATTGCGAACTTTTTTTTTTTTTACTTAGCTCTCAACTGGAAATATAGGATGTAGGATAAATAAAGGAAATTATTTGGGATGGTGGGTGCCTTTCACTAAGGGGAGTCCCATTTGAAGGAAGTATGATAAGGATATGGGGTGTGGGATGCCTAAAAGAGGATATTTGTATCACGAACCTTTAAATATGACAAATATTAGACCCTACGTACAAATAACGTTTTCGGGACGGAAGTGATGGCTTCACCCTTTTTGTTGGTATGTTCTGGTGTTTCATATATATACACACTACTAGGTTCTTCAAACTGAGAGAAAACATTTGATAACTGTACCTTGTCAAAACGATTAAAGGTCATATTGGGTATGGAGTTAGCCGGGGTATATGGCTAATCAGCTAATCTATGGCACTTGTATTTGAGCCATTCGATATCAAAGCCAGCTCAATCCATTGTAGAAATTATACATGGATCCTCGAAAATAATGGCCTCGTTTATAGATGTGTTTCATGATAGATTATTTATTTATATATTAGTTAGGATATTATTTCAGCATACTTTATTTTACGACAAAGGTTTGATATTTTAACATTTTGGTTACCCACTATGTGCACGTTTTTGCGAAGGAGGTGAAAAATATTGTCCGACGTAAACCAGCAAGGGTACATATCCTATTGTAGACACAGGAAATACACATATCCCAGAGAGGGACTTAAAGTCTTAGTCACAACTTTACTTAGTACTTGGCCAGTTCCGTACTTGTCTAACCAGCCATTTGCGGGGATAAAATAGAAAAAAAACTCATTTCGTATTTGCCATGTAACTTTAGTAAGGATATAGTGAAATAGCAAGATATTTTACGTAGAAACTGAACAGAAATAATTTGATGGATTATGAATTACAGAGCGTTTCATGATAAATTTTCTCAATCAGTTATAATTAGAGTTTAAGACATAAAATACCAAAAACATAGAATTTATTATTTTCCAGTTCGGTAAATATGAAATGTGTGGAATCCCATAGCATAACATCCTTCACGCTCCAAGCCATGATGATAAACAAAGTAAACACACAATATCACAAAAAATTATTGGCCGTAAAGAATCAGGCTTGCTATTCCTTACATTTTGACAGGATATTTTAAGTTATATACTTTTCATCTAAAACTAATACCAGTGAAGAGTTGAATAAATATTAAATAATCTAAAGAATTTTAAATGAAAAACTAAACATAGAATTGGAAAAAAAACACTATAACAAAAAAAGGAAATGCAAAAGTATACATTCAAGCAAATTGAAAAGAAAGTGAAAAACAATTATTATTTGTATTAGGCATTCAATCTTGCTGATGTTTGGTATTATGTCCCAACAAATTTTAAAATAAAATTTAAAAAGCTTTATTATATGTTTGAAACCAATCTCTGTTTTTCAATTGACTAACAACCTTTTTTTTTTTAATAATAGCAAACAAATATTTAAATTTAACCGTTAACATTTTTTTTTTCATTAAATTTAGCTCGAAGGTATTAAAGTCGTTTTGGTGAAATGGTCTACTAAACCCAGTAATAAAAAAGTAGCAAAAACCGCCGCGTGGCAGAAGAGCGGCTTATCGAGGGGGCGGGTCTTAGAGCTATTGCTCCCCCACAAGTCATTCCTCAAGGCAGAGAGTTGAATGCTAGAAATTGTAAATCCACATCGCTCGCTCTCTCTTTACGGCAGCATCATGGGAAATATACTGGAAACATGAATACAGGAGCATGAATGCGCTTTCCCTTATTGCTTTTGCTAGTATTATCTTTTTCTGTATGTATCTGTCTATATAACTAGTATGATAGCTCAGACTAGAATATGTTTGCACCCAAACCGCAATATTTGATGTAGTTTTTTTATTACTGGAACATGTATGTACACATTTAATATAATTTAAGTTTTGAGAGAAATGTGCATGTTTTGATTTTACAAGCATTTCAGACGATTCTTGAGCAGATGAAGCATCGACATGTAAATGCATATAACCTAATTTTGATTACTTCAATGAATCACTTTTCACGTGTCACTTTTGGGAGTAGTTCTCGAATAATAATTAAACACTATACAATACAAAATGCCTGTTGCCAGAGCGAAAAGATTCACCACTGAATTCCTTCAGGACTGTTACCCATTTATTGATACAAACAACTTTACTATGATAAAATTACAATCTGCCTCATTGGGCAATAGGTAATTGTGATAAATGTTTTCATTCATATTATGTTTACAATTTCCATTCGCTCGTTCATTCATACAGTATTTACAAACAGTCCAGAGACCTCGCGTGCAAAAGAGGAAGCGGACGGAGTCTTGGGAAGTCGCCCACGATCCTCCGTTAGCTGCGTCACCGGATACGATTGCCAAAGCCAAGGCCATTTCAGTCTCCGAAGAGGATTATAGAGATGTGTGGTGCAGTGCAATGACTGTGCTAGGGGATTAGGATGGTTGGATAGGTTACAATGGAATTTCATAAACTAGGAAGGGATGAGTTCAAGAATAGTCGTTGGATAAAAAAAAAATATTACTTTTTCTATTTAATTCTATGACGCAACACTTAGCTGAAAGTATTAAGTATAACTTTATAGAATTGGTTATTATTTATAGACATACAGGGCATAATTGGTAGATAGCCCACCTTTTGGCCTAGATAAATAACGATATGATCGGAGGCTGGTTTTAGTGCTCAGGACTGATTACTTATGCTGGTGAGGGAGCGAAGCTGGCTGTAAACTTGGAATAAATAGGACAGTTAGACCGGCGATTGCAGCGCAGTCGCTTGGTCACTTCGCGCTTCCGCTAAAGAATTTTCCCTTTGAAATGGCATAGATTACAAGAAAAGTTTAAAATATTCGCTTTTACGGTAGAAAGGACCATTATTATACCTTTCAATATAATTCACCAACACAATATAATTGATCATACATTAAACAAACATTGGAAAGCGGTTTAAAAGCAACTCGCGCAAAAAGTCAAAATTAGCTACGCTTAAAACCGGGAAGCCTGCTTGCTTTCAGAAAGTTTGTTAATATGAGGTGAAATAGAATCGAGCGCCAGCTAGTCTTCACTTTCCTGATCGTGTAGCATTCAGATCATTACTAACAGTACTCTCCTTATATATTTATCTTAACTAGTATTTTAAATATTATTTGTTTGAACGTTTTGCTCACTGTTTTATATCACCACCCAATTGCTACAGATGATTTGCCGTAACATCTACAAGCCGCGACAGCATATCTGTGATATAAAACTAAGATAGATAGATATAAAAGAATTTTATTCGTAGAATCATATAAAATGGTAGTAACTTTGTGAAAAACAAAAGGCGCAGTAACAACTAAACTTTTATATTTTATTATTATGAAATAAATTTCAAAAAACCCAATTGAAGTATTTCTGACTAATTTTTACATATCTAAAACTTACAATTTAGTATAACTAAAATAAAGTATACAATTTAGGTAATTTTAAATATAAAATCTATATCTCAGTTGAAATACATGCAATAAGGTAATTTGTACCATCGCCAGAAGCGAAAAAACGTTTACAATGTTACTCACAAGTCACATGCCAACGTTCTCGTTAGATTTGACGTACCGAGGGGATTCAGTTGACAGTTATAACAACTTGTATTGAATTATCTTAAAAATATTTTTAAATATACCTAGGTTGGTTTTTAATATAAAACATGCAAAATAATTTAACAAGGGTTTATGACACTAAATAAATTTTGAATTATATTACTCGCAATTATATATTTCGTAAAGACGTATTGGAGTTACTTTAGGAATCCACTTCCTAAGGTCCCTTCTTTAGGTTTTTTTTTATTCCTACATCCTTATATCCTGACTAACAGTATCAGATTGTCTATAATCTAAACCTTTCTAAATTCTGGCTAAATAATAATATTGTATTATTAATACCATAACGTAACAATGAAACTTTATACTTGATGGGTACAAATCATCCCTGTAATGTTTGCATCCAAGGTTTCTTCCATGTTTACATCCAAGAGTTCCAAGGTTTATTTATTATACGCTAATAAAAATATAGCGAAAACCGCCGCGAGGCAGTAGAGAAAAGTGGCTTATCGAGGGGGCGGGTCTTAGAGCTATTGCTCCCCCACAAGTCATTCCTCAAGGCAGAGAGTTGAATGCCAGAAATTGTAAATACACATCGCTCGCTCTCTCTTTATGGCAGCATCATGGGAAATATACTGGAAACATTAATACACGAGCATGAATGCGCTTTTCCTTATTGCTTTTGCTAGTATTATCTTTTTCTGTATGCATCTGTCTATATAACTAGTATGATAGCTCAGACTAGAATATCATTGCGCCCAAACCGCAATATTTGATGTAGTTTTTTTTATTACTGGTACATGTATGTACACATTTAATATAATTTAAGTTTCGAGAGAGATGTGCATGTTATGATTTCATATGCAGTCCAAAAGATTTTGGAGCATCGACATCTGGGGCAATGTAAATGCATATACCCTCATTTTGATTACTTCAATGAATCATTTTTCACTTGTCACTTTTGGGAGTAGTTCTCGAATAATAATTAAACACTATACAATACAAAATGCCTGTTGCCAGAGCGGAAATATTCACAAAGGTCCTTCTCATCCATCCTTCAAATAGGACTCCCCTTAGTGAAAGGCACCCATCAATCCAAAATAATTTTCCTTTTCCCACATCCTTTTTTTTATAAGTTTGAGAGCTTTGGAAAAAAAAACGGAAAGATTAACCACTGAATTCCTTTAGGACTGTTACCCATTTATTGATAAAAACAACTTTATTATGATAAAATTACAATCTGCCTCATTGGGCAATAAGTAATTGTGATAAATGTTTTCATTCATATTATGTTTACAATTTCCATTCACTCGCTCTTTCATACAGTATTTCCTAACAGTCAAGAGACCTCCCGTGCGAAAGAGGATGCGGACGGAGTCTTGGGTAGTCGCCCACGCTCCTACGTTAGCTGCGTCACCGGATACGATTGCCAGGACTCCTTCTGTTACGCATTTATAGCAGGTCACGAGGCCATTTTAGTCTCCGAATTGGATTATAGGGATTTGTGGTGCAGTGCAATGACTGTGCTAGAGAATTAGGGTGGTTGGATAGGTTACAATGGAATTTCATAAACTAGGAAGGGATGAGTTCAAGAATAGTCGTAGGATAAAAAAAAAAATATTACTTTTTCTGTTTAATTCTATGACGCAACACTTAGCTGAAAGCATTAAGTATAACTTTATAAAATTGGTTATTATTTATAGATATACAGGGCATAATTGGTAGATAGCCAATGTTTTGGCCTAGATAAATAACGATATGATCGGATGCTGGTTTTAGTGCTCGGGACTGATTACTTATGCTGGTGAGAGAGCGAAGCCGGCTGTAAACTTGGAATAAATAGGACAGTTAGTCCGGCGATTGCAGCGCAGTCGCTGGGTCACTTCGCGCTTCCGCTAAAGAATTTTCCCTTTGAAATGGCATAGATTACAAGAAAAGTTTAAAATATTCGCTTTTACGGTAGAAAGGACCATTATTATACCTTTCAATATAATTCACCAACACAATATAATTGATCATACATTAAACAAACATTGGAAAGCGGTTTAAAAGCAACTCGCGCAAAAAGTCAAAATTAGCTACGCTTAAAACCGGGAAGCCTGCTTGCTTTCAGAAAGTTTGTTAATATGAGGTGAAATAGAATCGAGCGCCAGCTAGTCTTCACTTTCCTGATCGTGTAGCATTCAGATCATTACTAACAGTACTCTCCTTATATATTTATCTTAACTAGTATTTTAAATATTATTTGTTTGAACGTTTTGCTCACTGTTTTATATCACCACCCAATTGCTACAGATGATTTGCCGTAACATCTTCAAGCCGCGACAGCATATCTGTGATATAAAACTAAGATAGATAGATATAAAAGAATTTTATTCGTAGAATCATATAAAATGGTAGTAACTTTGTGAAAAACAAAAGGCGCAGTAACAACTAAACTTTTATATTTTATTATTATGAAATAAATTTCAAAAAACCCAATTGAAGTATTTCTGACTAATTTTTACATATCTAAAACTTACAATTTAGTATAACTAAAATAAAGTATACAATTTAGGTAATTTTAAATATAAAATCTATATCTCAGTTGAAATACATGCAATAAGGTAATTTGTACCATCGCCAGAAGCGAAAAAACGTTTACAATGTTACTCACAAGTCACATGCCAACGTTCTCGTTAGATTTGACGTACCGAGGGGATTCAGTTGACAGTTATAACAACTTGTATTGAATTATCTTAAAAATATTTTTAAATATACCTAGGTTGGTTTTTAATATAAAACATGCAAAATAATTTAACAAGGGTTTATGACACTAAATAAATTTTGAATTATATTACTCGCAATTATATATTTCGTAAAGACGTATTGGAGTTACTTTAGGAATCCACTTCCTAAGGTCCCTTCTTTAGGTTTTTTTTTATTCCTACATCCTTATATCCTGACTAACAGTATCAGATTGTCTATAATCTAAACCTTTCTAAATTCTGGCTAAATAATAATATTGTATTATTAATACCATAACGTAACAATGAAACTTTATACTTGATGGGTACAAATCATCCCTGTAATGTTTGCATCCAAGGTTTCTTCCATGTTTACATCCAAGAGTTCCAAGGTTTATTTATTATACGCTAATAAAAATATAGTGAAAACCGCCGCGAGGCAGTAGAGAAAAGTGGCTTATCGAGGGGGCGGGTCTTAGAGCTATTGCTCCCCCACAAGTCATTCCTCAAGGCAAAGAGTTGAATGCCAGAAATTGTAAATACACATCGCTCGCTCTCTCTTTATGGCAGCATCATGGGAAATATACTGGAAACATTAATACACGAGCATGAATGCGCTTTTCCTTATTGCTTTTGCTAGTATTATCTTTTTCTGTATGCATCTGTCTATATAACTAGTATGATAGCTCAGACTAGAATATTATTGCGCCCAAACCGCAATATTTGATGTATTTTTTTTTATTACTGGAACATGTATGTACACATTTAATATAATTTAAGTTTCGAGAGAGATGTGCATGTTATGATTTCACATGCAGTCCAAAAGATTCTTGAGCATCGACATCTGGGGCAATGTAAATGCATATACCCTCATTTTGATTACTTCAATGAATCATTTTTCACTTGTCACTTTTGGGAGTAGTTCTCGAATAATAATTAAACACTATACAATACAAAATGCCTGTTGCCAGAGCGGAAATATTCACAAAGGTCCTTCTCATCCATCCTTTAAATAGGACTCCCCTTAGTGAAAGGAACCCATCAATCCAAAATAATTTTCCTTTTTCCACATCCTTTTTTTTATAAGTTTGAGAGCTTTGGAAAAAAAACGGAAAGATTATCCACTGAATTCCTTTAGGACTGTTACCCATTTATTGATAAAAAACAACTTTACTATGATAAAATTACAATCTGCCTCATTGGGCAATAGGTAATTGTGATAAATGTTTTCATTCATATTATGTTTACAATTTCCATTTACTCGGTCATTCATATAGTATTTCCTAACAGTCAAGAGACCTCCCGTGCGAAAGAGGATGCGGACGGAGTCTTGGGTAGTCGCCCACGCTCCTACGTTAGCTGCGTCACCGGATACGATTGCGTTACCAGAACTCCCACTGTTACGCATTTATAGCAGGTCACAAGGCCATTTCAGTCTCCGAGGAGGATTACAGAGATGCGTGGTGCAGTGCAATGACTGTGCTAGGGGATTAGGGTGGTTGGACAGGTTACAATCGAATTTCATAAACTAGGGAGTGATGAGTTCAAGAATAGTCGTAGAATAAAAAAAAAATATTACTTTTTCTGTTTAATTCTATGACGCAACACTTAGCTGAAAGTATTAAGTATAACTTTATAGAATTGGTTATTATTCATAGACATACAGGGCATAATTGGTAGATAGCCCACCTTTTGGCCTGGATAAATAACGATATGATCGGAGGCTGGTTTTAGTGCTCGGGACTGATTACTTATGCTGGTGAGGGAGCGAAGCTGGCTGTAAACTTGGAATAAATAGGACAGTTAGACCGGCGATTGCAGCGCAGTCGCTGGGTCACTTCGCGCTTCCGCTAAAGAATTTTCCCTTTGAGATGGCATAGATTACAAGAAAAGTTTAAAATATTCGCTTTTACGGTAGAAAGGACCATTATTATACCTTTCAATATAATTCACCAACACAATTAAATTGATCATTCACTAAACAAACATTAGAAAGCGGTTTATAAGCAACTCGCGCAAAAAGTCAAAATTAGCTACGCTTAAAACCGGGAAGCCTGCTTGCTTTCAGAAAGTTTGTTAATATGAGGTGAAATAGAATCGAGCGCCAGCCAGTCTTCACTTTCCTGATCGTGTAGCATTCAGATCATTACTAACAGTACTCTCCTTATATATTTATCTTAACTAGTATTTTAAATATTATTTGTTTGAACGTTTTGCTCACTGTTTTATATCACCACCCAATTGCTACAGATGATTTGCCGTAACATCTACAAGCCGCGACAGCATATCTGTGATATAAAACTAAGATAGATAGATATAAAAGAATTTTATTCGTAGAATCATATAAAATGGTAGTAACTTTGTGAAAAACAAAAGGCGCAGTAACAACTAAACTTTTATATTTTATTATTATGAAATAAATTTCAAAAAACCCAATTGAACTATTTCTGACTAATTTGTACATATCTAAAACTTACAATTTAGTATAACTAAAATAAAGGTAGTTTACAATTTAGGTTATTTTAAATATAAAATCTACATAATCTCAGTTGAAATAGATGCGATAAGGTAATTTCTTCAAGAGAAGAGTTACAGAGGTTTCATAACGAACAAGACAAGTTTTCAGAGCGGAAGCCAAGCAGCGTCATGGGTACAGGGTGCCAGAGAGTCTGCAAGGCGACTGGCGAGGAGACTGAGAGACCTACGAGGAGACTCCGCAAGGGAGACTAACAGATGGATGAGGGACTCAGAGGCAGATGCGGAGAGACTAGATACTGACGAGGAGGCGGAGACTGACTTCCAGGGCCAGTGGCCCTGGCGTAAAGCGTCACCGAGTAAACGTGGATGAGGAGACTCTTAGGCTGATGAGAAGACTAGACTAGACTAGCAGGGCCTGGAGCCCTGGTTAAAATATTGTTCCTGCACGGGGGGGGGGAAGCCTAGGCCGGCGCAAACTGGTTCCTAACGACAAAAAACGGGACAAAAGTCCATTTTGGACACCTTCGTAACCATAAAATGGTATTATAATTCAGTTAGAGAGGTACCTAAGGTATTCACAACCGATGGTTTCTAAGCTCTGGTCGTTATATTGTAAGCTCATCTACTTAAAGAAAGAGTAAGGGGCTAAGATTAAACGAGAAAATCGCGAGGAAAAGCCAAGTTTTGTAATGACGGGTAAAAGATATATCAAGCTTATTTTGAAATTGTCTTTCAGTGGTTTTCTTTTACAGGGCAAAAAATGAAGCTAGCACGTCATTCACACTCGTGAAAATGTAACGATAACGTGCGCTTAGATCGTTTAATAGAAGAAAAATTCTAGTTTTTATACATTATTTACGCTTTTAGAAGCTTATGAATCTTCCGCTTCCACCCGCTTTTCAAAATGAAGTTGATTCGTGTTCATACAAGTATGGAGAAGCGATTAAATCACAAATTAGCTGCGACCGAGTGCAACCCTTGATTCTAGATCCTTATTAGTGGAGAGAAACGCGTCTGTTTATTTACATTCTGAGTATTTGACTCGCTATTAAAAATAAAAGAAATATACCAATGTGGCCCATTCCTTGTTGATCTTTTGACTCAGTTGTTACCACCATTCTAAAGATAATAATCATGGTTTCTGCCATAAAAGTGCCGTATTTGGAGTTCGAACAAACGCGAAGGTAAGGAATTGAGTGAGTTATATTCAATTTCTGAACATCAATATGCAATGAAGTATAGTTTGACAAAAAACGGGCTCACACATCTTTCAAAAAAATTTCAGAGCTTATGAGCAATGTAGGAAGCCTTTCAAATTTATTCGGGACCGAACCGAAGAAGGACGAAAGTGATACGCTATCAAAAGAAGAAGCCCTTGCTCTGTTTGTCGAAACAATACAAACAAAATACCAATACAACCGAATTCGATCCGAGGTCTTAAGCAAAGGTTGCAATGTATTTCCTTCATATAAAGCTCTATTGCAAGTGAAAAAGGATTGCTACCTGGATATACTTGTCTCTGAAACAAAGGCAAGTGTAGCACTTCAAAACTTATTAGACAAAACCGTCACTAGGTTGCTGATTTCATTAAAAATGGCTGTTGATCTCCCTCAGGGTAAAAATTTGATGTTGATTTCAAAATGAGGCTGTGATGGAGCTTCCAGGTAAGGGACCTACAAGCAAAATATCAGTGCCCCTGACATATCTGACGCTTCTGTGTTCATGGTATCTCTCGTACCTTTGAAGTTGTCTGAAACTAGCGACATCGGCACCAGCATCCACAGTGCGTGCTGGGTCAATCCTTCCCTTTCCTCTAACAAATTTTGCCGTCCTATTACGTTCGAGTTCGAAAAGGAGGACACTACAAAGATCATAGCAGAAGTAGAGAACAAAAAAGATGAAATCAAAAATTTGAAACCTCCCATAACATTGATCGAAAACAATACCTATGAAACGGTTCATAGCTTGCAGTTAACCATGGTAGATGGCAAAGTATGTCAGGCGGCATCAAACCATCAAAAATGAACAATCTTCAGGGAGTAAAGTCCATGCCTATCGATCAAGCCAGCACAGAGTATGGCTTGTCGAGTCTTCACGCTTAGATACAATCGATGGAATGTATTTTACATATAGCTTACCGCTTGCCAATCAAAAAATGGAGTGCGAGATCACCTGACGAAAAACGTAGAATGAAAACTACAAAGGAACATATCCAGCACAGCTTGAAAGAGAAAATTGGTATTTTAGTGGATGTGCCGAAACAAGGATCTGGTACAACCAACGATGGAAACAGCGCGCGACGTTTTTTTCAGAGATCGGAAAACTGTTGCTGATATTACCGAAATTAACGAAAACTTGATCCAAAAATTTTATGTGATTCTTCAAGTGATTTCTTCTGGTGCTTCTGTGAACTCCTCCAAGTTTAAAAAATACTGCCACAAAACTGCTGAGCTTTGCAACAGCAAATTTTACCAGTATTGGTGAAATATCTATTTTTTGTCCATTTGTGTCCCTTTTCCGGAGTCTTCTCACATCGACGACTCCTAGCACTGCATTAACTATTACAGTTCTTACCTCTGCAATGTCCTCCTTGACATCCAATCCAAGAATGAGATACTTTTTGTTCTTTTGAGCCACCTCTCGGGGCGAAAGTATGAAATTCCTTTCCACCTGTCTGGAGTAATTTCAAAATTTTTCCTCTTTCCTCCTCGATTTCTGGGTAGATAGTTATCCCATCCTTAGTCTTTCTAAGGGCAAATTTAGTAATATTTACTCCTTTGAGCATCTGTGTTGTTATGCATAGTTGTCTCTCCCGAGACAATTACCGGTGGCGGCTTCTTTGCTACCGAAGCTACTGGTTGTGGACTTTCTGGTGACTCATTGGCCAGTGCTTGACAGGAGATGGCATTACCTAAGGACAAGGGAACCTGAAATAATACATAGAATCGACATAACTAAGGGAAGACAAATGAATTAATTCGGACTAAAATAAATACTTTAAAAGCATTAAATTTATTTGAACATATTTCGTTTGTAACAATTAGTATTAAATCATAAACCATTAGACCTAGTTTTTTGGTACTACATGGTATCCTCGGTTCATAAAAATTTGATCCACGGAAAAGCGATTCTGGATTCTACTGTTTTACCGATTGGTTGGATATCAGAGGAAGCTCAAAAAAGTAAAAACAAGGATTTTAAACGATTTCGGCTGAACCATTCCCGCAAAATATCGAGGACCGCAACAAGCGAAGACATCATACATAATTTAATTATTTCTTCTGATCCACTCCTTTTAAGATTGAGACCAAATTGGCAAAAATCTCCAATTGAACTTGAGGAAGAGGCTGAAAATCTCCTTACAAACTTTCACCCAACACATAGTCACGAAGTCTCTGGATTTCTGGACAAAGACAAAATTGAAAACTGATGTTTACCAACTTTACCGCGTGTGGGTATCATTTTATATACATTATTTTTCAATAACTTTTTTCATATACTATTTTTCTGCCCATAAGTACTTTTTTTATTAATAGCCACTAATCGGGGTAATAGTTCTCCACTCCTTGCAAAATTGAGACCAAATTGGCAACAATCTCCAATAATTGAACTTGAGGAAGAGGCTAAAAATCTCCTTATAAACTTTCATCTAAGTAACATTATAATAATCACGAACTCTCTGGATTTATGTACGAAGACGGAATTGAAAACTGATGTTTACCAACTTTACTACTTCACTCATCATGTTGTTTTTTTCAAATATAGCCATTAATCGGGGTAATAGTTTTATTGTGAGGACCTACCTATGCTTATGCGCTGTGTACCTACATGTATTTATTTCCCAATACATTTTTTCACACTAAAAACGATGTGGAAAACTTACCTAATATTTTCTTGGTTGTTGAATAAGTCGCGTAAACTAACACCATTGCATTCAGCGTAAAAAAAAACTTTGAAAATCATGGGTCACACTTGATTTTCGTGAAAGTTTTTTGTGTGTCTATTTTCGGATTATTTTTGCGCTATTTTTGGAAAATTGATCACCAGTTTTCCATCAAGCGCAATCTATACCTTCATTAAAAATGTGAAAAAAAATTTTTTGAGGCGAACTTTACTGTTTTGCAGACTTTTGTCCCGTTTTTCGTCGTTAGGAACCAGTGTGCGGCGTGAGGAAATGCGCACACCTGCAACGAGGTACGTGACCCCTCGTCCCCTAAAGGACTGTTTATGGCCTGGCTTTTAGGCCGGTGGTACCTGCTGTTTATGTTTGTGTTAAAACTGTTACAGTTATTTACATTATATATGCACCAGAGTATAGGGTGATTTAACTTATGCAGTTAGGGTCACTACAGAGCTCCCCCAAATTGCCCTATACTCGGAAAAGTTTGACAGTTTTTTTTATATTGAATTTCATTACATAATAAAAACGTACATCAAACATATTTCTAACAATCTTTCTTAAATGCTTACACTTTTGTGTACATTGGAAATTATTTGTCAAACAATTATTACAAATAAACAATTAAATATCTTTTTCGCTACAAAAAAAAAATTTTATCTTTCACATGGATGACAATAAAAGAATCAACATTTTTCTCGATAACAGACCAAGTTAGCTAATTAAAATGTAACCACTACAAACAGTTGAAAGTATTAAGATAAACATATTTACATATACGTTTGACTGACATTTTTTTACAATTGTTGTGGTCTATTGATCGCTGTTAACATTTCGAACGAGAAAAAAAAAACATGTGATATAAAATTACTTACAGTAACAAGTGGTAACTATCGGTCATAATAAAATATATAAGAATATTATAGCGTATATTTCGAAACAACTTTAAAAAAAAAATTAATTTATATTTTATCAGTAATGTTTATTTTATATTTACCGTCGCGCTACCAAACGTCTCGTGCAGAGGTATGGTGGTGGAGTGTAGGCCCGAGGTAGCGATGTAGCTGTGGCAGGCGCGTTACAAGCGCCCCCAGTTGTAGCGCCCATCCGGATGAACTCGTTCGCAGGGTTGCTAGGTCGGGTGTCGATTTGTCTTGAGTTGTCTTTCGGATCTTGTCGTTGTATCATCTCCTGGGTGTCACGGGTCGTCTCTATGCAGTGAGTAGTTCCCCCGGGGTTCCGTGTGTCCTTCCGAAGTCGATTAGCAGGCGTCCGGGGCAGGTCCAAGCTAGTAGATGAACTCGAGGCACTTCGAAGAGATGATAGTCGTTTTACGGTGTTACGGTCGTTAACCAGCCCTTTTTAGAATGCGACAGCTACGGTGTAGCTTCTATGTCGCCAAGGTTCGACGGCTCTGGCCATCTAAATTCGGTCAGTCTTAGTGAGTTCGTATCGCATCCTCGTAGGCGGTGGCAACGGTCCCATGAAGTCCAAGTGGATGTATTGTCTCTTCCTGCGTTGGCTGATTGTTCTTGAGGAATCATCGGATGTCTTGCTTCGTGAAGTGGTAGCGATTAGGTTTACTTGGATTTTCGAAAATACTGGTTGGCTATTAAATTTGACGGTAGCTTACGGGGAAAATTAACCGTGACGTTGATTTGAATTTCGTTCGGTGTGCTAGAATGGGGTCTTCTTCGTGAACTCTGGTGGTATGCACGTCCGAGAGTTGGCGTGTACGGTTGTACAGCATGCTTCGTCGGACGGAGCTGGTGAGTTGGCCATCGTAAGAAAAGGTTTCTTCTATCAATGAAACTTTATACTTGATGGGTACAAATCAGCCCTGTAATGTTTGCCTCCAAGTTTCTTCCATGTTTGCTTCCAAGAGTTCCAAGGCTTATTTATTATATGCTAATAAAAAAGTAGCAAAAACAGCCGCGTGGCAGTAGAGAAAAGCGGCTTATTGAGGGGGCGGGTCTTAGAGCTATTGCTCCCCCACAAGTCATTCCTCAAGGCAGAGAGTTAAATGCCAGGAATTGTAAATCCACATCGCTCGCTCTCTCTTTACGGCAGCATCATAGGAAATATAATGGAAACATGAATACACGAGCATGAATGCGCTTTCACTTATGGCTTTTGCTAGTATTATCTTTTTCTGGATGCATCTGTCTATATCACTAGTATGATAGCTCAGACTAGAATATCATTGCGCCCAAACCGCAATATTTGATGTAGTTTTTTTTATTACAATCTACCTCATTGGGCAATAAGTAATTGTGATAAATGTTTTCATTAATTTTATATTTACAATTTCCATTCACTAGCTCATTTATACAGTATTTCCTAACAGTCAAGAGACCTCGCGTGCTGAAGAGGAAGCGGACGGAGTCTTGAGAAGTCGCCCACCCTCCTCCGTTAGCTGCATCACCGGATACGATTGCCAGGACTCCCACTGTTACGCATTTATAGCAGGTCACGAGGCCGTTTTAGTCTCCGAATAGGATTATAGGGATTTGTGGTGCAGTGCAATGACTGTGCTAGGGAATTAGGGTGGTTGGATAGGTTACAATAGAATTTCATGAATTAGGAAGGGATGAGTTCAAGAATAGTCGTAGGATAATAAAAAATATATTACTTTTTCTGTTTAATTCTGTGACGCCACACTTAACTGAAAGTAATAAGTATAACTTTATAAAATCTTTTAAGAATCTTGAAGTATTATTTATCTTATAAATAGGAATTTTTTGTTTAGTTATAGTGAAAGTAATCCCCATCACCTAGTATTATATATATTGCATTGTTAATTTTAACGTCAAACTGATATTGTAAATTGTAATCCTACCCTCCTTCCAATGCATCAGCCCATCGCAGTAAGAGGAGAAATGGTAAACAGAAATTTAAAATTTAGTTACAGTGAAATATTGTTAGATTGATGGGTGCATGAGCCGTATGCAAACTATTTAATTTTATTTGAATTCGCATAGGTTTTGACACAAGGTGAAGGAAAGAAATTCATGTTTACAAGTTAATAAAGTTATCTCATTTCGCAAGGCATTTTTCTGAATTAACTCTCTCGATAACTCATATCCTTACATTTTTACATTCCCGGTTGTAAATATGTAATCGAAGGGATTGTGTATTCTGGCAATCACTAGTCAGCAAGATCATTTCTCTCAAATGTGTAATATCAAGAAACATTGTCGGCCTGAAACTATTTAATAATAAGGATTTGAAAAGAGATTTCGGTTAAAACAATTTCAAAATCTGCCACCCACTTGTTTAATCAAAGCCTATTTTAATGCACAAGAATGGAAGCAGTCCTCAAATAACTTCAAAGCAAGATAAACTTCAATGTTGACACTTCAGACAAAGGAATCTTCTTGATGGTTTAAAGTTTTATTTATTTTTTTTGAAAATCTCTATTTACTAATTTTCTGAGCAGGTCAAATTTCTATTTGAAAATTAATAGAGATTAGTTTAACTCGAGTAAATATCTTTGATGCCCTGCTTGTCCGTTTCATCATTTGGTTGTTCTTATATTAATATCATCACGCTGACCAGACCTAAATCCAAATAACTATAAATATTGCATAAATTTCCTTTGTTTTCTGAAACAGACAGATGTGAATCTAATTGTAGATTCATTGCCGTTCCTAAAGGAACCCTGTAACTGATAAATATGTAATATTTTGTGAAAATAAAGGTTTATGTGTAAAGATGACTTGACATTGTAAAAACAACATTATATTTTTTTTTTATATTGAAAAGTATAATTCATTAGACAAACTACTTTACAATAATCTGTGACGTGGCTAACAGGAAGGTGGGGGACTTCTTAAGACTCCGCTTCCTTTTTCGCATGTGAGAGAGGTGAGAACTATGTGGACTTGGGAGGCCTCTGGGCTGTTTTTAAATGTTGTATGATTGAGTGAGTGAATGGAGAATAGTAAACATGCTGTAGCGTCCGCTAACTATATAAGTAAATCATCCTATACTCTGGTTCATATATAATATATTATAATATTATGTGAAAGTCTAGGAATAAAGAACGCATGGGCCGGCAATCGTAACAAGTCAGGTAACAGCAGGTGCACGGATTAAAAGCCACCTGGCCGTCATAAAACAGACCGGTAGACCTAGGGGCGCCTCATAAACCTTAAGGGTGAGTCCCTAGCATGCCATAAACGGCCATAAATTAAGCGACCCTCGTCTCCGGTCACGTGCCGTGTGACAGAGGCACAGGTGTGCTATCATAAACATACCCCTTTCAGGCCGGCTCCGCCTTCCAGTAGGAAGGGGAAATAATATTATAACCAGGGGATTTCACCGTGTAGGCCTACTCTTTCTCAGTCTCCTCATCTCCTCAGCCGCTTTACTTGGTTGCTTTACGCCAGGGCCGCTTGGCCCTGGAAGGCAGACACTTAGACTCCTCGTCAGCCTACTCTCTCTTCAGCGCCTCTGAGCCCGTCACCCTATTTCTCAGCCGCCTTGCAGACCCTCTGGCGCCTTGTACCTGTTACGCTGCCGGGCCCCCACCCGAACTCTTAAAACTTGTCTTATTCTTTATGAAACCTCTGTACCTCTTCTCTTGAACACAGTGTATTGTCGGGACACATCCCTATCATAAAATGAAGTCAGATATTAACGCCGACAAGGAACATGGTCCATGTTATAAACTACAACAATCCGCACTTGTCATCAGGGCTAGAGTGATTAGGCACTCCCCTAGTGGCAACCCGACACATGCTATGAAAGAGAATATTTATCACAATCACTTATTGCCCAATGAGGCAGATTGTAATTTTATCATAATAAAGTTGTTGTGGTTGTTGTTTTATACACTATAATCAATGAAACGCGTAGTTGAATCATGAACCAGCTAAAAAAAATTGTCTACGATTCTCTAAATAAAATTCCTAGTTTGTTTTTTCTATGAATCGTACTCATTTTCCATTCTCATTCTCACTCTTCTCACCAAAATCAGATGGCAGCAATATCTTATTCGATCCAACATCGCAGGCTGTGAACGAAACGTGAAATCTCTTTCCAAAATTAAAGTGTTATATTTACGCAGATGAGTTATAGTCAAAACCCCTCGATCGAATCATGTTTACCTCTCTCTCGCTCCGGCCGGGTAAATAACTCAAAAGCTACTCAGCACGCTGAGCTAAAAGGAAATTAAGAGAACATCCTTCGATTCTCCCAGTTATTTGGTATTTTTAGCAGATACTCCCAAGACCGATGGAGCTATCGCTGTTTGTGGATGAGACGCCTTAATGGCATGCACTCAATTTTAGACTGTCATCTCCTCGGATAGGGAATGGATCTCATCGGCCATCTCATGCAATTTATCTTTTGACTAGACTCCTAGAAAAAGTAATAAATCCCACAGGATCTATCTTATTGGATTTTCAGCAAGTATAACCACCAACAGAGGATCTCCTTGCTCACATTGATTGGATGATCTTTTTAAAAAATTAACTTTTTCCATCCTATTAACTTATATACTAAACATTTCCTTAATTCAATGTAAGTGACTTATATACATCCATAGCTGGTAATAGACAGACACTACGTCGTTGGAAAACAAGAGATTAGCTAAAGTGGTGACTTATGATGGTTCAAGCCAGTTTCTTTATCCGGTCCTACTTTAAAAGTATGACTGAATTTATCAAACCGCATGGGGTGAAAGGATAATGAAAGATATTGGAGTAAGATATGTAAAAGACACTCTAGAGGAGCTTCAGTTATAATGGTACGGCTATGATAGGTGATACTGAAAAACTAAGTGGTTTTTAGAGGCTACATGAGAAGATGTAGGTCCAGCAAACAGGCATGTTAGCTATACCTCTACTAAGACTTGAAAAGAAGATGTAGCAACATCCCGGAAATGAGAATACGTTCATGTGACTGGGATCAAAGAAATAGTTGTTAAGATTTCGGAGGGCGTATGCTAATCACTTACAAAGGTTAGTAAAGCGTGATAAAATATTTGTTTTTTTTTATAATAGGAGAGCTGGTTCTGAACTAAGCTTCTATTTAACAACATCGCTGTCAGGCAAAAAACTACTATATTTTATTATATATTCAAGTATTTTGTTTATTACATTAAAGCTGAAGCTAGTGCGTTTGTCACTACAAAGGTTTTATGTATTTTATATAATGCTTTGTTTGATGTTGTTGTGGCACGAGAGCCGTTGAAAGAGCTCGGGCCTTTAATTAAATTAAATTTATTTATAGCTTCCTCCTTATAATTACAGTCGCGAGTGGAGTGCAGTGCTTAGTGAATACCAGAAGTTCCAACACAATAATGTGTTGGGAGGTACTAGAGAGCATGTGGTCACCCTGGGGGGGGGGGTCCCTGGAGGGTCTAAAGGGAAACGATAATAGGGTTAGAGAGTGGTGGGTCCATGTGGTGGAAAAGATGCCCTTGGAATATTGAGGGATTGTAGGATCAGATCTGTTAGGGAAAGTGGGAACGAAAGTTAGGAACAGGGAGGGGCAATGGGGCATTCGCCTAGGTAAGAAAACATATAGGTGCCTCTGAGACAAGGGAGTGACGGTAGGGCGAGTGGAGGATTTGAGAGGAGACCTCAAGAGAGAATATACGGACATTTTCTTTAAGGAAGGGAATATATTGGGGGTCACAGGAAAAACAGTACATGATTCCACTGAACCGCCGGACCGGGTAAGCTACTTGAAGGAGCGCAGCTTCCCACAGGCTCTGAGGCACCATATTAGGGAGGATCTGGACAACTTAACGAAACAGCGGATCATCGAAGACACAACGTTGCCATATAATACCACCTTATGGGCTGTCAAGACAAAACGCGGAAAATGGGGTCCCATATAAGTATAGGGTCGTAGCAGATTACAGCAGACTCAATGAGAATACGGTGGACGAGAAGTACCCCATTCCGATTCCGAATTCCCAGGTTCGATGACATTCTGGACAGGCTGAGCGGGGCCAGGATCTTTAGCACCCTGTATCTCAAAGCGGGGTATCACCAGATACGGATGCATCCTACGGACCGACATAAGACAGCCTTCACGTTTGAGAGAGGTCATTACGAGTTCACCACGATGCCATTTGGATTGAAAAATGCACCCATCACATTCCAAAGGCTCATGGACAATTTGGCCTGAAATTATCAGAGGAAAAATCCCATCTGTGTCAGGAGGTCCTCAGTTTTCATATATATATATATGTGTATATAAGTTACGGCTAGCGGTACGGCAATGTTAAGCCAAATACCACATAGCCTAAGGTAAACAAACCCACAACGTCTGTATAGAGGATCAGGAGGAGAATAAAGCCAGTTATAAAACAAACCACCACATTATATCATCTACCTCCTTATTCATTCCTTTTTCTCGACCGTCTACAGCTGTGAGACGATTACTTATATATATATATATATATATATATATATATATATAAGTTAATGTTTATTGAATTAAAATCTCAGAAAGGTTGGTAATCAGAACAGGTAGAACGTTGTTACAAGACTGCTTTATTTATTCCAAGTCACCTCTATCTATCGGTATTACATGTACACATATATACAGATAACATATGTTTGGGGATTAAGGCTGGGCACTAGCGGCGCCTGGACTTAACTCCCCCCCACCAGTTTACGAACACCCATTCGCAAACTTTGAAGTCCAACACTCGGACGTCTTAGTCTATCCAAATACCAAATAAATTAATATTTGTCATAAATAAAAACATATAATCAGTAGATCAAAAAAATGTAGATTTGATAATAGTGATGTACTTGGATGACTATTGTAGCTGCTCAAGCATTAAAAAATTATTTCCAGTTCTCTTTACCGCATCCCCGCAAAATTTATGCTGCGAACAAAGTCACTAAATCCGCTATGTATTTAAATAGTCCAGTTCTCCCAAGTACCTTGTTGTGGCTTGTTTCTTGGCCCAGAAATCTATACAAAATTTTAAATTAAATTTCCACACTCTAATGCTGTCGTTCACTATGACAGTCTAGTGTAATAATTATTTCAAATGTAAATAATGTTGGCCTGTATTCCGTCTTTAGTGTCGTTAATTTAAGCGTTGATAATTTAAATCGCTGTCTCTGTGCCACAGTCAATGTCTATTTGAACCTGAAATGATCTTCTTCGCTGAACTAGTTTCAAAGGACCCCAAAACTTTGGGGTATGGAATCGGCATAAATTTATTTGGACCTCTGACCTAGAGAATTTAATCTCACTATGTGGAATCGTTGTATCAGTTACGAAGTATTTTCCTTATATAAGTTCCTTATAGTAGACCCTGTGACTCAGTCAGTATCCAGAGTGGCTCCAGAAACTAGAACTTCCAAAGAACGTGACCGTTGGAAACAGCAGTCATCTGGCGAATTCCTTGATCTGTGATTGTAACCTCCTAGATTTCGGGAGGGGGGGGGGTGGTAGTTCCCGAGGTAGAATTTCATTAAACCAAAAAGTGAGTCCATAGGCTGATTAAACCCCAGGTTTCATGGCTTAACTAACTTCGAAACTAAATTAACTAATAAAAGAACCAGAAGAGAGCGAGGGGGTAGAGAGTGGACCATTTAACGCAGAGAGAGGAATTACATTTTCTGATTGAAATGAATTCACACAGAAAATGATCTGTCTGCTCTACTGCTGATAGGATACTGGGGATTTATTAGGTTATTTACTCAATATGTTTAGCCTTTAATTAATTCATTTTGAATTAATTTTATTTTTTGCAAATGGTAAGCTTATATACCGAACTAATAAACATGAAAATATTTACCACAGTATAATATTAAAACTTTAATTTAAAACATATCAGTTACGTGAAAAGTCACATGTGAAAAGCCTCTGAATCTAAATATCAATTTTTCATATATACATTAGTGATAATTAAAAACTAAAAAATATACATTTACTATATCTAACTAAAAAAATAGCACAACACAACATGAAAGAACATCATTCTCCTACCTCTACACCTAGTAGTGATGGATCTTCTCATGGCCCCCGTTATATATACAATATTCTACAGTTCAAATCCTCAGTCCGATCCCGGAACATAAAATTCCGTCTCTCTCACTTTTGTACTTTTGCCGAAAAAACTGTAGCATACGATAGTTCTTTCATTCCTCACTCCACTATTCTTTGGAAGTTTCTACCGCCATGCTCCATCCTCATCCAACTTCCTATTCCAAACACCTCACCATAGAGACTGACGCCTCCTTGTTTGGGAACGAATTATTCCTTGTGTTTTATTTGCATAATTTTATTTTTTATATGTTTTGCATGTATGTTATTTTTTTTCTGTATTAACTTAACGGTTTTCATTTGATGTATTATATCGTACAGACTTCTGGATACTGGTTTATAGTTTCTTTTATGTGGATTTACTATAAGCATTTGAACAATCCTTAATTTTATTTCGTAATTATTATTTTATTTTCATAGAGAGGTTAACATTGTATTTTACATTTTTAATTGTAATTGTTTTGTTTTTTTGTCAGATATGAATTTGTCAAGTGACCATTAATGTTTTTGATAAGGTACTTTCTAGTGGAATCTATTTATTTTTATTATCTATTTTAAAAAGATTCTTGTGGTGTTCCAGTACACCCGATAACCTTTCCAATGCTAAATACTAAAGCTGGTTTTGGAAGACAATGATAGCGTTACGTTCTGCCCACGACTAATCCTAGAATCTTGAGATAATCATAAGCCCCAAGATAACCCTGGACGGGTAGAGCACGCGGAGCAATTAGCAGGCAGGAAGGTCTCCGGATTACAGCGCTGAAGCAGAGGAGAACCGACAAGACAAATACGGCTCCAGCTGTTGATAAATATGACGCGGACTTGTCCCGGTCGGATAGTGGAGGTTGGCCTAAGCCAGGATAATCCCGGGCTCCGGCAAGCAGGGATCAGGACTCTCGCAGCCGGGACTCTGACCTGGCCGGCTTTGTGATGGTTCATACCGCACCATCGGTGGGGGATTCGACCACACTGATAGCTTAAGCTGCTTCATACTTCCACTCCCACAAGCTGACTGGAAAAAAAATAGTCTTAATATGGAGAAACTTCGTGTGTAGAAATAAGCATGACAACGGGGGTAGAGCAGACTTCGTTGTTATTTAAATTTCATTTTCAAGCTTTGAGTTGGGTTCCTTAACATCGATAAACTTAAATAATTATTTTCCATATCAAATCGACGAAAATAACTAAATAAACGATTATGTTTCCCTGTGTCTCTGTCGAGGGATTTGTGAGTCACCTTATAAAGCTACAGACTTGCAATATCACTTGTAGGTACTATTTGTTATTGGAAGCAAATGAAAAGTTAATCAATCCATGCAATGATCTCATCGCTCTGACTCTTATACTCCTGCCCAGAG
The DNA here is from genome assembly GCA_930367205.1 of Acanthosoma haemorrhoidale. Lineage (NCBI taxonomy): Eukaryota > Metazoa > Arthropoda > Insecta > Hemiptera > Acanthosomatidae > Acanthosoma > Acanthosoma haemorrhoidale. The sequence continues at coordinate 103,073,162 of OV884014.1, read as the reverse complement.
ACCTTTTAATATCCGGCTTGCTTTATCCATACGGACCAATCAAACCCTCTTATTCAAAAAACCACTCATTGATCTTCTTATCACCCGGCAAATGAACATATTGCTGTCCGGACTTTGTACAGTCCCCCTGACCTCTAGTTATGTAAAAGGAATAATCACATTGTTAACAACTGTTTCTCCAAACTTGTGATAGTTCTCTATTGATATTATTAATGACATTTACACACCCGCGGCACTTCCTCATTCTGAATATTTGTCTCCCACAAAACTAATCTTTGCTGTTTTTTTTAATTTTTTTCCCTCAGCTCTTAAACTTTAAAAATATAGTAAAAGTAACATTTATTAAGCGTGAACGGATCCTTTTACTAGGATGACGTTTGGGTGAATGAATTGAACCTCGGTAGAGGTAACGGCGCTGTGGTGAGGGTCCACTGATGGGTGAGCCTAGTATATGTCTAGTCATGTAGTGCAGGCTCATGCAGTTGGACAGCAGTGGTGGGTGCCCGTCAGGGACTTGTTGGTTGGCCAAGAGCCGTAATGTCCACCATCCATAGCTGGTAATAGACAGACACTACGTCGTTGGAAAACAAGAGATTAGCTAAAGTGGTGACTTATGATGGTTCAAGCCAGTTTCTTTATCCGGTCCTACTTTAAAAGTATGACTGAATTTATCAAACCGCATGGGGTGAAAGGATAATGAAAGATATTGGAGTAAGATATGTAAAAGACACTCTAGAGGAGCTTCAGTTATAATGGTACGGCTATGATAGGTGATACTGAAAAACTAAGTGGTTTTTAGAGGCTACATGAGAAGATGTAGGTCCAGCAAACAGGCATGTTAGCTATACCTCTACTAAGACTTGAAAAGAAGATGTAGCAACATCCCGGAAATGAGAATACGTTCATGTGACTGGGATCAAAGAAATAGTTGTTAAGATTTCGGAGGGCGTATGCTAATCACTTACAAAGGTTAGTAAAGCGTGATAAAATATTTGTTTTTTTTTATAATAGGAGAGCTGGTTCTGAACTAAGCTTCTATTTAACAACATCGCTGTCAGGCAAAAAACTACTATATTTTATTATATATTCAAGTATTTTGTTTATTACATTAAAGCTGAAGCTAGTGCGTTTGTCACTACAAAGGTTTTATGTATTTTATATAATGCTTTGTTTGATGTTGTTGTGGCACGAGAGCCGTTGAAAGAGCTCGGGCCTTTAATTAAATTAAATTTATTTATAGCTTCCTCCTTATAATTACAGTCGCGAGTGGAGTGCAGTGCTTAGTGAATACCAGAAGTTCCAACACAATAATGTGTTGGGAGGTACTAGAGAGCATGTGGTCACCCTGGGGGGGGGGTCCCTGGAGGGTCTAAAGGGAAACGATAATAGGGTTAGAGAGTGGTGGGTCCATGTGGTGGAAAAGATGCCCTTGGAATATTGAGGGATTGTAGGATCAGATCTGTTAGGGAAAGTGGGAACGAAAGTTAGGAACAGGGAGGGGCAATGGGGCATTCGCCTAGGTAAGAAAACATATAGGTGCCTCTGAGACAAGGGAGTGACGGTAGGGCGAGTGGAGGATTTGAGAGGAGACCTCAAGAGAGAATATACGGACATTTTCTTTAAGGAAGGGAATATATTGGGGGTCACAGGAAAAACAGTACATGATTCCACTGAACCGCCGGACCGGGTAAGCTACTTGAAGGAGCGCAGCTTCCCACAGGCTCTGAGGCACCATATTAGGGAGGATCTGGACAACTTAACGAAACAGCGGATCATCGAAGACACAACGTTGCCCCTCAGCTCTTAAACTTTAAAAATATAGTAAAAGTAACATTTATTAAGCGTGAACGGATCCTTTTACTAGGATGACGTTTGGGTGAATGAATTGAACCTCGGTAGAGGTAACGGCGCTGTGGTGAGGGTCCACTGATGGGTGAGCCTAGTATATGTCTAGTCATGTAGTGCAGGCTCATGCAGTTGGACAGCAGTGGTGGGTGCCCGTCAGGGACTTGTTGGTTGGCCAAGAGCCGTAATGTCCACCATTTTGTCTGTCACATATCTTCCCAGACCTAGTGAGTTGTCATCTTGCCGGTAGCGGTGGGTGTAGCAGGTCTCGGAATAGGGGGGGTTTGGCGATTGTTTCATCGAATCGAACTTGATGTGTTTTCTTCTGATGGCTCCGGTGATGGTGGGTGGCCTCGAATTTTCGTAGATGTCGGAAGCCTTAATTTTACGGAAAGGGGTGTACCATAGTGCCGAACGCAGGATATAGTTTTGGAAGTGCTGGAGTCTTTTTATGGCGCGGGGGTGGAGAAGTCGAAAAGCGGATTCCCAAACAGTAGAGCTGGCCTCAGGACGCTCTGATATATGAACAGTTTCAGCCTCAAGGATATAGCCGGCCTTGTGATGAGATGCTGGAGAGTATTACGTACTCTTTTCAGTTTCTTCTTCAGGTGTGTGCCGAACGTCCTGAGTCTGCCTAAGTTGATTCTTAGGTAGCATATGCAATACCATATACGCCAATAGGTGAGTTAGCAGTCAGTCCCGTCTAAGTTGAAGCTGGTTTGGAGCTTTCTTTTCCCATGCTAAAAAGAGAAGACAACCCCTTGAGTCTTGGCCGGGTTCACCTGAATGTTGACGGCACGCAGCCTGTAAACTGTTAATTGACTGGCGCCCTCTGCAGCCTTTAGATCTTTCACTGGTTTGAGGCTGATGCTGTAGACTCCTATGTCGTCCGCATACGCCCCCACCTCACATTTGGAGTATGATGCTCCTACTATGTGCGCGGTGTATATGTTAATGAGCAGGGGTCCCAATCCCGAACCTTGGGGTACTCTAATTGTGAAATCTCGTCTGGTGGTAGATATGGTTCCTATTCGCACAGAAAAAGTTCTTCCTGCAATATAGGTAACCATTATGTCCTGTAGTTGTACCGGCAAGTCATGTTCGTTCGTGTGTGATGATCTACAGAATTGAATGCTTTAGAGCAATCGAGGGAGATCATCGCAGTGACTCTGTTGATCCGCATGCTCATTGTGACGTTCTGTTGAAGTTTTACCAGATTGCAGTCCGATCTGAATCCTTTACTGAAGCCTGTCTGTTGAGGTGGGGTAATGTCTTGAGAGTCTAGTATGTCGGCCAGCTCTGCAACAGGGATGAACTGCCCATTGTCTACCAGTCTTACTGTATTCTTCTTGGTTACAGTGGTTTTCCACCACCAGAATTCAGGTGCCAGAATCATTTGTAGTCACTGGGTAGACTGCGGAGACGGTCACCTCATATAGAGCTCTTCCACTGGATCATCAGAGATGTAATTTGGGTTGTGAGAGCGTTTAACATCTAGGTCCCTAGGTGATGCAATTGTTTTGTGCTGGGCCTGGCGTCTTACCACCATTGCCTGCATCAGTTTGATTCTGTAGGGGCATTGTTGAAACAAAGCAACATTGCCCTCCCCGCAGTTAGCATGCCGTAGGGGCACCGCCTGGTCACGTGGGTGTTCCTTTGTTTCGTGAGGCTGGCTACACCTCACACATTTCGGGGATTTAAAACGATATCGCATAGTATGGCCATATTCTTGGAAATGTTTGCACATAGGGATGCCTCGTCTCTCGTTATATGTGCTAACGCTGAAGCGCACATTGTTTATGTGGTGGATTTGTTTTAGGTTATCTGCAGTGGCGTCCCCTATTACGAGAACCGGTTCTGCCGTTCTGAGGTCCCTTCGGTTTGTCGTACTCTGTAAAGGTCCGTGCGACGCACGTCTAGTTAAGGGTGAAAACCTCACTTATAATAAGTAAACGTACTCACCTGTCTTCACGGCAACAAAGCACTACTGACTAAAATAACAACACTGTAACATATTTGAGTTCTTGCCACAATAGAAGGTGGGCTCTTATTGTTCATAAGCTGTGCACCCAGCTTTAACACAACCTAACGCAACGAGAGCTAGGACAATTTCAAGACAAGATAGCCTCTGTTGTGGCCACCTATTAATTGTGAATAATTATAAGTTCCCTTCTTCTCGAATCAGACCTTGTAGCTATTTTATGAATATCAGAAAAATTTATCTATTTTTCATTACGTTTGTAGCGATATGTAGCGAAGAGCTAAATATATATGTAAATTACCCTACACTCTGGTTCATAATGTATTATAATAGAAATGCAAATCTCTGTAACTTCTGGTAATAAATCATAGAGGGATCGGCAGAGATAAAAACAAGTAACAGAGGATCGAGGGTACGACAATAAACCTAAGAGAATCAGCCACCTGACTGCCATAAAACCTAGGGCAAGCACACTTACCCCTATTAGAATAGACCTTCAGTCACGTTCCCGCAGTCATAAAATCATGCTAGGAACAGCTTAGTCACGTAACTCGGGAGGCGGGACATCATAAAGCACACCCTTTTGGACCAACGGGATAATAAAACAGACCACCTACAGACAGACATACTCCGCCTTCCACGAGGGAGGGGGGTTACAATATTTATATCGGTAAGATTCGTCCTGAAGGAACACTCTGTTTCTTAGTCTCCACAGCCACACTACTTGACTTTACACCAGGGCCACTTAGCCCTGGTAGGCTCACTCTTCACTCTTCTCCAGTCTCTGCATCTCGAAAGTCGCGATCCTCCCGGGCCCCTGAGAGTAAGCCCACTCAGCCTTCCGCTAATCTACTCTCTCTATGTCACACCTCTACGACGGCACTTTGCCTCACAGCCTCTAGCTGACCTCTGACGACTTGTACCTATTACGCTCCCGATCTCTTGCCCGAACTCTGAAAACTGGTCTTATTCTTTATGAACCTCTGAACCTCATCCTGAACACAGTGTCTTGTCGGGACACATTCCTATCAATAAATGGAGTCAGATATTAACGCCTACATGGAACATGGTCCGCGCCATGGACATGGACGCACCTGTCACCAGAGCTAGAGTGATCAGGCACTCCCCTAGTGACGCTCCCCGACAATTGTTGACCTCCGACAATTGTTCACCTTTTCCAACAATTGTTGACCTCCGAAAATTGTTCACCCTTTTCCGACAACGTTTAATAAAGGTTATGACGTCAGTGAGAGTGGGGGGAGGAACTGAATTAGTGGTGGAGACAGCCGTAGGTGGGGACTTACCCCCACTCTACTGGCTGGCCTCCTATATAAGGCTCGACTTCAGAGAGAACCGGACTGAGTGTATGTGTATTGGACTTATTAACAACAATCTGAAAGTATTATATTTTATGCACTCCTTCGAGTGCAGCACGAGGAGACAGCTGTAATTCCAAGTTTATTTATTTATTATGTCATTGTATATATATTATCAACAAGGAAAGGAACAAAAAAAGAACCGGACCGTCACTTGGAACACTACTTTCTCCTCTCTTTCTGCACTTGCACTTGCTGCTCTACTCAAACGATGGCCTTCTCCTTCAACTACCTCTGTATCTCTCTCTCCTAACGTCGCTATGTTTTAGTCCGGCGTTATCACACCCCACACCTTCCTAGTGGGGAATCTCTGTCTTCGTCTCGCTAAATCTAGCACCCCCTTGCGGACGACGGTTGCCGTGGCCCTACAAACTTACCAGTAGCGTCTCCCACGGCAATCCAGTCTGCTTCTCTCCAGTTCACACTCGCCTTTGGGATCCGGACGGTTTTCACCTGCCCTTAGACACCGAGTGTGTGGTCATTCCAAGACCACATCAACTATAAACTATAAACCTACCCTGTACCTCTTCTCCTGAACATAATGCTTTGTCGGGGCACACACGTTCTAAAGATCTTATAGAGTCAGATCAAACGAATTAGGCTGCCCGCCGACAAGGCCGCCAGCCAGGGTGAAAGACCACAGGTCCGCCTTATCTCTTTCTGGGCGCTCGCCGGACGATAGCTAAGAGGTTGTAGCGACCCTAGCCCGTTGTGGGCGTCTCCTCCCCACTTTGGAGATACTCAGTTATCTGAGCCCGACAACCTCTTTTAAATGTTTTACACTGTAGTTATATGGTCAAGTTAACATATGGTCTCATTTTCGCTGTTATCATTTTCTTATATGTATATACCCCTATTTTAAATATAGGTAATCGTCAATTGGCTTTAGACGATTAAAACAAAGAAAACAAGAGTAAAGGGAAATTATATCTGAACAACGTCTAGGTTTAAACTGACTTTATTCCGCTTCTAAGCCTCTATATCTATTTACAGCCTTTGTTTACATGGGGCTACGTGGTATTAGGCCTAACATTGCCATACCTCGAGCCATAACTCCCCCCTACCAGTTTACGAACATTCCTCGTAAACTTAGGGCAAGCGGCATAATGAACATATTAAAATAAAACTAAGTAAAAAAATTACAACACAACAAACAAAAAAAATATTCCCCTTGGGCCGATACGCTTACCATCAATTTAAGAAAATAACAACACACAACTAGCTTGTAATGATGGGGCGCTCCGGCTCCGCCGCGGGAAACTTTAATTGTTCGACGTGAACTGTCCTCCGTTTGATAGGCTGTGTTATGCTTTCTATCGTGGCTGTATTGAGTTCACGAATGGCGGTCACCCTGAAAGTACCCTCGTACCTCACCAATTCTTTGCCCCTGTTAGACCATTTTTTCCGGTACACAATCTTTCCAATTGTAATCCTACCCAGCACATCTTTGACGTTGAGATTGTCTCGCGCCATCCGTCTGCGTTTCCCATTCACGAGTTTCTCTCGAATGTTCAACCACTGTTTCCCCAGAGCGATCCGGTTATTGACCACGCGTGCCACAAATTCCTCGTCGACCGCTGTACTTCTGCTATCCCGACGCCGTCCTCGAAGTCCGAAAAGGATCTCGGCTGGTGAGAATCCCGTGGCAGAATGTAAGGAGTGATTATATACTATAACTGCCTTCTCCATAGTTCGGTTCTAGCCCTTTTTCCCCTTGATAGATTCGCAGGTGGTCGCTCAGCGTTCTGTGTACTCGCTCGACGTCTCCTCGACTCTTCGGGTGTCCTGGGGTGTTGAGGTGCCAGTGGATCTCGAAGGCCACCGCCTCAGCCTTTATTTCGGCATTGTCGAACTCTCTTCCGCCATCGGATGCAACCGTGTCTGGCACACCATAAAATTGGCACCATGTGCGTAACGCCCCTAACACCACCCCCGCAGATCGTTCAGCAATCAGATTTGCCATCACCGTCTTGCTAAATCGATCAATGATGGTGACCCACTTATATCCCCACCAGGTGTACATATCCACTTCCACGTCCACCAGTGGCATGTCCCCTGTAGGGGTTTCCTCCTGTATCGCTCTGGGGGGGGGGTGTCGATCGTACTTAGTGGTGAGATATGTGTCGCAGGTACCGACAACACTCATGATTGTGTTCTTCATGCCCCACCAAAAATATCGACGCTTTAATGGTTGCCTCTATTCCACGGTGATTCGTTTTGCCTTGGTGAAACGCGAGGGTCACCTCCATCTGACGTCCTTCATCTTTGACCGTTTCCACCTTCAAGGTACAGCGGACGAATGTTCGATCGATCCCTAATCGTTCCAATCTCGATAATCGTTTAATGCTATCCCGTATCGTCGCATTTCCCACATAGAGGTGATGCGTCTTCTCTGGGGTAGATGCGTCCTTAAGGGCCCGGCAAATCTTGTCTTCATTAATCCCCGGTGGTGACCAAATCGTTACGATATCGCATCGCCCATATTTGGTGTGGTCGGTCCTCAACAGCCTGGAAGTCTTAGTTAGCTAAATTATCTGGCGTCGCTTGTCGCTGATTATGTCCTCTACATCTTCTATGTCGGAGGGCCAGTCTCCCGCTGAGCTATCGTCCCCTGGGCCGTTCTCTGCATTCGTCCACTGGAGCAGTTCCCGCTCACCTTCTCCACCAGGTGGCCATTCCTGGTCGAATTGCCAGATGTCTCGCGATGATCCTGCAACATCCTCCTCGATCGCATACACGACGATCACCCTTGATAGCCAATCTGCAACCACGTTTTCCAACCCTGGTTTATATACAATGTCCATATTGTATTGGCCGAGAAACTCTTTCCAGCGGTTAATTTGCGTGGATGACTCCTTCATTGTTCCTACCCATTGCAGGGGTAGATGACCCGTCTGTATTCGATAAGTGTTCGATTGCCCACACAATTCCCAAAAGTTCTTTTTCGAGCACGCTGTCCCGGGTCTCAGGATCAGTGAGACGCCTGCTAGCGTACGCTATCGGTTTTTCCCCTCCGTCGCGGTCCTACGAGAGTACCGCTCCCAGTGCGTACTCACTGGCATTGGTGGTGAATTATAGGGGAAAATCTGGAAAGGCTAATACCGGTTTCTCCTGCAGCTGCTCTATGCATCGCCGTAGGTTGTGCTCTATTACTGGTGTGATCACTATATGCCGTCCTTTCTTGAGGAAGTTATTGATGGGCACTAGGTACTCCCCCATTTCTGGGACAAACCACCGATAGTAATTTAAGGACCCAAGTAGTAGTCGAATTCCCTTTACATCTTTCGGGACGGTCATCCGCTGGATTGCCTCGACTTTACTGTGGTCTGGCTGCACTACCGCGCTGGAAATCGTATGGCCTAAAAAATTTACTTGCTCCTGTCCTAAGAGCGAATTATTCACAGACAGTTTCAGCCCGAATTGCCCAATGCGGTTGAACACGGTGCGTAAGTGTTCTACGTGTTCTGCATGATTACGGCTAAAAACCAGTAAGTCGTCCATATAGACCTGGGAGAAGGACTCCTCTAAACCCCGCAAAAACTCGTCCATAAGCCGCTGGAACGTAATCGGCGCGTTCTTTAATCCAAACGGCATTCTTGTGAACCCATAATGCCCCCGTTCAAATGTGAAGGTGGTCTCATGTTGGTCCCGTCGATGCGTTTGGATCTGGTGGTAACCTGCCTTTAGGTACAAAGTGCTGAATATCTTCACCCCACCTAATCTATCTAGAATATCCTCAAAGCGAGGGATGGGGTATTTCTTGTCTACCGTATTTTCGTTCAACTTTCTGTAGTCTATGACCACTCGGTATTTCTCCTCACCCCGTGTCCCTTTCTTCTTTACGGCCCACAGGGGACTATTATACGGTGACGTGCCATTCACCACGATACCCTGTCTCTTTAATGCTTCGATCTCCTCCCTGATGTGTTGGCTCAGCGCCAGCGGGTACCTCCTCTCTTTCACATATATCACGTGCTCCTGTTTCAGTGAAATTTCATGCACCGTCTCCCCCGTTACTCCTAGTTTGTCCCCTTCCTTGAAGAATATATCCTCATAGTCTCTCCTAATCGACTCTCTCCAGTCTTTCTCCCGATTAATGGCCCCGATTATCACATTACCATCCCTCCACAGCTTCCATGCACCGGTATGACTTCTTCCCCAGCCTAATAGACCACGTTCCCTCTCTGTACATCACTCGTGCTCCTACTCTTCCTATGAGGTCACACCCGATTATTCCCTCGTATTCTCGCGGCATCCTCCCTACTACGTGTACTTTCAAACTCTCCTCCTTGGCCGCCCACCTATCCAATCCCATTACCGTTTTCCCTTCGATTTAGCACGGCCCTCCCAAGGTTATCAGTCTACATGCAAGCCCGGTTGCGGGGTGCCCCCTCGCTGATACACAATCTATCCGCCGTCTTCCTGCTGAGGATTGTACTTGAACTTCCGGTGTCTACTAGGCACCGTACTCTTCTCACCACTCGGATTATGGGTATACCACCGTAGTCTCCTTCCACACTGTAATTGATTAATAACGCGCGGTTACCACTCTGCCGGCCCGCTCCTCAGGCCACCGTTTGCATTGCCTTCCCGCTTCTGTACCTCAAAATCTGCTGGCTACGTGGGCCCTGCCACCATATCCTCTGTAGTTCCTGCTGCTCCCGGGTTCTTCCTCCGTTTCCGACGCTCCCGATGTCTTCGTCGATTCGGAGGGGGCCCTAGGTCTCCCCCACATTCTCTGGGTGTTAACTTCCATTGGTTCCGGTCTGTATCTTTCAGCTCTTCGGAACATATATGGACACTGTCGAGCGATGTGCCCCTCCATTCCGCATTCGAAACATTTCGTGCGCGGGCCCCGCGCTACTAGATGTCCGGTCCTCTCACACCCATGACATTGTCTGGTCCTCCCTCCTTCCGCTTGTTCTATCTCTTCCTTGGCTTGTCCTCTTTCCTTCAGCCACCGTCCTTTTCTTCTCCTCATAATGCGGTTCTCTTCTTCTCCAAGTCTGCTGCTGCATCCTCGGCCTATGGTATGTCCTCCTCGTCCAACCTGGTTCCTCTGCTTCTTGCTGCACCTCTTCCTCGCGGGCGCAAGCGTCCATCATCTCTTGAGCGCATTCGACGAAGGACCGGTCCCCCGGTAGATTTTCCTTCCTCCCCGTCTTTCTGGCCAGCTGTACTTTGAGTATAGTTGCTAAGAATGCCATCCTGCCTTCTACCTCCGCTGTACCCACTGTCTCTCTCATTTTCTGGGTAATCTTATTATACCGCGCTAATAGTTCCCCGGCGTACTGCCCTTTTGTCTGTTTCGGTCGTTTCGTTTACCGGAACATCTCAAAGATGTCCTCCTCCGGTGTCCATCTTCCACCCCCGTATGCCTTCTTCAACCTTTACTACCGCCCATGGGGTGTCTGCATCAGCCTGTATTAGGTTCAGTATACTTCTTTTCACCCTGCACACCAGTCCTTCCTTAATCGACTTCGCGTCACCTGGATCGAGTAGGCCTTCACTCAACTTAGCTCCCACTCTCTCAATCTATCGTCACCTTTGATAAAATGGCTTAACTCACCGAGTTCTCCTAAAAATTTCTCTAAGTCCGAGATTGCCTTTCTCAGATCTTGCAACGTCGCCGCCCGCACTTTCATCCAAGCCAGGGAGTTTGCGTGAGCTTCCGTCAATGTTTCCTTTGGTTTCCGGCCGTAAATCCACCATTTTACTTGGTTTAAAAAAAAAAAAAACCACAGTAAAAAACAGCAACTAAAAAAAATATACCCGCACGTCGTTTAACTGAACGTTCGTAGTCCCGGGTTTCGTCTCCATCTTTATTAATAAAAAACTACAAACACACAATAATAATAAAATACAAAGGAAAGAAGAAAAATTCAACAAAAACACTCTTTAACTACTATGTACATTTTCGTTACAAACTATATATAGAGATTTTTTTTTTTTACTTTTTCACCCAAAAGCGGACGTAATTGAATATAATACTATTATTTTCACTTTTCCAATACCAGGTGGTGAGCACCTGGAGATTTTTTATAATCCTTAATCTATATTTTTCACTTTCTCGTGTCTTCAAGCTCCATTTGTTTTTTTCAATTATTGATTGTCAGCAAATTCTATGCGACCAGCATTGACCACTGATGAGGTCTAGTTAGCAATTCCCTGTCAAAGTACCCATAAATATTTCACTAACATCCTCCAATAAGTCTTCGTGACCCAAAGGGGTACTAAATAAAACCTTATACATGAAGCTAACGGACAGATGGAAGTGGTGCCTCTGAAATGATAGAAGCTCTTTCTATATCGGATTAATAAGTGTTTTCAGTGTTATGATTATTTAACTTAGTGATTATGGTTAAAAAAACTTGCAGGAAAATTTTATTATTAAACAGTAATGCTTTGAAATAAGTGGAAATTGCTGGGATGTCCACTGGGTCCCCCAGTGTTGGGGGGAGGGGCAACTTTGGATTCCAAAATGCAAATTTCCAACCCCGTTTCGATCTGATCCAACTCACTAGCAAGGGGCACTGAAACGGTTCGCGGGCTGAAAAGGAGCTTGACGGTGTAGGGAACAAACAGTGATTACCTGATCGAAAATAAAATTACTGAAACAAAAATCATATAAATAAATGGTTTAACCATTAAGACCAGATAAATAATAATAAAAGGCAACTGCAGAACTTGTGTGCTATATCCTTCATTAGGATCCGTCATTAGAAAAAAATTAACAGACTGTGCAAGTTAATGAACATTAAATATATAATATAAACAAAAAAAAATATTATTATAATAACTAATATGGCAAGTAAAGAACTTTATTATTAGCATTTTCAATTGTATAAATTGTCTTTTAGCTCCTTGATAAATATTTTACTGCATGAGAGAATGAGACAAAATAAAATGTTCTACTTCCCGAGTCGCCAAACCATCTTCGATGGAGCAGATGCAGTGACATCGATAGTGCGGAGACCATCGATGGTCGATAACGTGAGGACTAGTAAGGTCCGTGTCGACAAACTATGGTAGACTGACTGTCGGAGCAGTATTACGACGTGTACCTCGATCTGCTTAGTACTATCATAAAGAAAATAACACTGTCCTACGCACTGGGAAGACACTTCAGTACTAAAATAAATCACTTTCCGTTATACAACTAAATTTATTTTAAAGTGCATTTATGTACATCTGCATATAAAATGCATCACATAAAATTAATATTTTTATAAAAATACTAGTATAGTTAAAGTATTTATCACTTGGATACCCTTTAAAAAAATATACATATAAATTAATATTCTTTATTGCGAAACAATAAAACAAAATAATGTTTTGCCTTCAATAACTGTACCCTCGAGAGAAACAATAGAAACTTTAATATTAAGGCCTTAACAGTCACCTTTAGGTCTAGCTCCCATCAGATTATTTAGGAGTCTATTCACTGGTTTTTAGTTATCCAAACTTTTAAGTGTTCTGGAATTTATAAAGTGTCTGA